>JARHVA010005335.1:75000-675000 GCA_037957365.1 Torreya grandis
GACATTAATATGTCCCTATAGATGGGCCACCTTGGCCTACACATGTCCAATCACTACATTTGTCACCATATGGGTGGTTTGATCTTATTTTAATGGCTTATAGGTTGGGGATTCTTCCTCTCCTACTCTTGTAGGTGGTTGTGTGCCATATGCTCACACCTAAAACTATTGATCAATATCCCCCACCAATATTAATGAGATAACATAAGCTAGGGTAGAAAGTACCATAGGGTATACTAATGTGGATGTCTCATAATGTGATATCACCCCATCCAAAATATCATGGTGTGTAGCCATAATCATGGATCCCTATCTGATCTCCTTAGCTATAATACCTTGAAAATAAAAACCAAATATACATAAAATATCATGTATATATATAACTCAAACCATATATCTATAAGTAAATACAAAAAAAATAATGAAACTAGTGATTTATGCTAAAAAACTTATTTAGTTAAAGCATTTCTCACTAGTGCTGGTGTTGCCAACCATGATTACCCTATCATATCTACCATTGAGCAAATCCTCTATCAAATGTCTTTATACAAGTGTAAAACCTAGAGTCACCACTCATGCCTATTTTATTCCCTTCCTCAATGGCATATATATTAACCAGTTGTGTCTAATATCCACTATAGGATCACCATGTGTGATTACTCATGCCTATGTCCCCTCTCGATGATGGTGCCTCCATATCCTATGAGATTGAGGTATCCATTATCACCTCTAATATTTTTACACTCCCACATCCTCATCATTAGTATCCATAACTATAACATCCTCTACACCATCCCTCACCACCTCTTACTACTGCACCTATTCTATCCATAGTCTCACTCACCGTAGCCTAATAAAAAGTATCTCTATAAGCACCCTTATGCCTCCTCTCCATCTTGTCTCTATATAATGTCATGCCCAATATGTAAAACACTGCTATAAGGGCCACTAAATGTGGTTGGCATATTTTCTTAGGTACATGAGCTACTAGATGTGGCTCCACCCATGAAGTGTAATGGCTTATAATTCAAACATGTGTCAAGTTAGTAGTAATAGTATCCAAATTAATCCATATGGTATCAATATCAATGTAAGGCTATCACACTAATTACCCTTGTGTCATAGTCTATAAATATGGGACATATCAATGCCTTCTATATATTTGGAATGGTTGAGATATACACATAAAATAAACTAACTTGTAACCCTACATAAATCCTATTTGAGCCTATCACCCAATGGGCTAAGAATCAACTCTCATCCTCTATCTCTGGTGCATCATGTATTATAGGATTCCCAATAATGGTAAGTCTAATCAAAGCATGAAAATCCCCCAAGGTGATGTCCACCTCTATGGTATCCCCCTCTACCTCCCATTGAGAAGCATTGATCAATTGCTCCCATGCTCTTAGGAACATGACAACTAGATCAACACTAAGTGTGATCCTCCTCATCTCTACATGCCTCCAAATCCCAAGGAAATCATTCAAGCTCAATCCACATCTTAAAATTTCTCTAAGAAATCTAGTATCCTTGATGTATTAACTAGGCACCAAAATCTATATCACATCTACAAAATATCAAACAACAGAAAATGTAATTAGATCTCCATTTAATCATAATAAAATAAATTCTTCAATATTCTTTAAAATACTAAAAATTAACTATTTCATTAGCTTATTTCTCCTATTTTTTACTTTTTCCTACATAATTGGCCCTTTTGATAATAAATCACCCCTATCACCTCTTTGCAATACTAAGTTATCCCTATGTTACATAGTTAGCCATTTCTTTTAGACACAATTGGCATTTTTGATACTAAATTGGCCCTTTCCTATCCTTTGCATACTATATCAATGTTGTGCCATGTAGTTAAGCTCCTTTAATATACTACATTTACTATTTACTATAGACTATATCAGCTAGAATGTACTATGTTGGCCATATCTATTTTTCTAACTAGGTCAGCCCTTTGTTATGTAATTGACCACCCCCAATAATACTACATCATCCCTCTACTATGCAATCAGTGACTTTGACTTCTCTCATCTTGTCCAACTAAATTGGTAGGGTTGACTCTATTATTAATTTTTAGTAACTTTTCAACCATTTACCGTAAATGCCTTGGGCATTTATTGGTCTAATTCTTTCCTACCCAGTATCCCATTTTACCCCTAGTTTACCTAAAAATTTTCTAGGGTCATTTTTGGTATCTATATTTTGCCTAAATATCTATATTTATATATCTAGATTAATTTTAGATAAATTATCAAAAAAATAAAAATTAATGTATCACTTACCTGAGGTATACTGGTTTTGACCATTAGTCATCCTCCACATCAAAGCTATCATCTCCTCACCATGGTCCATCTTTAGGATTAACTAGATCTCTTAGAGTAATATTTTCTTAAAATGGTGAAAATAATAAGTGAATTCATTTTCACCCTATGTATATTTACTATTCAAAATTATTTACCTATCAATTGTTTACCATCATATTTTGTTTTTGCTCATAATTTTGTTTCTATTAACTCTTTTTTGGAACCAAAAGATGATCTAGAATCCTAACATCATAGTGTAGTTTTACACATATTACATGTATATTTTTAAAAAAAATCAATTTTCACCTATTTTATAGGTTCACCTCATGTTCCCTACATTGGACACTTTTAGATTTATCTCACTTTATTCTTACTCTACAACACTAAGGTAAATAAAGATATGTATCTTTAATTCTATCCTTTTATTTAACTTATTCACTTCTTAATATAATTTACATGTCTCAACATTATGTGTTGGTATGTTCTTTACCTGAAGCACCATATTGTGTTACAACCATCCAACACTTGATGAGATTCAAGTGGGGCATATCTATAGACACATTATTTCTAAGCTTTATCAATTATTGATGCTTTATCTCTTGTAATAACCCATCGAGACTCAATCACTCTAAGTCCACACCTTAAAGGGTGTACTAGGAAAGGGGTGGGCATACCATTTGTGCTTTGTAAGATATGTGTTTCCTATACCACCACTTGAAACCAACACAAACCTCTCTTATACATTTTGTTAAGCTTTGGCACCTACCTTACACAGTCTTCTGAGTAATTCACTACCTTAAACAACCCCTATGTAATCATATAAAATGTGAAATTGGATGACTTAGGCATGGATAATATCACCCAACCTATAGGTCCTCTTTCTTGCTCACTCAACCCTTCTCGGCTAGACTTTCACTGATTCCCAACCACCCATAGTTTCTTAGACTTATATTTTTGAGATCCAAGTAACCCTCTTAGACCTAGATCCATCCCCCTAGGTCTCATCCTCCTAGGATAATAGAAACCAATTTGGATAGGAGCATTAGAACTTAAGGGTGTCCCATTTCTACCATTATTTTCCAAGTTCACTTTAGCCTCAAATGGTCCTATTTTCTTGATTCCTTATCTTTTCCCCTATCAGCCTAATACAAACTCATCTAACCCAAGACCATTAATTTCCCTATAAAAGGCCATTCAATTCCATTTAGAAGGTTTGGCACTCATTCATAGTAAAAAAACCAGAATACAAGCAAATATACTCAAGCACTCTTGCCTCTTCTCTACATACAACCTTCTAAGACCAATTCAAGCCTATTCAAGCACTCATACTAGTCCCTAGTCATATAAAGTACATTATAGTTTCAAATTTAGTTACATAAATCACATAATTACATTAAGAACTTCAAATTGGATAACTATATTAGCTTGATTCCTCTTTGGAGTATTGGTATGTAGGTAGGATGCCCACACATAGGGTGTGAAGTGCATCAATATATCCTTTACACACTAACCCCTTCTCTCTTTCCTAAGTTTTCTACTCAAGTTTAAGTACTAAGAGCTCCTAATGGTTTTGAAGATTGAATCAGACACATAGTGAGATCCACATAGATCTAGGTTTCAATATTTCACCGCCAGGGTGTCACAAGCATGCTAAGCAAAACCGCAAAAAACTAGACCACTAGGACAATAACACTAGAAGTGGACAATAGTGCCAAAAAGTGGACTATAACACCAATTAATAGGGTATCCTAAGTTTTTCTCTCCTATCTAATCTAGAAATAGAGTTTTGTGTTTTATTTATAATAGTTTATCATGTCTGTATAGCAATTTCTAGATCCTACATCATTTGTTTTAGCCTAGAATAAGCTAAGTTTGATTTATTCACACTTCTTACTATTTTTGAAAAGGTATAATACATATTTGTTTACACAAATTAGTAAGATAATTGAGACACATTAATTACTAATTTAAATTTACCGAAACCTTTATTTGCTTAGAAATTAAACACCTATATCCCAAAAAGAATAAAACATTTGGTGAACCCAACTTCAAATTTCTACACAAAAAATCTAGAAACCCTAGGGCTATTATTTATAAGTTTTTTGAAATATTTTCTTGATTTTTCCAAAATTTAAAAATAAAAAAACTACAAACTAATTGAAATATTTTTAATAAATTCACTAAAACCCTAGTTTGCAAATACTAGGTCCTATTTTCATACAAACACTTTTAAACCACTGGGAAAAATATATTACTAATTTTAGAAATATTTCCAAATTTTTCCTAAATTTTTCAAGCTAAATTATACAAATTCATATCAATTTTTTTTAATTAATTAAGGTGGCAAACCAGGGGCTGAACCCTATACAGTCAAAAAAGATAGGAAGGCTGGCAAACAAAAGATGCCAGCACCGAACCAACGACATAGCCCAAAAACAAAGTTAGAAGCAAAAAAAAACACTGGAAAGACCAGAGTCAGAAAGGATGAAACTACATAACTATAGAATTAAAAATATCCTTAAGATTCTCATTTTTCACATTGTCAGCATTCCCTAGATTACCCACCACTTCCAACATAGTCATATTCAGTAGAATGTTATTTCGAAGGCCTTTGGCAAAAAACTTTTCTAGCTTTTGAATGCAGACCTTTAAGGCCCCAATATATATTTTCCAATCATTCTCATTATCTAAAACCTCACCATCTTCTTCTACATGCATCTTCTCCTTATTATCAGTAGTTCCCCTAGAATTAGCACCTTGCTCTTCAATGACCTCAAAAACCTGAGAAGCCTATTTCCCACCAGTGTCCTCTGAAATTTCTTAAATTTTTGGCTCTTCATACCCAAATTACCGCCTTGAGATTCACATAAGTAACAAGCCCTCAGTTTTTTTTACACTGAATGTAGATGTGAAGGCTCATTTTACAAAATGGCCAACCATGATGACGTCTACTTTCATGCTTAAAAATAATTCCCCCTTGGTTTTCATGATGCGACTCTCACACCTCCACCTCATGATATAAGGAATTAATCATGACAATCAAGGAAGTACTAAGGTTATCATTTTCCATGATTTGCAATGGCCTTCTCCACATGGACCACCTTTGAAAGCTATCTTTGTCATCCAAGTGCATCATTCATGCTCCATCATCTCCTTCTGAATGATCTCTCTAATGTTTGGGGGTATATGAGCCCCTTGTCACCATACCCTCCATCCTAAGAATTGATAACCAAGGTTGGTACAAGCATCAACGACCCTGTTACCTTCTCTGTAGGTGTGGGTAATCTCAACTTCAAAAAACTTTTGTAAAAGAAACTAGATGTCCGTAATGATGTCTTTTAGATGGATACCAATGTTAGATGCTTTATTAACGGCATCTATGACCAACTTAGAATCTCCCTGAATATTCAAATTTCTAATTCCTATGGATATAGCTAACTTTAATCCCCAAAGTAAGGCCATAGCTTTAACATAGTTATTGCTCTGGTAACCCATGCCACTAGCATAGATAGCAAACATCCCTCCTTTCTCATTTCTTATTATTCCTCCTCCACTTGCTTTACCACTCAACTTGGATGCCCCATCAAAATTGAGTTTCATCCAATTGGGTTTAGGTGGTATCCATTTAGTATGAAGTCTCTGAAGACTTTTGGAATTATCATGCCCAAGGATAAGGTTTAAAACCTTCCATTTGGCCGCAATTTGACTTTCAAATTCAGATAGGGGTTTCTCCACAACACTAATATGAGTTGTTGTAACACTTTCCAAGATGGTCATATTAAAGGAGTTAAACACCTGAGCAACATTTCTAGTAGTGTCCCTAAAAATTTTGTGATTTTGCTCTTTCCATAAAGTCCAACTCAAGCATGGCAGAGCTTGCTTCCATAATTCCTTAATCTAGGGATGTGTGAAGGTTGAGTTTCAGCCGAGAATAACTTCTTTAAGGTCAAAATTACAAACCCATTCAATGCCAAAGTTGTTAAGTATTGTGCCCCATAAATCTTGGGTAAACTCACAGTGTATGAATAGGTGTGAAACTGATTCCTCTCTAGAACTACACAAAAAATATCTGTTGACCAAAGTAAACCCCCTCTTTTGAAGGTTGTCCTGAGTGAGGATTTTGTTATGGGAAGAAGCCCACCAAAAAAAGTCAATCTTTGGAATGAGTTTATGATTCCAAACCTTTTTCCATACCTCCTTATTTTGAGCTTCAGGTGTAAGCAGATGATAGGCAGATATGACAGAGAATGATCCATTCTTATATGGTCATAGTATTATTCATCCTCCTGAGGGAAGAGTGAGATTCTGATCTCTTAATCACATTGCTAGATCTCTCAAATTCTTGGGATAAGCTCAAGCCTATGCACACAGTAATCCAAAAGGTTTTTCCAGCTCCTTATCCCATTGTTATTTTCCATATAATCACTAACCCTATCACCAAAGAACTAAGTAGTCAGGTCTATAATTTCTCCATAGTTTCCTTGGGACATGAGAGGCTTGTCCCTTAACCAATTATCCTTCCATAATTTAATCTATCAGCCATTTCCAAGCTTCCACCTGATTCCCTATTTGAGAAGACTTTTACTTTTTAGCATTTTATTCCATATCACAGACCCCTAGGGTAATCCCGCCTGTTGAATAAAGTTGGAATCATCAATGTTGTGCATGTATTTGGAATACATTATTTCCCCCCACTCACTATTTTTGTGAATCAAATTCCAACAAACTTTTGAGAGGAGGGCTTTATTCATTTTCTTGATGGATCTTATATTAAGTCCACCATGAGATTTTGGGAGACACACTTTTTCCCATCTGACTAAAGACATTCTCTATTTGTCTTCCACTCCCATCCATAAAAATTTCCTTTGGATCTATTCTATCTTTTCATAAAAATATGTAGGAATTTTAAAAAGAGACATGAAATAAGTAGGAATATCTTGCAAGGATACCCAAAGAAGTTGCAGCTTACCCGCACTACTGAGTAGTTTCCCCTTCCACCCAAGAAGTTTCCTCTATGTACGTTCCAAAATACCATTCCAAAAACCTGAAGAGACCTCTTTGACTGAGAGTAGGAGCCCTAGGTAGGTAGCTAGTAGGCCAGCCTCAACACAATCTAAGATATCAATGATTATATGTCTAAGTTCATTGGGAGTGTTGAAGAAGTACACATTACTTTTCTGGAAATTTATTCTTTGTCCTGAGTCTCTGGCATAATCATTAAGTATATTCTTCCATCTTCTAGCTTTGATCACTGATGAGATGCCAAATAAGATGGTATCATCCATAAACTGTTGTATAACCATAGGATGAAGGGAAGAGGTAGGTTTGATGCCTACTAGCTTTTTTGAAACTATATCAGCTTGTATGTATCTTCCCAATGTCTCAGCCATAATGATGAATAGGTACAGGGAGAGAGGGTCAACTTGAAAAATTCCTCTCAAGGAGGAGAAAAACCCTCTAGTAACACCATTAACTAGCACTGAGAATTTAGCTGAAGAGACCGCATTTCATAATAAGCAAGACAATTTATCATTAAACCCAAATTTTCTAATCACTTAGAATAGAAAAGTCCATGAGACTCTATCATAAGCTTTAGATATATCAAGCTTGAGGGCTATCCCAGGGATTCTACTCTTATCCATGGAGTGGATAGTCTCATGTGTGGTGATCACAGCATCAAGAATCTATCTACCTGGGATGAAATCTTTTTGAGCAGAAGAAATAATTTTGTCAAGCAAGGGTTGAATTCTCAAAACTAGTAGTTTAGTACATATCTTATACATAGTGTTGCATAAGCTAATGGGTCTGAAATAAACAAGGTGTAAAGGTTGAGATTATTTAGGAACAAGTACAATGAAGGTATTATTGACTTGTTTCAAAAGTTTTCTAGATTTGAAAAAATCACGAACTGCAGTCGTGAGGTCCGCTCTAACAATCTCCCAATATTCTTAAAAGAATATAGGAGGAAAGCCATCAGGACCTGGGGCTTTAAAAGTGCCCATGGAGAATAAAACAACATGTACTTATTCATTAGATATAGGCTTTAACATTTCTAGATTGTCTTCTTCTATTATCAAACAGGGGATTTTATCAATGAATTGACTCATAGATCTATCAATTCTATCATTATTGTTTTCTTTCATAAGTAGATTCTGAAAGAACACCCTGGCTTGCTCCCCTATTTCATTATCCTTAGTAATAATGTCTCCATTATCTAGGACAAGCTTAGTTATTGAGTTGGCTTTTCTATATTTCATAACTGAGAGATGAAAAAAAGTAGTGTTCCTATCACCCTCTTTAAGCCATTGAACATGGGATTTTTATTTCCAGAAAACCTCTTTCCTTTCCATCAGATTCTTCCATTCTGAAGAAAACTATTCTCTTCTTCTAAGGTGCCCTCAAAGTCATCCCCTTGATTAATCAGTTGCTGAATAGCCTTGAGTTTTCCCATTATATTTTTCTTCTGCTGGAAAACTTGCCCAAAACTGTATCTATTCCAGCCATAAACTTCTTGTTTAATGTGTTGGAATTTCTTGACTATTCTAAACATGGGAGTACCTTGAATGGAAATATTCCACCATTGAGCCACCATTTGTCTAAAACCTTTGTGTTTAATCCACATAGCTTCAAAATGGAATGGAGGAGGTCCGTGATGTCCCTGATCTCTCCAATTGAGGATAATCGGGTAGTGGTTGGACATGGTTCTAGGTAGAGCCTGCGCTTGCATATTATGATAATCATTCTAGTTGCTTGATATCAAAAATCTATCTAATTTAGCTTGAATCATTTGATCTCCTCTTATTCTATTGGTCCAAGTAAAATTTTGGTTCTGCAGCTCTACGTCCAATAATCCCCAATCATTGATGAATTCAATAAAGTCAAACATGTTGTCCGAGTAATCAAAAATTCCATCCTATTATTTAAAAGGGTATAAAGGTGTGTTAAAATCTCCAACTAACATCCATTTAGAATTTTGAGGATTATTCTTGTTGCTACTCAGATCTATCCATAATTTCTGTCTCAAAGCTCTATTATTCAGTGCATAAACATTTACCAACATCTAGGTCAAGGAATTCATGGAAAAATTGCTAATCAAAAAGTGCTTATTATGGGCCATAAGAGATCCTTGGATTTTAGCACTAGTCCACATAGTGACAATCCCTCCTAAAGCCCCTTCAGCAAGACTAATACAAAAAGCTGCCTTAGGCCATATATAGTTGCTATTTTCATAAAATTCTCCTACTTCATCTTGACTTCTTCGAGTAATAGAATATCTAGTTTATTATCTAAAATGTAATTTTTAACCTCAAACTACTTTGAGGGACTATTAAAGCCCCTCAAATTCCATGATAATATTCTCATTTAGAGAGTTTGCAGGGTTGGGACTCCAGTGTTTTCTATTTTCCTCTGGCAATCTCCCTGTAATCTCTCTTTGTCTTGTTTCCCTTAGGGTTGGCCTCCCTTGTTTGGGCTCAGTACCAACATCTGCATATTTTTTACCTTTTCAGATCTTTTTCTTTGGGGTAACCCATTCTTCCTATTCATTGCTGCCATCTTGTCCTACTACCCCTATTACCAAGTAGTTTCCTACCTAGCCTCCATCTTCTAGATCACAGAAAAAGTCTATATTTGACTGTGGATCTGGTACTCATTGAGTGTGACTTTCAGGTGTTACTTCTTCCTGTCCAATCCTTGAAACTGTGTCATCTTCATTGACTTCCTATAGCAAAAGGTCCCCTCCTGCCCCTTCCTTAAACATATTAGTCTATTTTTCTAAAGTGTAGACTATGTTAAATGTGGCCTTGTGACTATCGTCAGATACTATATTCTCCTTTGGGACCTCTTTTCCCTCACTACTGATGATATCCTCCTTTCTCTTCTCCTCCTCTCCTTCTTTTGTAGCCTTCTAATTATCATCTAATCCTATATTTTCCTTCAAGACAACTTCACCTTCACTACTAGGGGTAGCCTCCTTTCCCTTCCCCTCTTCTCCTTTTCCTGTATTGTTAGGAATTTCCACATTATTCTCTATTTCCTACTTGTTGTTTGCTTGCTCCTCCTCTACATCCTAGGAATCCTCTTTCATCCCCCTTTGCTTCACTTTGCATTGTGTCATTAGATGTCCCTTCCTCTTACATATTTGATAGAAAGTGGCAGCATTCTCATAAGTAATTAGTTGATTCCAAGTTCCATATTTAGAGTTTAGCTCAATGGACGTAGGGACAGTCTTATTTATTTTAACATTAACATAGAGTCTAGCATACACACATTTGGACTTAGTTCTGGTTATATGATCTGAGGTGACATATTGACCAATAGAATTGCTAATGGCTGTGAAGATTTTTTCATCCCAGTATTCCAAAGGGAATCTTGGTAATCTTACCCAAGCAGGTACTATCTTATTGAGGTCTGAGTTAGGATCAAATCTTGGTTTCCACAAGCATAAGGCTAGAGAATGTGGTCCAAATAGCCAGGGACCTCTAGCAAGGGTAGCGATCATGTCCTCCCTATTTGTAAATCTAAAAAGGAATAGACCTCTAGCCATGGCTATGATTGAAACACTACCTTTGACTTTCCACCTAGACATAATCCATCTTTTAAGCATTTTAGTATTAGGATGAAAAGAAAAAAACTTACCAACTAGTGTAAGGTCCATGGATGCCACTATTTCCTCCACTAGATCATTTGGGATACTCAATGCCTTGCCCTCTGAGAGAATAGGGAGGCTCAACATGCCTTTTGATGGACATGTCTTTTCACCTATGAGTGCCTTCTTCCATCCATTGGATAGACTATGCCCTAATAGATTCTTAGACAGATCCCCAGAGGTACTGCTACCTACAGTGACCTCCATTGGATCTGTGGTCCTGCCTGTTGTACTTAGGGGCCCCAACTAGGCAAGAAAAAACTAGTTTCAAATATTGTCCACATGCTTCACTCCTTCACTCCTCTGCTCCTCCGCTTTTATGCCCCTTATCAAAAATTTCAAATTATTATACTAGTTTTTTTTTAAATATTTTAAACCCTAGTTATATCAAATATATTGTCAATTGTTTTTAGTACTTTTTGCATCATTTTATAAAAATTTAGTTGCATATCTAATTCAAAAAATTAATTTCAAATTAAAAACTTAATATTATTTTTAAAATAATATTTTTAAAAATTGTTAGTTACATGTAGTAGCTCTTTTTTTCTTGTTGAGGTATCACCTTACATGTTTAGGAGTCTTGTATCCTTTTCATGCACATTTTAGTACCTTGCTTAGATTATATTAGTTTAATTTTTGCTACTATCATCCAAGTTGTTTTCCTTATGCCACCTAAGTGCCTTGCATCTCTTCCTTCAAGATTAATTGAAAGACTTAGTGTAAATCCTCCTAAGTTTACCTATATTCCTACAACTCAACCATATACCATGGATAAAGAACCAATTCAAGTTTTAGTCATAGATTTTACACATCTAGATTACACCAATTTCAATGAGGATAATTTTGACAAAAAGCAGTATGAAAATAACAATGATGATGTACACAATGATGTTTATGTTCCACCACATTGGACTATTGGTCCACTTCCACCCATTGTTGATAATGAATTCATACTCAACAAATATATGATTTTAAAAAAGTTTAGAGAAAAACTTAAGGAACAACCTAAAGATCATACACTGATTTTATAATATATCATGGAAATAAAAAAGGCTAATCAAATTGAATCTTCCAATCATTTAGAGTAGCAATTTATTAATGACACTACAAGGGTAACTATGTCTCAACAACCCCCTATAGAAGCCCAACCTTCCTCTATGCCACCAGTTGTAGCTAGGACATCCCTATCTCTTGATGTGGTAGTCCTTATATAAGAGATATGATCTCTTCAATTCAAGGTGCAACATCTTGATCAAAGTACCACTAGACCTACATAGGCATTATATTATTTTACTTTACTTCATACACCATTGGCATGTCACATTACTTCTACACCCTTGCCATACAGATTTGTTTAATGCAAGTTTACTCTTTATGATGGTAAGGGTGATCTAGAGACATTTGAGAGATTTTCATGTAGCATTTTTGGATTATATACCCAATGACTAACTACTTATCAAATTCTTTCCATGAAGACTAAAGGATTATGCTCTACAATAGTTTTATACTCTATCAAATTACTTAGTCACAACTTTCAATCCTTTAGTAGACATGTTCCTAACACATTTTAGTATCAAAATTAGTGACAAGGTTTAATATACACATATTGTACAATACAAACTAAGGTCAAATGAGCCTCTCATAGATTATGTTTTTAGATACAAGACTATTTTGGATAAGCTAACTAGCCCTATGGCTGATCAAGAGCTATATGACATTATAGACACTGAAATCGTGTCTACCCCCTAGGCCTTCTTTCACCCTTGGCCCATGTCCTAACCTTTGTCCTAGCCCCCTCCATTTATCAAATAAATATTTTAATTTATTTGGCCCTCTTCCACCTCACTCATGCCACCTTGGATCCCCTCCTTGGATCCCCCCACCTCTCTCCTAGCCTTTATTGCCCAAATCTCCCCTTTATCCTTCCTCCTGCATCCATTTATACCTCCCTCGACCATTTTCCCACGGCCCCTTGACTCGACAGCATGCAAGAACAGACATAGGCTAATTTTAGCCTCTGTCCCCATTTTTCAGCTGCTAATGTCAGTCATTATGCGGCTGACGTCAATGATTCTACCGGCATCGGCATCCTTCAAGACCATTCTCTGCCCTCATGAATAGAACTCTCTTGACGCTCTTGCATTCGTATTTTATTCTCCTCCCCCTCGTACAACAACACTAGCAGCTACAGGCACATTGCAGGAATAGCTCCAAACAACAGCTCCATTTGTAGGTCCTTCAATAGCTCTGACAACAAGTTTCTCCATTCTCCAACCAACAAGGAAGAGGTAAGCACAGTGTTGTTTTCCATTTCATTTCTTATCTGCATTTATCTATTTAGCTAACTACTGCCTAAACCTTCCCTATCTGTCCCTGAGAGGCTGAAAAGCCTTCTCAGACCCCTACCTCTCATTCATCCCCCTTTTTGTGCTTCTGGTTCTAGCTAGTCAGTTTCCCAACAGTCCCCTCTGCCCAACCAGTTCTACACAAACCCTCAGACTACTCCTCAGACCCCAAACAGTCCCTTTGAATCCCACATAGACCCTCAGACCCTTAGATAAAGCCTCAGTCCATTCTGCAAACCAAGACTAGACCTATAACTCATCCCTAATTATTGCCCCAACTGACCTCATCTATTTCCCCTACCGACATCAGTAGCCTAACTGATGTCGGCAACCTTCCCTGACCGATGCTGGCAATATCACTGATGTCAGCGACTGTGCAAAAGCAGATTGCTTCTAAACAGGTATGCATTTGCCTTAAGTTCTTTCTTTCTATTTTTCATCATTTATCACTTTTTATTTCTAATCAGCATTTTATTTTTAACAGTGGACTGGCATCCTCCAAGAAGCCTTTGTGCTTCTAGGACCAAGCTCTTACTTGGCAGTCCACCCTTTTGTCATCTAATGTTTTTCATTTTTTAGTGTCTTTCCCTTTCAGGTGTCATCCTCCACAACCAAAGAGGAGTTCTCACAACATCTGAATTCTGGTGTGCACGTCTAGAATTTGGGTATGTACAAACCCTCGTCCTTCTTAGTTTCTCATTTTCTCTTTCTTGAATGTGAAAAGCAAATCTAGCATAGAAACATTCTGGCACGCTCGGTGGGACACTAGGGTCTCCCTTGGGTTCCTTTTCTTTCTGTTCATATAGGTGCATTAGGTTTCTCCCTTTTCACCTCTTTCTTCTCTTCTAAACGACATCATAGGCGAGAATAAAAAGAACTTTTCTTTTCTTTTCTTGCACTTCTAGACTAGTCAAAAATCATATCCTTCAACCCTTTCTCATCTTGTTTTTCATCCGAACTTAACATTTTGACTTAGGGCTTAAAACACATTGCATTGCATTTTTGCTTGCTTGCATTTCTTAGTCCACACTTAGTAATTAATAACTGCATATTGAATTAATTGTAGTCCACTTGATGTTACACAACCAAACCACGTGCACTAAATCAAACATCAAACTTACCTGAGACAAGGCCCGACTAGGATTTCATCCCCCAACGGATACCTTACCCATCTTAGTGATCTTACTTGGATTTCATCACCAAGGGGAAAGCCCACTATGTTCTCTAGCAGAGTCTAATCTCTAGGAAAAGTATATTTTGGCTAAGTGAGACCAGCTAACCACTGGACTTGTGAAGTGAGGGGAGCTTGCTCCTTAGCACCAAACCATGTACGGAACCTAACCCAAACTTTTGAGAACCTAAAAAAACCTAAAACCATCCATAGACTACCTCTTCTAGGACCCTTCTAACAGCCAACCTCCCCAAACATTACTTTAAGGCATAAGCCACACGAGCTTAATAATTTATTTCTAGGGATTTAACGCTTAGGCTCTGCTTGTGTTCTTCATCTTTTATGTTCTTATCTACTTGTTTGAGGTAGTGAAGACATTCTTCTTCCTATTTTTTCAAAAACTCTCAAATCTTTTAGGTTTCTGGAAAACACAGTCACCAACATCGGTTTTACCACCGACGTCGGTAACCTTTTCTCGCCGGCATCGGTTATTTGACCGATGTCGGCCATCTTTCTCACTGACATCAATTTTTCAACCAACCTCAATCTCTGTCACAGTTCTTTTTTTTCAAAATAGTAGCCTTAAAACCTGCCCCTTTTTTTGCCAAAACCCCATTCTAAGTTTTTGAAACTAAAAAAACACAGTTTTTGAAACCTAACCTTTCTTGCCTTGAATGGTTCTGACTCGTAGTCAAGCCAAGGCTCTAGTCAACCACGTGAGGCATCAACCACTTCTGTCTACCCCATCCATAACTGATCCTATAATGGAGTTCCACTTAGAGACTGAAAGAACTCCTACTCTCCCAACCCCGCCCTAGACTCCTATTGTCCCAGAAGGGGACCAAGATTTCACACGATTCTTGGACCTCAACGTCAAAGCCTTGCAACACTATCTCATGCATAGCCAAACACGAGACTCCTTAGGCAACCCAATCTATGGGATGCCAACTTCCTTAGTCGAGACAATGA
Organism: Torreya grandis; assembly: GCA_037957365.1. Classification (NCBI taxonomy): domain Eukaryota; kingdom Viridiplantae; phylum Streptophyta; class Pinopsida; order Cupressales; family Taxaceae; genus Torreya; species Torreya grandis. Next base: position 90,454 of record JARHVA010005335.1, read on the forward strand.
TCACATCAACAACATCTACAATTCAACCTATAGATAATCAAGCCAACACCTCGACCAATAACCCAACCGTCTCCTACCTTCAAAATTTAGCCTCTCCTTCTAGACCTACCTCCATGGGGGTTCTGGTACCCCCTCAACCTCAAACGACTCAACCAAATCCTACACCTTTCCAAAACCTTGTGGTCTCTATCCCCCCTACTCTTGCACCTATCAACACAAGAGTAACTCTCTACCCTTCAACAAGTGTGGTGACTCCTCAACCATCTTTGACGGCCCCTATCCAACTTGTGCCTACCAACCCCATAACACAAGTGCCCTTGGCTCCAACTTCCACCCTGATAACTAGCTACCCATATGTTGCATCTACGCAACCGACCATGTCATATGCCCCTCTCAATATCTTTCAAGTGCCTTATAATCTAGGGGGCGCTCCACCCACCAATCCGTCAGTAGACATCATCAAAATGTTGATGGACAAGATGTCTAGCCTAGAGACCTCCATTTTTGGCTCACGTAATGGTCTCTCATACGAGCAAATTTGTAATGAGCCCATTCACCCTTATGTCCCAATCAGGCCATACCCCAATCAATGGGAGCTTCCTAAATTTTCTCACTTTCAAAGCAAGGAAGACCCACAATATCACTTACAGGCATTCAAACATGCCTGTTACCTTATTACCCATGATGATGCATTGCTTTTACACACATTTCCTATGTCTCTCTCTAGTACTACACTTGACTGGTATAGCTCTCTTGTCAGCCATTCCCTCTTCACATTCACACAGCTGGCCCAGCTCTTTCTTGATCATTTCTCCATCAACATCACCAAGAAGGTCTCGATCACAGACCTCTATTCTATCCGCTAATTCGAGGATGAATCCATAGCTGACTTCATTGCTCACTGGAGAGGCCTCATCAATCAACTCTCCTTTTCCTTACCCTAACCTAAACTTATTAAACTTTTTTCCCAAGCCTGCACCAAACATATTTCTTCCACCTTATGGGTTCAGACCTTCCGCACCTTCGACGAAGCCTTCACGATGGCCCACAACTTGAATTACGTGCCATCGAGGAGAATAAAGTCAATTTGAGGAGCAAAAATCCCAACTCTAAGACCAATGACTCCTCTTCTTCTAAACCTTCATCATCTAATCCTAAGTCTAAAGCTTCAGCTAACACTGTGGTCATTAGACCTTCATCTTCTTCACCTTCAACCAATCAGCCTGAGCCATCCACATCTCAGAGCACCACTCGCCAATTCCAATAGAGATATGTACAATGATAGTATACTCCTCTCAGAGAATCATACGCGTCTATGCTAGAAAACCTTGTTAAACAGGGGGTTCTCAATCTCCCCCAAATCTGACCACCTCCACAATTTGATCCCTCACATGCCATTCCTACATGGTATAGGGAAAATGACTTCTGCAACTACCACCGTGTTAAAGGACATGACATGAGAAACTGCAAAACCCTTAAAAACATAATCCAAGACATGCTTGAAAAGGGTGACCTCATCCTAGACAATCCCAATGCACCCCCTAATCAGGGGATTGACATCTTCAAGCAACCATTCCCCAATCATCCACCAACCCAAAACAATGTCTAGACCTTGATTGACAACACTCATGAACACAACATTCAGACAGTTAATATGGTCTCGCCCTTCATCCCCAACCAGCCTCAAGAGGTTAGTCCATCTATCAGTCCATCACGTGTGGATGAACCTCTTTCCCCAGTTAGTTCTCTATTAACCTCTCTCATCTTAGAGGATGCCTCAACCTTACCGACACCACCGGTCTCACCATCCTCCTTCCTGCAACCTATGGAGGACCCGACCCTTCCTACTCCTCGATCGTAAGTGGAGGGTACCATCATCCCTTCCCTTTACTCACTTGAAGAGCCTCATTCTCCAGTTTCTTCTCCACCCAGGGAAGAACCTGCCTCTCCTTTGTCTCTAACCAAGGGCGAGTCTGTCATGACTTCATCATGCCATGGGTCCGAGACTGCTACACCCATCTCATCTTCAGCCCCACAATTGTCAACATCTTCTCAAGGACCCAAACCTCATCCAACATCTTCTCAACCATTTTCCTGACTAGTGGAGAAAATCAGACTTCTCCCTTCAAGGAAAGTGGAGCATCAAGGGTTGTGGGAGTGTCTTAAAGCTCTTCAACATGCCTATGCCCTCTCATCTCATGCTACCAATCCTCCCAAGGTAGAATCCCCCAAGACTCTCAATAAAGACCAGACTCCCACTTCTAAACCCACATCTACCCCACCTAAACCTATCAAGTCACTTGGTGTTCTCCCTATTTTTACCCTCACTCACCCGCAAGTGAAGGTGGACTTAGACCAGACCTCGACCAATAGTAGTCTTCCAACCAAGTTGAAGAAGACTGGCAGACCACAGAAGTGAATGCCTCCTCCCCCGTCACCATTACCTTCCATTTCGGGCCCCCATCCTTCGACCCTAGCCAGAGTCCTTCCCACTCTGACCTCTAATCAAAACTAGTTGCCTCCTTTACTTCCTTTACGCTCTCCTAAAAAGGTGGTACCTCTCACGAAGAAAGTGTCATCTTTTCCTGTCACCGCACCCTCAACCCAAAAGGTGGTACAAAAACCTCCTCTAATTCTGCCTAAGTAAAAGTCAGCAGCATCACACACATCAACTAGCATGGAACCTTTAGTGGGTTCATACTCATTGATATTACACCAAATTTTGTAGACTTCTAGCATAACCCTTCCACCCATCAGGCCTTTCCAACCTCTCGGGTCCAAGCTCTCCTGGTTCGATGACATGAAGATTTGTTTATACCATCATACGCCAGGACACGATACCGAGACTTGTTGTGCCCTCAAGGCCATCATTCACCGCTATATGGAGAAGGACACTCTTCTCCTTGAGGACACTCTTGACTGACCCTCGACACTTTCCCATCCAACCTCTTCAACCACATCAACATCCCACTAGCAAGCCATGACCCCTTCTTCACCTCCTATCTTTGAAATCAATGCTATCCACATAACCACTAGGTCACAAAAGGACAAGGCAAAAGAAAAAGCCACCATTCCTTGGACCTACCCTTTCGTCAAACCACCTCTAGTGTCCAAGCCTAAAATTTCTATCCTTGGTGCATCTCAACCCTCTTCTGCCTCCTCTTCAGGGCCGATCCATGACTCCATGTTGAAACAACTTCACCAAATGCCTGTGAAGATGTCCCTTTATGACCTCATCCAAACCTCACCTTAGCATCATCAAGCCCTCATCCGAGCCTTGTAGACAGTGGAGGTCTAACTCGAGGACCCCCAACCACTTGCTGCCCTCGTCCACTCCTTATCTCCTGTTGCCTCCATCACATTCTGTGATTCTAAGATTCCCACATCCAACACAGAAGATCAGGATGCCACCCTCTTCATCACTACCTATGTTGATCAGACAGGCATTAAATGCATTATGATCGATGGAGGTGCCAGCATCAACATTATCTCCACCCATGCCTTTGATCAGTTGGCTCTTCCCAAGAATTACGTCTCCAAAACTGATGCAAACTTGTGCTCCTTCAATGACACCACTGCCATGACCATTGGCACAGTCGTCCTTCACATTTGCATTGGTCCACGCATAGTCTTGGAGCTCTTATATATCATCAAAGGAGAGTTTCAATACAAAATGTTGTTGGGCTGACCCTGGATCTGTGTCAGGCTTGTGTCCCCTCCACCCTGCACCGTTGTGTGAAATTTGAGCATGATGGGCAAGTCCACACCATTCCCGCCAACCCTTCACCCTTCAAAACTTGTAACACAACCTACCATCCAAATGACATCCTCATTCCTATCAAGCCATCAACCCCAGCACTGCCTCCATCCGCGAAAGCTTCAACTAGTTTACAACCGATGGTCGCCCTCACCCCACCTCTTTAAGCGACAACCAAAGACCCCATGGAAGACATCTTCCAATGACTTTCACTTGGGGAATATCACTTACTGACCTTAGACATGTTACAAACTCTATAAGAGTATGGATGCCTTCACCACAGCCCCAGTTACGACCATTAGATCGAGATGGTCGTGCCTTATGGTCCTCCTCACCTCTGAACCAATCTTGTCTATGGGGGGCTCAATCAAGCTCCTACTAATGGCAACCCTCTCTCTTCACCCCAACCATTCACATCAGACTTCTCATTTCTTGGCAACCCCACCTTTGCACACACTTACCTTTATAGGTGCGCATGGAAGGGTTATGGTTTCAAACGCTATGAGCAGAGCTCCCATCAGCCCATCAAGCTACTTAACGATGACGATGCCAAGAAATGATATGGCCTGGGATATTACAACCCCACTCAAGCCTCTGCAAACCTTTGCCCTAAGCCAACCATTGACCAATCTCCTCCTAACTCACCCATCCCTCCTCCACCTACGGAGTTGGTGGTTTCCATCCCTCCTAGTTTTTTTTCCATAAACACCATCTGCCTAGAACCCCTAACTTATCAGCTAAATGGGGTGTCTAGGTCTCTCCCTCTCATTTTTCCTAACATGATAGAGGATGAGTCAGCGACCATTCACACTATCTACTGCATAGACAACGATGCCATTCTTTCTTACATGGGCACCGATGACTCTTTCATCCAACACTCCCTCCCTTCTGAGACCTAGGTTATGTTAAATGAATCAACCATTGACATTAACCTCCCTTCTTCTGATGTTCCTCACATCTTAAAGATTGGCCAATCTCTAGACACCCAAGAGCAGCTTGACTACACGCAGTTCCTCTCAGACCATAGCAAGGCCTTTGCCTGGACCTACAGTGACATGCCTAGCATTGACCCCACCATTGCTACCCATAACATCGTCACCAAACTAAAGGCTAAGCCTGTTAGGCAAAAGCTTTGAAAGATGCATCCTCATGTTGCGCTCCTCATCAAAGAGGAGCTTTAGCACCTTCTTTCTATCTCCTTCATTCAACCCATCGATTATCCATAGTGGGTCTCTAACATCATCCCTATCACCAAGGCAACTGGGGGGATCTAGATCTGCACAGACTATCACAACCTTAACCTAGCCTGTCCCAAAGATGACTTCCCTCTTCCTAACATTGACCAGCTTGTTGATCTCACAGCTGGCCATGAGATGTTATCTCTCATGGATAGGTTTTTAGGATACAACCAGATCTTGATTGCATTGGAAGATCAACACAAGACTACCTTTATCACCCCATGGAGGACTTTTTGCTATCAGGTCATGCCTTTCGGCTTGAAGAATGCAGGCACCACTTATCAGCGTGCCATGACTTACATTTTCCATGATCTCCTCCATAAAATCATGGAGGACTATGTGGATGACCTGCTCAACAAGTCCAAGCTTCGCCGTGACCATTTAACCATCCTCAAGATCATCTTCTCTCACCTTCTTCAATACAATGTCTGCCTTAACCCCAAGAAATGCATCTTTGGGGTCCTCTCAGGCAAGCTCCTCAGCTTCATCATTTCCTTCCATGTCATCGAGATAGATCCTACCAAGATCTGCGTTATCCTCAAGATGCCACCTCTGACCAATCTTAAGTAGCTTCACAGTCTACAAGGGAAGCTCTAGTCCATTCACCATTTCTTCTCACAACTTTCTAACCGCTACCAACCTTTTCATCATCTCCTTAAGAAAGACATCTCCTTTAAGTGGGATAAGGACTGCCAAGAGGCTTTTGAAGCCCTCAAATGCTATCTGGTCTCTCCACTAGTCCTCATTCCACCTAAAGATGACCAACCCTTCTACCTTTATATCTCTACCACCAACCATTCATTAGGTGCCATGATCGTGCACCGAGACGAGCATCACTGTGAGCAAGTGGTCTACTATATCAACCGAACACTGGTCGACTATGAAACTCAGTATACTCATATCGAGAAACTTTATTTGGCATTAGTCTTTACTGCTACCAAGCTCTACCACTATCTTCTTAACCACAAGACCTTTGTCATCACTCACACCAACCCTCTTAAATATATGCACTCTAAGCCATATCAAAATTAGTGTATGGCTCGGTGGCTCATGCTGCTTGCTGAGTTCGATTTTGAGTTCATCCAATAAAAATCCATCAAAGGGCAAACCATCACTAACCAACTAGCAGATGCCCCTCTTCCCGATAATCAACCTTTGCAGTGCGAGTTTCCTAACGAATCTATCACCACGCTTTCCATCGATGACACCGTCTATCAAATGACCATGTTCTTCGATGGCTCTAAATGTCAACTCAGTGGGGGTGTGGGAGTCATTCTCATCCCACTCGAAGGTGAGCCCATACCTCTGTCTTTCAAGCTCAACTTTGATTACACCAATAATATGGCTAAATATGAAGCCTTAATTTTGGGACTTCAAACTACCCTTTCTCTCAGCATCAGGTCCATCAACATCTTCGGCAACTCACAACTTGTCGTCAATCAAATTAATGGTTCATACCTCTGTAAAAATGAAATTTTGCAAAGGTACAAAAATCGTGTTCACACTCTTCTAGCCTATTTTGACCATTACCTCTTGCAGACTATTCCTTGATCCATGAACAAGTTTGCTGACACCATGGCTTCTCTCGCCTTGCATATTCCATCATCATCATCTTTATCTAGAATTTTTGTCATGATGCATCATGTGCCATTGCCTTCATACATTTCTCCTAACACCAACCATGTCGACACCATAGACTCTAGTCCATGAGATGATTGGTATAACCAACTTGTGGACTACTTATCTCATTATGTCATTCCTCCCCATCTCTCTAGCAATGTGCGGCGAGCTTTCATCAAATGCACAGCTCGCTACACCATGCTAGGGGGTCTTCTCTATAAGCGAGGCTTTGATGACCTCCTTCTTCACTATCTAACCTCCACTGAAGCCTCTCATGCCATAAAACAAGTCCATGATGGGATTTGTGGCAGACACTTCAGTGGGAACTCAGTTGCCAAGCGCATCCTTCGTCTGGGCTATTATTGGCCCAACCTTCATCAAGACTGTAGCGACTATGTCTAGCGTTGCATCAAGTGTCAGTAGCACTCCAACTTGCTTCATCTCCCTAGCCACACCTTACAAGTCGCTCAAGATTTTTGGCCTTTTTCTCAGTGGGGCTTAGATCTCATCGGTGAGATTAACCCTCACTCATCTCTTCGTCATCAGTCCATCATCACCGCCACTGAGTATTTCACTAAATGGGTGGAAGCCATTCCTCTCATCTCCACAAAAGCTGACAAAATTGTCAACTTCATCAGCACCCACATCATCTATCATTTTGGTGTCCCTCACAAAATCATCACCGACAATGGCAAGTCTTTCAAAAACAAGACCATCTAAAAACTCTGTGACTCATTTGGCATCAAACTCAATTTCTCTTCACCTTACTACCCACAAGCAAATGGGCAAGCTGAGGCTTCCAACAAAATTCTAACTAAAATTCTCATGAAGGTGGTCAATGACACTGGAAGGGACTGGCACATTCATGTTCCCTTTGCTTTGTGGGCCTACCGCACTAGCATCCAAACCTCTACGGGTGCTACCCCTTTCTCTCTAGTGTACGGAACAGAGGCTATCCTACCTCTCGAAGTACAGATCCCATCTCTCCGCATCTCTCTGCATGACATTCTCTCCAATGATGACTTTCATCAAGATCACTTAGCTCAACTTGAGTTACTTGATGAACACTGTCTCTTTACCCTCAACCATCTCCATGTTTATCAAAATCACATCAAGCAAGCCTATGACAAAAATTTGTGAGAATGAGATTTCAACATCGAAGACCTCATCCTCAAAGAAAACCAGCATGTCACCAATATGGAGTGAAGTAAATGAGGCAAGTTTTCCCCTAATTGGCTCGGACCTTTCATCATCACACATAAGTATGGGTTAGGCACTTATCATCTATCCTCTCTCGATGGATGGCCAGAACCTGAGCCTCTCAATGCCTTGCATTTATGGCCATTTTACTGTTAGTCGAGTACTCGTCCACTTGACATTTAACTTGTGCTCATCCCTTGAGCAATCCCCGTCCTCTTAATCCTCATTCCTTCAACCCTATTTCCATTAACAAATCCTCTATAACCCTTTTATGATATATGGATGCTTTGTCCTAATAAAAGGGAGCCCTTGAACTTCTACAATCTTGTCCATGACTCCAAATTCTGTCAAAAAATAAAAAAATAAAAAATAAAATCAAGATGTCAAAACATATCCAAGGTCACCCAATCAAATCAAAAAGTAGACTTCTCCCTCAAAGGATAGCTGTACTATCATTGCTATAGCTAATAGACTGCTCCCTCGAAGGACAGCGATTTAAAGCCCTTATATATAAAGCAAAAATATAGACCACTCCCTCGAAGGATGGCTATGACTAAATCTTGCTACAAATAGCACTTTCTTAGAAGCTTCCTGCATCGATCATCTTCAAAAATGACCACCAAGCAAAATGACATCTCTATGTGGACTTCCCGCATTGATCAGTCTGCTCTTTCAAAAAAAAAAAAATGGGTCATGGACTTGGCTTGTAGTTGTCTCAGGGTCTCTTATAAAAAGGGGCAAGGTTATCACTGCTCTTAAAATGGGTTACCCTATCCTCCTCCTATCATAACACCTGCTCAAGGGACTTTGAGCTCACTTTAATGTCAAAGTGATTCGATTACCGTTCTAACACAACCATGGTCAACGACGCAATGCATGAATGGGGCTCTTTGTTCTAGCAACCCCTATCTATGCTATCATTCTGGTCCTTGTCAATGAAAGGGCGATTATGCCTTTCACTTTCTACTTACACTTTGGTCACATGAAAACTTCATCATTTGTTGAATCAACTCAACTCCAATCTCTTTTTAGACCACTCACATAGCCTATTCACACTAGTTTCTATGGACACCAATACACATGGAAAATATCAACCAGACACAATTTATGTTAAGCATAAACCAATACTTGCTGAAGCATAAATAGACCTCAATTCATTTCTAGCATACATCCGTCACAAATACAAAAAATTGCTAGGGATGAAAGACCCCTCAACCAATGTTACAGAATACACCATTTGGAAAAGGCTGTAACTCTTTTTCTCCTCATCATTTTGACACATGACCAAACCAATCATCAACCAATCTTCTCAACTAGTTTAAACTACATTGGTTTGAGGCCCCTTCCAATTTGGGCTATGTAAGCAGCACCCAGATGACACGATGTCTTCTGGGGTTAGCTCGACCACCTCTATTTGTTCCTCTCTCTGATGGACAAACCTTCTCTTCTTTGACCATGACCTTGACCTCGACCAAGACCAACCAATCACTTCGACCCTCTTCCTCCCTCTTTGGGAGAACTACATTGGCCTGAGGCCTTAGGACAAGGGCTATGTAGGCAGCACTCAGTTGACATGGGGTCTCCTGGGGTTAGCTTAGCCATCCTCTTCATCACTTTCTTCCATCCCATTCTCTCGTGACCTGTTAATCATATCACAATTAGTCACATATTTTCATAATCATTAGCATAATCATTTTCATCATGTCCATCCATAATCATTAAACATCACCATCATAACCATTCACATCAAATATCAACATCAATATCATTAATCATCATCATATAACCATTTCATTAAACATCACATTCATCATCACATTAGTCATCATAATCACAAACATAGCATCATTATTATACACACCATATCAAAACATGCATCAAATCAAAGTACCATAAACATTAAACACATCCATAACATTTTCCATAACACATCAATGATCAAAATAATCTCATCATATATATCTCAAAATTGTGTACAATCGCACAATCTATGCCTCTTTCTCTCTCTAAAAAGTCACATACATCTTGCATCATCGACACACAGGCCGGTATATACATAACCTCCTCATTACCTAAAATCATGCCCCCAATCAGTCAGCTCTCCAGTAGAAGTCATCTTAGCCCCCTGGGGCACACTTGAGATCACTTTTGCCTCCATCCATCAACCACCAGACCTTGGAGATCATGACCATCTCTTGTGACCGCGACCACTTCCAAGACGACGTTGCCTTGGTTGTTTTTGCATGTATGCTACCTCACGACTGGTTAGCAAAATTGTGCACAGACTATTTATGACCTTCACAAGTATAGGATCACAAACTAGTTGATCTGCACTACTTGTTACTTTTTCATGTTTTCAGGAGCACTTCCTGAGCATGGGATACCTAAAACTCGATGACCATTAGAGCTTCAGCTTAGATTGAATAACCCGATCAGCTACGACCAAATGTTGGGGCCTAGTTATTTCAATTTTGGCACTCCTCAACCTTGACCTGCAACAATTTGACCTAACCATCTCGTGAAGTGGTATACGTGCAATCACAACTATTGCAGTATTCACACTCACCCTCTCTCTATCCATCTCTCTGTCAAATCAACACTCAATCTTAGGTTCCCTTCCAGGGGGGAACACCTCATCCCATACCTGGGGCAACCAACTCCTATTTTTGTCTTACAGTTCATCAAGAACAACCAACAAGATAAAAAGGGGCAAATGTAGAAACTGAAATCGTGTCTACCCCCTAGGTCTTCTTTCACCCTTGGCCCATGTCCTAACCTTTGTCCTAACCCCCTCCATTTATCAAATAAATATTTTAATTTATTTGGCCCTCTTCCACCTCACCCATGCCACCTTAGATCCCCTCCTTGGATCCCCCCACCTCTCTCCTAGCCTTTATTGCCCAAATCTCCCCTTTATCCTTCCTCCCCCATCCATTTATGCCTCCCTCAACCATTTTCCCACGGCCCCTTGACCCGACAGCATGTAAGAATGGACAGAGGCTAATTTTAGCCTCTATCCCCATTCCTCGGCCACCGACATCGGTCATTACGCAGCCAACGTCGGTGATTCTATCGGTGTCGGAATCCTTCAAGACCATTCTCTGCAACCATTCTCCGCCCCCACGAACAACACTCTCTTAACGCTCTTGCATTCATATTTTCTTCTCCTCCCCCTCGTACAGCAACACTAGCAGCTGCAGGCACCTTGCAGGAACAGCTCCATTTGCATGTCCTTCAACAGCTCTGACAATAGGTTTCTCCATTCTCTAACCAACAAGCAAGAGGTAAACATAGTGTTGTTTTCCATTTCATTTCTTATCTGCATTTATCTATTTAGCTAACTACTGCCTAGACCTTCCTTGTCTGTCCTTGAGAGGCTAAAAAGCCTTCTCAGACCCCTGCCTCTCATTCATCCCCCTTTTTGTGCTTCTGGTTCTAGCCAGTCACTTCCCTGATAGTCCCCTCTACCCAACCAGTTCTACACAAACCCTCAGACTACTCCTCAAACCCCAAATAGTCCCTCTGAATCCCACATAGACCCTTAGACCCTCAGATAAAGCCTCAGTCCATTCTACAGACCAAGACCAGACCTGTAACTTGTCCCTGACTATTGCCCTAGCCGACCTCGTCTGTTTCCCCTACCAACGTTGGCAGCCTAACTAATGTCAACGACCTTGCCTGACTGATGCTGGCAATATCACCGACGTCAATGACTGTGCAAAAGCAAATTGCTTCTAAACAGGTATGCATTTGCCTTAAATTCTTTCTTTTTATTTTTCATCATTTATCACTTTCTATTTTTGATCAGCATTCTATTTTTAACAGTGGACTGGCATCCTCCAAGAAGCCTTTGCACTTCTAGGACCAAGCTCTTGCTTGGCAGTCCACCCTTTTGTCATCTAACATTTTTCGTGTTTTAGTGTCTTTCCCTTTCAGGTGTCATCCTCCACAACCAAAGAGGAGTTCTCATAACATCGGAATTTTGGTGCCCACGTCTACAATCTGAGTACGTACAAACCCTTGTCCTTCTTCTTAGTTTCTCATTTTCTCTTTCTTGAATGTGAAAAGCAAATTTAGCGTAGAAATAGACATCTTCAAATAGAGCCTTCTTCCAGCATTGCATGAATCCATTATGTTTAAAAGATTCCTTCACTGAATTATGTCATACGCTTAAAGGAAAAGAATTCAAGTTAATATCAATGGAAAAACTCAAGTATTCAACTACTCCAAACACAATAAAAAAATGTAATAGAAAATTCCCATACATGGTCAAAATTAGTGACAACAAGAATCAGAATCAACCAATAGTCAACGCAACTTTAGAGCCCCCTCAACATGTGGTTTTATTAACACCTCATCGATGTGCATTTACTAATTTACCAATTTCTCTAGCTAGAGTTCTACAATAGTTATTAGAATGCAACATCATCACTCTCCCACCTATTCATGAAGTAGATCTAGCAAATCCTCTTCCATGGGTATATGATCAACATGCATATTGTGATTTTCATGGGGCACTAGGCCATATAATAACAAAATACATCAGTTTGTGACATAAGATATAAGATTTTATTGATGATAATATACTTGATATAGGCACTTCAGTTGAACCTCCAAAGGCAAAACCAACATAAGATAAATCTTTGAAAATATTTTCAAATCCATTTCCATAGCATTCAAAATAAGAGAAAGAGGACACACCAGGTGTTCATCATACATACCATAGACATCCTCCACCAATTACATACTAGGTATCTTCAATTAAGGCACATCCTTTGATAGGTATGATAGGTGTGTATGAGTCTAGAGTTATAGCTAGGCCTTTAATATATATCTTTTAGATTAGGATATTGTGAAGGATGATACCAGTTACAATGCACTTTTTATTAGAGCACATATCCATAATCAACCTATCTATAGTGTACTCATTGTCAATGGTTTCAGTCTTAATATGTACACCTTCACACTACTATAGCATTTCGGCTATTTAGAGAAGGATATCACTCCGATCAATACAATTATTAGTGGTTTTAGTGGGCATATTCAGAGTTCATTAGGTGAGATAGTACTTTTATTATAGGTTAGTCCTACACATGTGGCTACACCATTCCCTATAGTTCCCAACATAGGTGTTTTTGACATACTACTTAGTTGATCATAGATTCAAAAACTCAAGGTAGTACCTTTTATAGTTCACAGATGCATGAATTTCATTCATGATAATAAATTTATTATAGTTTATAGAGTTCCTTATGAGTTACCACTCCTCACAATAGAGCCATCTACTAGTTCCCAATCACTAGATCCAATTCTTCCATCAATTTTAGCTTTTCCCCCAACTTCTATTCTAGTTCCACCTTAGGTTTAGCCAAAATTAAAATATCCATCACTAGTATATAGGGTTCATACACCCCCATGACTTTAGTATTCTAGACAACTTCTAGTGACAATATTCACACCTAGAGTAGTTACACTAAGATCTCATATAGATACACATAGAGAACCTATTCATAAAACTTCTTCTCCTACTTTTAGATGGGTCCCTAAGATCGCTATAGTTGTATCCAATTCTCAGAGTCATATGGGGACCCCACATTTATCTTCCACTTTAGATATTTTAGAGCAATTACAGCATACACACATTTTAGCTTCACAATCCCAGTCATAAACTTGTGTCTCACGATCATGCATGATTTAGTTTTTTAGCATAGGACACTAGGATAGGGAGTCTCACCCAAGACTCATTGGTTAGTATCATTTATTTTTAGTTCTTCTTTTACATAGTTTAAATATTTTCAAAAAAATATACAAAAAATTACAAAAACACCAAAAACATATTTTGATTGTATGCACCATTCATGCTTTACATCATTACTATTATGTTAGGACTTACATTTGATGTTTCATGCTATTGTATGTAAATTTTATACATTACCATTCTTCACTTGATCTTATTTGAGTATGTGTAGTGACATTCAAATACTTGATTGCTTTATTCTATGCATAGAGGAAGTATTCCTACTTCTACATTTGAGACATACATTGTTATACACACTCATTGGGGGCATCTTCTACATGACTACACTATCCAAATTATGTCATTTATATATCACACACTCTAAGTTATCATATTGATGTCTATTAATTTATATCTTACATAGAATGCTATATTGACATCTCATTAATATCTAGCACTTATGTATTTCTTAGCATATACCTAGTCTTATAGTACACATGTTTTGCATACTTTCACATTTGCTTTGATTAGTTAGATGTGCTTATCTCTTTCTAATTATTACATTCTTTCTTTGTTTTCTTATCATAGCTTGTGTGATTGAATTTTTAATTCCATCTTGTCTCTCGCTTGTGCCTTAAGACATTTTCCAATGTCCTTTTCTTCTTTTTCATGTGTGTGCCTTAGGACATTTTATAATGTCCTTTATTTTTACTCCTCTATGTGCCCATGGCCTATGTTCCAACTTTGCTTATTTCACTTGTATGTGTATGTGGCATTTGAACATGCCTTCCATGTTTGTTTCCAGTTTGAGTGACATATGCCCATGTCCCATATTTTCATGGCCCCTTGACCCATCTACAATGCTTCTTGCTTCTTGCTTATTGCTTGTTGCTTGTCAAATATGTGCAATGTAAGGATCCATTTCATATATTTTCTTTGATTTCTTGGATTCCATGATGGACATCATGCTCCATCCCTCCAACTAACACCTAATAATTAACATTTCTAGTTCTAGTTTAGTACTTTATGCATGATTTCACATTATTAAATATATTTAGGCATACCCCTATTGATATAACAATATCTTGGAAAGAAAATTTGTTATATCTTAAAACATATTATTAAATATCAAATGTTATATCATATATATTTAGAATTAACACACTTTTAGGAATCTTTTCTTTTGAGGGAAGTCATTACAGGTTTATGATTCCTACCCTCAGAAGAGGGGACATCAAATAGGGGCCTTTTCATAGAGATAAAACCTACTAGTAGTCAAAATAGCATCATTTAGAACACTTAGTATATAATCTAGAGGTCAAATTGGTCAAACCAAAGTAGAAAAGTAGCGATAGTTTCAGATTAGCAGTCAATTTTCACACCAGATAGTAGTGCCATAAATGGATATTAGTGCTAGAAATGGACATTTACACAAAAAAAAGGGTGTCCATAGTTTGGTACTCATATATAGGAAAAAAAACACTCAAGGTTTCTAGAAATAGGCAAAAAATTTAGTTTAGGGATAGTTTTTACACTTCAAGATCCTTCAAATTTAGTAGTTTCAACATAGTTTTCTCATATACAAGGGGTTATCATGAATGGCATGATGGTTCTCACTTTAAATTTAGATTGGGAAATTGACATAAAATTTCTAGATCGTAATCCATGTTATATACATCAGTGACTGGGGGCAATGTGTGTGGCATATTGATATTCTTTTATTTCCAAGTTCAATTTATTCTAGGCATTCTCAATAGTTGTGTGCCGTACTCATATAGGTGGTTGGCATCACATTAAAATTAAAATTTCATATAATTTTAGATTTTCAAGTACCTAAGTTCCCAATTTGGCTTTCATATAAGCTTAGTACATCATTTTTGAAGTGTATTTCATACAAGCCTAATCTCCATCTTCCAAAATGGCCAAGAGTGCCTAGTTTCTAGCACACTTTCGGCTATCCATGCCATAGTGTCAGATTTTTAGCACATTCATGGGATCCATGAGCCATCTCATATGACATCTATTCTATATTGATATCACTTCATAACTTCACTTCATGGGAAAATTATGGATCCAAAGGGCCAACCTTTGTATTCTTGAGCCACCTATTCAGAGGGATTAGCCATACAATCCAAACATCAATTAGTACATGCATGATTCATTAACTTCATTTAGTTGGTGATGATGGATCCAAAGAACTATCCTTTTCATTCTTTAGCCACATTATATGGAATTAAGCACTCAAATTCATTCATGATATTGCTCTTGATTCAACACATACTTAGCACAATCCAACATCACAATAAGTTTTGTATTGGTTCACATACACGATGAGGTGTATTCATTCCTCTCTCTTCCTTTACTTAGATTTTGTACATTCTTATTTTAGATATATATTATCTATTAAGAACTAATCTACTTCATGTTTTTATTTTTAGATTCACACATCACAACATGCTCTATCTACACACATCCAACATCACATAGCTTCATGAGTTTTTCCCTTACAGGTAAGTTTAGGTATGTTTTCTATTTTTTATTTATCATAGTATTTTGATTTGTTGCATTACTAGAATAAATGGGGGTAAATTTAATCATATAAAATGCAAAATTGGATGACTTAGGCATGGCTAATAGCACCCAACCTATAGGTCCTCTTTCTTGCTCACTCAACCCTTCTTGATTAGACTTTCACTGATTTGTAATCACCTATAACTTCTTGAACTTAGATTTTTGAGACCTAGGTATCCCTCTCAGACCTAAATCCATCCCCCCAAGTCTCATCCTCCTAAGATAATAGCACCAAATTTTGATAGGAGTGCTAGAACTCAGGGGTGTCTCATTTCTAGTGCTATTGTCCAAGTTTACTTTAGCCTCAAATAGTCAAATTTCCCTGAACCTTATCTTTTCCCTTGTCAACCTAATACAAGATAATATAACCCATGATCATCAATTTCCATATAAAATGCTATTCAATGTCTATTTAGAAGGTTTAACACTCATTTATAGGAAAAAATCAAGAATACAAGTAAGTATACTCAATCACTCTTCCCTATTCTCTGCATACAACCTTTCAAGACCAATTCAAGCCTATTCAAGCACTCATACCAATCCCTATTCATCCAAAGTACATTATAGTTTCACATCTAGTTGCATACATCACACAATTACACCAAGCACTTCAAATGGGAGAACTACATTAGCTTGATCCCTCTTCAGAGTATTGGTATGTAGGTAGTGTACCTACACATGGGGTGTGAAGTGAATCTAGTGTATCCTTTACACACTAAACTATTTTCTCTTTCCTAATTTTTCTACTCAAGTTCAAGTACCAATATCTCCTAAGGGTTTTTAAGATTGAATTAGACACACAACAAGCTTTGTATATACCCAAGTTTCAATATTTCACTACCAAGGTGTCACAAGCATGCCAAATAGAACCTAAAAAAGCTAAAACACCAAGACAATAGTGTCATAAGTGGAAAATAATGTCAAAAGTGGATAATAGTGCCAAAAAGTGGACTATAATGCCAAGTATTAGGGTGTCTTGAGTTTGGAACTCTTTTCCAATCCAAAAATAGAGTTTTGGGTCCTATTTATGATAGTTTGCAATCCCTGCATAATAATCTCCAAATCCTACATCATCCATTTCAACCTAGAATAAGCTAAGTTTGATTTATTCAAACTTTTCACTATTTTTAGAAAAGGTAAAATACATATCTATTTACACAAATTAGTAGGCTAATTGAGACACATTAATTACTAATTTACATTTACTCAGACCTTTATTTGCTTAGGAATTAAATACCTAATTCCCAAAAATAATAAAACCCCCTACCTAAGCCAAAACCTATTTTTGTTGTTTAATGGACAAAGTCAACTTGGGTTGACCCTATTATTAAAAATAATCATGTTATAGGACTATGTTGGTCCCAAGTGACCTAGTCTAGGACCTAACTACATTATTTATTGAAGAATAGGGTCGATTAAGCCCACTCTATTGACTAAAACTTAAAAGGGTTTAGGTTTATATATATATATATATATATATATATATATAAACCACACACACACACACACACACACACACACACACACATAATTTTCACCAATTTCATTAGAGAGATAGAGATAATAATTGATTTTCTCATCTACTTATCCACCATTTTACTTGAGGAGTCATTACTTAGGATTTTATACTTCCTTTGGAGAGAATAATCTTATCTTGTGGGATAAGTATTTTGGATTCATGGGAGAAGTCATGTAACCTAGAGCTAACCTATCTTTTTTATTCTTACAAACCACAAAAATCTCTTGTAAATCACCATTAGATATGGGAGAGATTAAATATTTATGGATTCATCTTCAAGGTAAGTATTCCTAAATCTTTATTCTCTTTATTAATTAGATAAATTTTCATGTGTTATATCATGACTATGTTTATCTCTCAATGCATTAGGATTAACTCTACATTAACTTGAGTAGAGTTCTTTTTTGCATGTTTACTTCTATGTTTATTACCCCCATTTTGTGCCACATTATTTTTTTAGCACTAGATTAGATCTTCTTTGCTTTGTCATTTACTTTGATAAGAAAACATAGGGCCTATCTAGGGTTATTGTGTTGTATTGCTTGACTAGAGAATTTTTAACCCTCTCTAGTGATATTATGTGGAAAGAGACCCCCTAATTAGGTCTATCATATACATATTAGTCATAAACCCCATTTTCTAAATGTATCAACAAGTAGAAGGTCTAGTTTAATTTATTTTATTCAAGCTATGCTTATTTTGTAGGTCCACTTCAGTTTCCCTTATCATACATAATCACCCCCCATGGAACCTAATATTAGTGCAAGCACACCTCGAGGAACCCACCATCATTACAAATAACCCTATTCCAAATTTTAAACACTCAACATTTTTTTCAATTTTTTTAAAGTGGAGAATTACCTTACCAAATGGAACTTTATTAAAGCATAACTTTCATCCTATTGGTCCTTTTAAGGTGCAATTTTTTTTTAAAGTGAATTTTTTTCAATATATTTTCATTAGTTTTATTCTTTTTATTTATTTATTTGAACCTATAAATACTTAGGGGATGTTATAGGACAATTCTACATCACACATAGTTCCACAAGTACTTCCTTTTTGCACTGTGGATCTTAGTTTTTTTCTACTTATTACACCATTCAAATATCATGAGTGGAAAGTCAAAGTGAAAATACTATTGAGTATATACTTATATCTAATCATAATGGGTACATCAATAAAAACAAAATGTAACATAGAAAAGGTGAAGTTGTACAACTAAAGTGATAAAGGTTGTGGTCTATTATGCCTATCTACGCTTCCTTGCTTACCTTTTCATATTAAATCTAAAATAAATCCAAATCAAGTGTGTACATTATTATATTAACTCTTTATAAATCATGATGAAATGAGGGGTCATGAATTAGAGAATGATCTCATCAATTTGAGCCCAAATGAATTTGATATGATATAAGAATTCATAAATTTCAAATCATTAAGGTTACAGTTGAAACTATGTGGTATTGATAAACAAGATAATCAATTGATTCTTTCCATCATTTCCAAATTAGGATATGGATATTATGTATTTATTTCTACCTTATATGCCACTAAGACTACCCTTAGAACTACACGAACAATGCCATCTTTGGATAAATTTAATACTAACTTGACTTAGGAGTAAGATAAGCTCATTCAAATGGGTACATTGAAATCTTCTGAATCTCATGCCTTATTTGAGAGTCATTAAAAATAGAAGGCTTCCAATAATAAGGAAAATAAATAGAATAAGGACCTAGAGCAAATAAATTGTCACAAATTTGATGTTAAGCCAAAAGAATCAAAAGTTTCCTCCTCTTTAGATGGGAAAACCAAGAAAGGGTGACTAACATGTGGATATTATAATAAATTTGGGCATGATGAGTTGAAATGCATGAAGAAGTAGATTAACCAAATGAAAAAAAATAGAATCACAATATCAATGTCCTTGATTCTTCCATTATGATTTCATCATCATAGAGGTATTCTAAGGCTAAAGACAATAATAAGGGAAAGGATAAGGGAAAATAACTTGTTGTAGTTTCATCTTAGCCTTCCACATGGGTTATTGATTATAGTGCATCACACAACATGGATTTATCAAAAGACATGTTTGCATCCTTAGAGCCTTGTTCTATGCCTTCCATTATATTGGGTTATGATACTCCATATAAGTTAGTGGGTGTTGATCTATTGAAGTTAACGATGGGACATTTCAAGATGTTTTATGTGTTACCTCTTTATCCACCAATATACTATCTATTTACTAGATCACTCACATTAGTTCAATCAAGATATTTGAGTTCACCCCAAATTTTGTGTTTATTAGGGAAGCTAATAGTGAATCCATGTTACATTTGGGAAAGAATACCACTAATACATGTTTTATACTTTGTCACATTTTATTCCTGATCAACCCTCTACTATATTTCTCACTCATTCATATGAGGTGAGTAAATTATGGCATGAGTGATTTGGCCATCTCAACTATTTCTACCTTGATTAAATCAATCTTTAATACATGGTTTTAGGGTCGCCAAGAATTGATTTTTTTCATGGATTTTGCTATGTTTACATTTTTGGTAAGCATCCATATGAGAAGTATGATAAGGGAAAATAATGTAAAGCTAAATAGACATTGAATATTTTACAAAGTGACATTATTGGCCCATTCCTAAAGCATTCATTTAACAAAACTAAATACATGCTTACTTTCATCAATGACTATTCTAGGTATACTTGATTGTATTTTCTAAAGCTAAAATCAGAGGTCTTTAACCATTTTCAAGGCTTAAAAGTGCTTATAGAGAAATATTCAGGTAAAGCCATCAATATTTTACACATTAATAATGGTGGAGAGTATGTAAGTAACTATTTTAAGTAATTATGTACATCAAAGGGTATTGAACTATAGAATACTATCCCATATAGTCATCAGTAGAACAATTTTTTAGGGTATAAGAAAAGGTCCTTAAAAGAAATGGTCAACTATATGCTACACTCCAAGTCTCTTGTACCTCAATATTGGGTCGAGGCCATCAAATGTGCTTATTACATATAAAATCAAGTTCCTCACAAATAATTTAATTGAGTCACTCCTTATAAATCTTAGAGAAATCAAAAGCCCTTAGTTGAGCACTTATGAGTGTTTGGTTTGCTTGTTATGGCTCATATTCTAAATAATAAATGTAATGCATTGAAATATTAGAGTTAGTCTTGCATCTTCATTGGATATATTGAGGGTGTTAAGGGATACAAGATTATTCACCCCACTACTCATGAGTTACTCATTGAGAGGAATGTTAATTTTATATAGGGTTCATCAAAATCCACACTATATAATTCTCACCCTTACATAGATGCACTTAAATTTGATGATAATTTTGATTATTTAGATTCACTTGATCAAACTCCTAATGATCCAGATTCTTCTTCTAGTTATGATGATGAGAGTAGTGATGAGGATTTCCCTCATCCTTCTCCTAAAATATCCTTAGATGATGACTAATCCCCTCCCAACTCTTAGAGAAATGGTACTATTTGGGATAAATAAACACTATAAATTGTTGGCTAATGGGTTAAAAATACATCAGATAATAGGCACACTCATTCATAATTCCAAGATACCCCACATGCTTTCATTGCATCTACTTTTGATCCACAATCATTTAGAGAGGCATCAAGCACTCCTAAGTCTGATACTAATATGAAATAGGAGTATAGTTTGTTACATAGGAATAGTGATTGGTATTTATTCCCACTTCTAAAGGGAATAAAAATTGTTTAATGTAGGTGGATATACTAAACAAAGTTTGTATTATATGGGTCAGTAGACAATTTTAAAGTATGTTTGGTAGTAAAGGGTTTTTCTCAAGTGTTTGGCATTGACTACACTGAGACATTACCTCTAGTTTCCAAAATGAACTCAAACTGACTCACTCTCCATTTTTGTGACACATCACTAGGATGTTCATCAAATGAATATTTAGAGTGCATTTCTTCACAATGAACTCAAAGAGGAAATATATATGAAGCAACCACAAGGATTTATGTAATATTCTTCCTTAGTTTACAAACTTCAAAAATCTATCTATGGACTCAAATAAGCTCCTCAATATTGGTAAGACAATATAGACTCTTTTCTTCTTTCAGTTGGGTTCACCAGATGCCATTCAGAACCAAATTTCTAATTTTTGTGGTAAGATGATTCACTATTGATTCTTCTTCTCTACATGTATGACCTATTGATAATAGGGAGTCATCTATCCATCATCATGATAGTGAAAACTAATTTGTCTGATAAGTTCTAAATGACTAACCTAGGATTGTTATATTACTTCTTTGGGATTGAAATTACTCAATCAGACTCTAGGATC
This sequence comes from Torreya grandis, assembly GCA_037957365.1. NCBI lineage: Eukaryota > Viridiplantae > Streptophyta > Pinopsida > Cupressales > Taxaceae > Torreya > Torreya grandis. Next base: position 112,451 of record JARHVA010005335.1, read on the forward strand.
ACTATTGTAGAATCCAAGTATGTTCTTGATTTTCTTGCACAATTTAGCATGGATGACTATAAGCCCTCTCTCAATCATTTTATATTTAGTGTGAATATTGAGTCTAATTTCCCATCTCCATTGGTTGATATTACCTCATACTAATAATTTGTTGGTAGTCTCATATACCTTACACACACTAGACCTAACATTCATATGCAATGGGCATTGTCTCAATATTTATTTAGGAACCACATGAGTTTCATGGAAAGTATCTAAGTAGATATTGTCTAATAAATGCTAACCAAAAATAATCCATCATCCTTGTACACATGGCATGTTCATATATTCAAGAATTTAGTGTATACATTTAATGTCTATCAGGGGTAGTATCCCTCATACCACAGATCTGCTAAAGTTAATAACTACTTTACCCAAAACAACAACTCTTATGAGTTTTAAAACTATAAAAACATAGTTTTAACCTAATTGATTTATAATTTCAAAAATAATATGTGTCCAAATAAATTATAATATATTGAAAATGGTAGTGATTCAAACATCTCAATAAAAATTAAAATATACCTTCTTGAAAAAATTTGACCCAACACATAATTTTTTTTATTTTGGCACAAACTTTATTGACACTAAAAACTTTGTATGAATGTTAAAACTCTTCCTAAAATAAAAGGATTTTTTTTATATTAAGTATAATATATACCTTTTAGTAAAAAAATTACATTAAGAAAATCACTTTTATTTTTTCATTATTCCTAAAGTGACCCAAAATGGTGGTATAACTACCAAATTGGTACTTGATGTAGAAAAATAATTTGTTGTAGAGGCCAAAAACTACCTTCTAGTAAATTTTGAAATCAAAAAAATAAATTATATTTGTTTTCAAAACCTTAGTACCCCATGATTCTCACCAATATTTGATCAAATAACATCCCATAAGGGTGAGGTGAGAGCATAAAGTTATGTATTATTAGTAGGCCACTAAAATATGATCTTGAAAAAAGAAAATTTCAAATCTAAAAACTATACCTATTAAAAGGTTTGACTCTTATAATACATACACACATAATACATTAAATACTATAAATCATTGAAATATTTAAATAAAAACAATATATAAATTTACCATGGGTAGCATGACTACCTCTTTAAATTAAAAAAATATGGCCTAAATTTCTAGCATAAAAATAAATGTCTACCATAGTAATTATCTCAACCACAAGATATCTATATTATTATTTAAATCATAAATAAGTTAGGGATAAGGTTTAGAGAGTATTTAACTTGAATAATAAGTTTACTAGACAAACAAACTTGTAGAACAAGTTTATTAGAGATAAGACTTTACAATTAATAGTGAAAGTCAATCAAGTTAATAAATTGATTGATACTATTCTCTAGTAATAGTTTTTGAATAATTGTACACAATTAATTATTATCCATGAATCAAATTATAATTAATATTACAAGTGAATATTAAAACCATATATTAGTGTATGAGTAATTAAATACTCTAACATTTAAAATTCTTATATAAAAAATGGAAATAGTTTGTTTAATTTGACATAAATAAAGTGCAATTTTAATTTAATTAAAATATATATTTCAAATATGTTCCATTTTTCTTCCTTCTCATGGCTAGTTTCAAGGGGATGTGGTCTTCTCTCCATGATCCAAATTGACCTTGATCTATAGCATTAGTTAATAAACTTTGTACAAACACATATCATATTTATCTTATTTTTTTATTTGTATATATTTATTATCTACTCTATTATGTTCTTGGAAAATAGATTATGAGGTTATGAATCGAGGCAAAACTATGGTTTCTTAAGATATTTTTTTTAGCTTTATTGGTATGTTATCCATCGATAATGTAGAAGTGAGTCTCAACATCTTATCATTATTTCTTGAACTCTATATCCAAGATATCATTAGTGCATTTTTTGAAGGGAATAAATAGTACATTATTTTTAAGAGGAATATGATTACATAGAATTTAAATAACTAGTTGATTGGCACTAACTTGATCAAGATGTTGATATTGATATTGATATTTAGAAGGTGCTAGGTGACAATTTTCAACTCCAATTTTAAATGTTTTTATTAAATAGGGAAATTTTAATATCTTTAGATGTTGAAGACTCACTTTTTTAAAATTATTTTTTATCTTGATTTAGGATATTCTTCTCCATTGTAGAGGGTCTTAACTCATGGATTAATTATATTGAAGTATCATTTTCTAATGTGGCCAATTTTTGTCTCCTCATAAGAATAACCATTTTTTCATTATTTTTTTTCCTTTATTATTTTTATATATTCAAATGATGGAAAATAGATTAATTAAATACATATCAACAAAAATTAAGGAAATTATAATTCTATTAAAAATAATTTGATTATTTTCCATGACACTATTATTACCATTTGTATATTGTTCTATTTTCCAACCATATGAATATCATGATTCATTTTTTATTTTCTTGAATGAACCATGACATTTTTATATAATGGAACCTATAGCTCCATTAGATTAATTTTAATGTGGTTTTAGTGTTGTTTACATGTTCCACTTGAATATTCATCACATCATTGGCATTACCTTTCATTCTTAACACAATTTCAACTACTTAATGTTCCCCTAATATCCAATGAAAAAACCATAGGTCATTGTGATGGTTATCTAGATAGTATATCTCCAAAAAAAACTCCTCAACTCTTCTCTCCTAATAAATTATGCCTTCTATAAATGTAATCTCTTATCAGGGGGTATAACCAACTAGAGCCATTATTTCTTAAAATTAAACAATCAGTCAAAAACATTAATTCATGTAAGATATTTGAACCCCATAGATGAATAACATGTTCAAACCATGTTTTAAAAACACATAAAAATCAACTAGTTTATATAAGGTGTCTCCCATTTAAATGGTCTTTTGTAAAAATAAACACTTGAAAATAATATGTCAAAAAATACTAAGAGATAGTATTTTAAAATATAATATTTAGTATTATCTTAAGAATGTTACAATTAATTTTTTATATCTTGTTTAGGTGGGAGGCCACTCTTTATCATAATATATTTATAATTTGACACTTGAAAATAATATATTAATCATAGTATTCATTGTTATCTTTAGAGAGTCACTTTAAATACAATATTTCTAACTTTTTAAGGATGGGCTATCACCCATTCCCATATCTCTTTATAATTTGACACTCAACATTAATATTTGATTCATTTACAATGTAGATCTTTTAAAATTGTACATATATACAAAAGCAATAATTACCATTGGTTATTAGTCAGAAACATTTAAGATGCATAGGTTTGAGAATGAGTGGGTTCCCATTCTAAAAAATAGCTTATTTTTAATGGGTGGTATTGGTATGATATTCATCAGTTAAGATACCAAGTCATAATTATTCTAGGATACCTTTACCATTGAATTAGATAACATTTCCAAGCTAACGAGACAAAGGATTCTACCAATTGGATCATGTGGTATGGAATTAAGCCTTACATAAGAGAATAATTAATTTGATAAAATTCAAGTCTCACATAGATATAACCATTTAATTTTAAGGTATCTATTCATTATTTACCCTAAAACTTTGTACTAGAGTATATATAAAATATAAAAAGAGTTAAATTATAATAATTAAGAGTAATAGAGGTTACAAAGAATAGTAACCATTTTCATAGCATACAATGGTATAGTATAAAGAGATATGATAACATTATATTTAGCATTTATTATTTCAACACTTATTATCACCACATGGACTTTATTTAACTATTGTCCAAGGGAAAGTATCCATTGGTGTTTTGGAAGCCAGCTTTAATGGAAATAGAAAAGTGGTGGGAAGAAAAAATAAAAAAATTCACTTTAAAACTACAAGAATGGTGAATCCTTGGACTAAAGTAATTTTTCTTTCAACAACAAGAAGAATAATTTTGGGTTAAATTCACATAAATTCTATGTCTATTGGTATTTTATCAAGTAAAACATACATAAGGTTATAGAGTACACATTGATAAACATATAAAGTTCACTACAATCAAATTTAAGGCACTCCAACACCTTGATACACCCTTAATTCAGGCTATTGATTACTAGTTTGATACTACATTTGACTAATTTCTCGTAGTTTGGGATATACAAGGTTGGATGTGTTTTAATTTAAATAAAGTTGAGTTTGTTAAATGTGAGAGATAAATTTTACTAATTAAATTACATATTATAATATATAAACTATTTATGGATCATGGGTTGGTAATATAAGGTAAACATGTCCTTTATGGGACATGCACCTAAGGTATGGTAGGTATAAATAAGGGGGATCCTCAAAATATGTGACTAATCAAAGTATCCATTATAAATATTTGAAGAAGATTAAATAAAATGTAGGTGGATAGGAAAGTAAGTATCAATTTAATATTAATTTAACTATGAAATAATAAAAAAATAATAAAAATATAAATTAGGATATTTAGGAGAAGATGGTGAATGAAGAGATGAATAAACATATAAAAGAGAAAGTTTAGTCAGAGAATAAGAAAAAAAATATAGAATAAATAATGTTAATAATACATAATATAATGGATGAAAATAATCTATCCTCTACCAATGGAAGTCCTCACATTAAAAATATAGATATTATCCCTTTACCACAAGTAGGTGAGTTAGTATTCACACTACATGATGATGCATATGAGGCTATTGAGAGAAGTGGAATAGAGGAAATATTATATCATACACTAAAAAATCATGAATGACATTTTTAAAGGATTATTATATTAGTTTCATTTTTTAATGCCTAAACTATTCAAAACCATGGGTGCAAAAGATCAATTAGTGGAGAGTAGTTTGGCCTACATTGGACGAGGACTAGAGAATAGTACAATTAGAGATGAGGATAATATTATTACAAGAAGAGATGTTAGATATATAATGGAATAAAGGGAATACATTTTAAAAATTTAATGAAGTCCAAAAATAAGTAATCATAAGGAAATATATACAAATAATATAGAGAAATTAATAAATGTAGAAAGAAATATTGACTTTTAGGAGAAACATAATTCATAAATAAGTGTTAGTGGTCATATTAGAGATATAAATAATAGAAAAAATAATGGATCTCAATTATTATAAGATTTATTATTTAATTAAAACCTTTAATAATTCAATTATATATATATATATATATATATATATATATATGTATATGTATATATATATGTATATATATATATATATATATATATATATACATATATATATATATACATATATATATATATATAATATATATATATATATATACATATACATATATATATATATATAATATATATATAATATATATATATATACATATATATATACATATATATATATATATGTATATATATATATATAATAAAATTGAAGTGACACAACCCCCCAAACCCTAATTGCAAGAGTCCCAAAGTGAAAATGAATTTTTTGGATCACTATCCATTCCCTGTACCACTTCAAAATCAACATGAACATCCATACCTTAGATGAAAATAAGTATATATTGGAAAATATGTATATATTGTAAAATAAGTATATATTGTAAAATAAGTATCAAATAAATATAAAAACTCTAGTGAAGAGATTTAGAATAGAAGATAATTTATAAGAAATTAGGCAGAACTATTAGGAAGAAGTTACTTCCAAGATAAGTTAAATAGAGATAATGGATGTAACCATAATTTGGTTAAACAAAATAAAGATAAAAAAAATATAAATTTTAATATTATTGAAGGATAAATCACATCAAATAATTTTATCAATAGTAATAAAAATACCGCTAGTAGTACTCATACACCACCTTAAAAAACCCAAATGGTACAAAATAAGGTAAAGGTTCCATAGTTTAGAAAATATATGAAAGATGTAGAAGAAAATTTATTTATGTTGAACTCATATTAGAGTAGACATAATATTACTAATGAGATGGTGATTCAATTTCACTTCATTAGAACACTGAGGGATGGTGCACTTAAATGGTATTGAAAACTTATTCTAGACATGTAACTGCATGGGCCAACATATAAAAATCCTTGAAAGGATGTTTTCATTATCATGGCATTCTATCTAAAAGTGTCAGCAAGATTAGAGATATAATACATAAGTAAAAAGAGATAATAACATACTATGATCAGAGGTTCAAATGGATAGTGCATAAATTAGAATAACCATTAAATGAAAAATAAATAATTGAATGATTTATTTTTGGGTTGATCGTCTAAGCTAATATGGATGGGAAAAAATTAATATGTTTTTATAAACATTGGATATGGAAACATGGATATAAGTTTCAGTCATGGAGACATGACATGCATACATCATTAAAAGATAATGTAGAAAGACTACATTTGGAATTAGAATAGCTCAGGATAAAATAATAAATGCAGTTAAAAGGTGACAAGTTTTGTTCACCATAAACCAAAAATAACCCATTGTAGTAAATATAATGGTGCACCACTTATTGTGTGTAACGTAACTCTAGGATATAATTTCCCCATAATGATATGGAAAAAATAATGGTATCTTTAATATTAGCATTGGTGGGAATGTCTCCTCCCATTTAAATAGGCAATATATGGTGATATGATGTAATATGGGATATGTAGATTATATGATCAACATCCTCAAAGCTTATGTGAAATGATGGAAATGACTCCCCATATAAATACATTAATGTATTGTGAAAATTATGTATCTTTTAATCACTATAATTATGCATGCCTTGCCATAGATGCATTAATAGATGTAAAATATACTAATTAAAAAAGAGTGGAAATAGTTCAACAAATGCCACCACCATAATTACCTATAATTCAACCTAATATACCTCACCCTAGTAATTAGTACTAAACATCTCACATAATTCAAGACTTTTCATCCGAAAACACCCAACCATAGTATTACAACAAAAACTAAAGGGGTATAGGGGAGGTGGTTAATGAGGATATAGGGGAGGATACTATGTAGGATGGATAAAATAACAAGGGGAGAGACTATATAATCAAAATTATAATTAGGTATATATCTATGGCAGACTCCCACCAAAATGCTAAAAATGTGAAAAAGGTTGGGCATATTTATAAAAATTATATTGAATAAACATAGATGGAGTGTGGATTTTGTCATGAAAAAATAATGCATGAATTATTCTCATGTTCTAAGGTGGAACAATTATATAATAATGGTGGAATGAAGATAGTAATTAGTAGAATCTCCCCCTAGAAAAGTGGAAACCATTTGATAATACTACCAAAATGATAGGGTAAAAAATGGCATTGTAATTAAGTTCACCATAAGTTAGGAGATGATAAAATTTTAGATGAAGAAGAAGATCCATCAAAATGCTCATCTATTTATGACAAAATCAAATAATGTTAGGACACCAAAAAAGAACATAAATATAGGTCATGGAAGAAAGATCTCAATATTATCAATGAATATTAAAAAATTTGAGTGATAGTAACCACTTTTAGCATAATGAAACAAAGACATGAAAAAAATTAACTATTGATTTATAAGAGGAGTCAAGAACATATACTGATATCAAAATCATAATAAACATAAACATGACTACATTGTGGATAAAATTAGAAAGATAATATGAGAATAATAAGACAATGATTAGTTAAACTAACCTATTTTGATGAAGCTAACATTGTAGACTTAAAATAAATGATGAAATTAATTAATAATCAGGATCTAGTAACTAATTTAACCTTGTTCTGTAATTACTAGAATAAGTAACAAAGAGACCATATAGTACACAAGATTGAGATGAATCAAAATAAAATAAAAATAATTTATTTTGAATGAGTAGGAAATGGAAGAAAACTGTTATTTTACCTAATATTAAAATATATGATCAAGTGGTAAGAAATACACTATTTTATCTTGGCATAAATATAAATGTGTTACCATGAAACACATGGGGTCTAATTAGTAAACCATAGCTACATGTCTCAACATGTGATCTTGTAATGGTTGATGGCATACCATGCTTACTAATTTTAACTTTAAGATTTGTTTAAGTTATCCTAATGGAAATAAGGAGAAAAGAATATTGTGAAGTGATTGATATGTACCATACAAGCTAATCAGCTTTGTTAAACTTAAAATGACAAGTTTGATTAGAATGATACATTTTGATGAGGAAGAGATTATATTTAAAGTAAATGGTTTGGTATTCCATAACCCCCTAGAAATATGAATGGGATCAACATGGTTAGAATAATTTTAGTCATATGAGGATGAATGTGACTTTTATGACCTCACCAATGTATATAAACTAAATCAAAATACAAAACTTGAAGATGAACAAAAACTAATCAATGAGGGGGAAATGTAACTAGAACATCAAGATGCAAAAACAACCTTAGATGAAAAAAATGAATCATGGATGTAAGTGGTGTCAAATAAAACTATCATAAAAGTATGTTACATGAGAAAAAGATGATGCAAAGGGAGAAACACTACCAAATTAAAAAAATACATTACCTCAAAGAATAAGGGATTACTGTATAGAATGAACATCCCACAATAAAGTGCCAAATTTTATTAGATTCAGGATTGTTGAAAATTAATTAAAGAAGATGATAAGAGTATTGCCTATAGAGTAAATAAGGATGTAAACCATCGATTACACACTAACTATTCCTATTTTGAGGTTGTGTAACACTCATTAATCCACCATATGAAACTATGAAACCTTTGACATATTACTTAATATGAGGTTTATTAAATTGGAGAACTATTTTATAGAAATATAGAACTATGCAAGAACCAAAAATCCAAGGATACATATTCAGTAGTGTGATAAAACCTAGAATACAAAATGAAAAATCAATAGATGCCTATGGGCTTAATTATTTTACTAGAACCTAGATTCATATCCAAAGACATGGTATATTCATTAGGAGATGTGGAAAGTAATTTGCATATGAAAGGACATAAACATTTATTTTTTAGACCCTTCAACTTTTAGGATCTAGCTACTAGGATCTATTGAAAAATTAGAAAGATAAAACATTCCTATTCATGTCAGACTCCACCAAAAAATAATAGTTTACTAGAATCAAATCAAAATAAATAGTGTTATGTCATATGGATAAGTAGGAACAAATTATTACAATCATAATAGAGTTACAAAAATATGCAAAAAAGACTAATAAAATAAAATAAATTGAGAGTATGACACACTGTAGAAAAATCATAAAACAAGAAGATGATGATGATAAACCAGGAAAACATAAAATACAAAATTAAGGAGAGTAACAACTCTTAGATATATATAAGATAAAACATAATATTTATAATTTCTATAAAGGGTAATCCTAAAATGGAAGATTAGGTAATTACTAGGTAGAATAAGTAGAAAAATATTAGAGTTTTAGATTAAGGTAAAAACAGGTTTTGAAGGGGCCCCAAAACCCTTTAACAGGAATAAAAAAGATAAAGCATTACCATGCTCCATGAAAATCCATCCTTAAACCTACTAATAAGTAGCAAAAAAAATAGGTTACACAAGATAACCTCAAAAAACCATTAAATAATCAACCCCTTAATATCCCGCAAGATGCTCTAATATCTATTTTTAGGGGTAAAATCCAGAATAGTTGCCTGTCTGCCATCAGCAATATTCTGCATACTTTCTAGCTCTCTAGTTTTCCTTATGGGTCTTCTTTTGGGTTTGTCAGGAGAGCCAATATTCGGTTTCTCCTTATGATGTTGTTCATCTCTTTTTCTAAGTTTATCCTGAGCAAAAACCAGTTGTTTCACCTTTGTTTTCTGGTCTTTTTTACTGCTTCTCATTTCTACTCCCTTAGTATTCGTGTTTTTTCACCCCTTTTTCTTTGGTTCTCCTGAAGCTCCTCTAAAGGGATATCATTATCATCTTGAATCTCCCTAGATTGAGAAAGGAGAATATCTCCCTCTTCTGAATTATTTACATCTTCAGCGAAGATTTCTCCTTCTTCTAGTACACTTTTGTTATCAGCATCTCCCCATCGCTCTTCTATCCTTTTATAGCAAACGATTTGTCTTGATAAATCCTTCAAATCTTCTATTATTTGTTTAAGGATTTTGATATCTGTTTGCAGTCCATCTCCTTTTTTTTAATTTTCTTTCTTAGCAAAAAACTCTTTATACGCCTCAGTTTGTGGATCTTTGGGTTCTTCACAAGAAGGCTCTTTATCCACCTCTTCATCTAAATCTTTAGGATCTTCACTCTTCTTTTGTTCTTGTCTATGATCTTCCTTTAGTTTCCATTCTTTCTTATGCTGAATTTTTCTCCCATCCAAAGCACCACTCAGAAGATTTTTGCTTTTAGACGGACAGTTTTTAACGAAGTGCCCCTGTTTCTTACAAGCATAGCAAGAATTAGGCAAATCTTCAAAAAAAATCCCTTGAGTTTTTTTGCCCAGCTTGGATATTATATCCACTTTTTCTGGGATTTGATTCAAGTCTACCACTTTGACATAAAATCTGGTGATTTGAAGTTTAGATCTGGAATCCGTAGCTTTATCCACTGCCACAAGTTTACCAAAAGAACTGGCAATACCTTTAAATATTTCCTCATGCCAAAACTCTAAAGGGAGTCCAGGAAGTCTAACCCAAATGGGAGTGGTTAAGAAAAAAGAATCTGATAGATCCATATTGGGCTCCCATTTTTTGATAGTAAGAGAACATTTACCGAAAGACCACGGTCCTCCACCTAGAACCATATTCATGTCTTCCTTACAATTGAAAATAAATGAGAAGAAACCATTCATCATTGGTGCCATTTCTATCTTTCCTCTAATTACCCATTTCCTTTTAACCATTTTTTTAAGAGATTCCAGATCTGGTCTTGCTCCTAAAAATTTACCCACTAGGGTGAAATCCATGGAAGACATAGAGAAATCTATTAAAGGGTCTAGAATGAAAACTTGAAACTCACCTTTCTCCCAGCAAGATTTAGCAGTCACCGATGGGAAAATAGATTTTCCATTGGGTTTCTTGCCAAACAGAGATGACCACTTCTTTTGCTCTGCATTCTCTGCCTTCAACATTTCTGAAGAATTTTCATTATCTTTCTCCTTTTCATGCTCCTGCCCCAACATAGCAGGAGTAGAATCTAGATGGGAGACACAAATCCCACTGAAAGGATTAGAAGCACTCGACAGTTTTCCATTATTTCCAATAGTGGCACATTCTACCCCCAAAATTTTTTTTGCACCTCCTGCTGTCCCTCCAGGGTCTGTACCTACTGCCTGGTTCTCCACAAGCAACTTTTCTCTCACCTTTAACCCTGCGCTCTCCACATCTGATGGGACGCCTTCAGTTTTCCACCCAAAAAATTCAAATTCTAGGTGCACTTCTTGCGCGCCCAGCGCATCCTGCCTATACATATTCAAACCATTCCTATATAGAAAAATATTAGAGTTATTAAGAGAATATGAAGAGTTATTCCCATGAACTTTCACATAACTAAAAATAATAAAAGATGAAGTTGGGACTACAAAAATACAACTTAAATAAGATGTAAAACCTCTTTGTAAATGGCCATATAGACTCAATACAATCATGAAGGTAAAGGTTAAGACTTAATTGGATAAGATGTTAGTCAATGGAATAATAACACCTATAGAGGACACATAAAGGATAGGTCATAGGGTGATTACAAATAATAAAACTAGGGAGAGATTAATATGTGTTGAATATATATAATTTAATAAAGACTATTTGCATGACCCCTTTTTAACACCATTTACCAGATCGATATTAGAAATTATTATAAGAAGAGATATTTATTCCTTCACTGAATGATTCTCTAGGTATCAAGTATGAATAACACTCAAAGATTTACCAAAGGCTACATTTTCAGTAGAATAGGGATATTTTATGTATAAATTGATTCCATTTGCATCCAAAAATTCACTAGTTGTGTTTAGTCTAATAATGGTGAATGTATTCAAATATTTTATACATGAATTTGTATAAGCGTATCTTGATGATTGGATGTTGTATGGTTTGATTAAATATAATGTTAAAGTGATATATCTAATGTTACAAAGATGTAGACAACTTAATTTTTTTCATAATTTAAATAAATGAATTAGTAATCTACCAAGACATATGATATGGAAATAAGGTTTGATGGTATACCCTCTCAAAACTAGTATTATCATAAATCTACCAATGCCCAAGACACAAAAGGAGGTTAGGATATAATATGGATATACTAGATGTCACTACCATTTTATAAGAAAATATGCAACCATAAGTGTACTAATAGAATATTTACTAAATAAATAATATAATAAACCCCTAGATTAGTAAAAAAAGTGTCAATAATCCTTTTAAATTTTGAAAAATAATATTTTATATACCCCAATACTTGTGTTACCTAATTGAAATATCCATTTTCTTGTTAATGTAGATGTATTTGACATATCAATATGAGTGTATTGGTACAACCATGTAGAAACATATATCACCCAATTTCATTTGTAAGTAATAAATTGGAAAAGGTGAAAAGTAATTGATATATCACATAATTAGAGGCATTCAATTGGTGTATGTAGTGGAAAACTTTAGACATTATTTTTTGGTAACCTTGTTATATTCTTTATAGATCATGAGCCACTTAAATAATTGACCAATAGACTAGTGATAAAAGTAATAATTTGTCATTGGATAATGTTATACCAAGAAAATAAATATAAAATTGTGTTAAACCATATAAAATCATATAATGGACCTGATTATCTATCCAAAATAGCTATAGGTGAATACATATGACCAATTGAGGATGACTTTCCCAAATCTCACCTATTTTGCATGTAAGCCATTCCTAAATACATGGAAAGTATTGCATATTTTATTCCCAATGAAGATTTTTTATAATAATATATTCCATTAAAAATAAAAATATCAATCATCCAATATTTCCCATTTACGTTTATTGATGTAGAATTGTATACACAAGGAAGAGATGAAGTGTTTTGGAGAGTAGCATTACAAGATGATTAGAATAACATATTAAGATAATCCCATTATGGATTTGTAATATGTAACAAATATAAAAAGAGTACAGGTAAGAAACAAATACTTGTGTGCCTATGATATCTAATGCTCTTCAAATATGCACATCAATATGTATGAAATTGTGACATATGTCTAGGAATGGGAAAACTAAATGCCATAGATGAGATGCCACTTTGCCCAGTGTTAGCACTTTCCAAATTTTAGAAATAGGTAATTGATTTAATTTTTATAATTAATCCTAATCTAAATAAGATCAATGCTAAATTCATTATTACCAACACAAAATACTTAACAATATGGCTAGAAGTAATTCCCATAAAATATTATGTATCCAATACTACTATAATGATCCTATATGAAAATATAATCACATGGTTTGGATTCCCATTAATAATAACAAGTGATTAGGGTAAGAATTTAATCAACAATAAAATTGTATAATGGTTTAATCACTTTTTGATTTAGCATAACATAATTACTCCTTACTACTCTCAATAAAATTATACTATTGAGGTGTTTCACCAAGTATTAGAAAAGGTATTGACAAAAAGGAATTCTATGAGATTGAATATTAGGATATTAAGATGTTTGTAGTACTATGGGATTACCACACTACATAAAAAATATTAAGTAAGTATTTCCCCTTTCAATTATTATATGGGTTACAATTAGTAGTACCAATGGAGTGCATACTACCCAATTTGAGAATTATGGTAAAATTTAGAATGAATGTAAAAGATTTCCTATTAGAGATGTTGATAAAACTAGAAAAAATAGATGATAAAATATTATTGGAAGCATATAACCAAACTCAAGTGAAAAATACATCAAAAATATTGGCATGATAGACATATTAAGGTTAAGGAGTTTCAGGTTGAAGATAATTTTTTGTTATATGATAGCAAATATAAAAATTTGGGCAAGTTAAAGATAATATATCTTGGACCTTATATAGTTTAATATATATTAGAATCAAGATAAATAAAATTAAGGACACTTATTAGCATACTTATAAAAAAGTTTGTGAATGGTGCTCGATTGAAATCCTACATCACAGGAAATTGTAGTGAACCAAGGTTAAAAATAGTAAAAGAATTTAAAGGGTGACAATGTCCTTCTAGCTTGGAAATTTAAGAAATATAACTATATTAAATTATAAAATATGCCTAATTTCCTTATTTTTGATCATGTTAACTCCCCATTATGTTGCCATTATCCCTCTAGATAGGTAAGTTGAGTGAGGATAACATGGTGTCCTACATCAAATTTATAAGTGCATAGTTATTGATCATGTTAAAATCCCTATGAAAAAAATAAGAGAAGGAAGAAGGGGAGCTTAAGAAAAAGGAAAAATACAAAAATAATTTTTAAAATAAATGGAAAAACACAAAATAGTTTATAAAAAATATATAGATATGTAGACAAATAAAATTTGAAAAAAAAATAGAAAAGGAATAGGAAAAAAATCATAACCCTAAAGTAAGAAGTATGTTAAGTGAGATAAATACAAAAGAAAATATGAAATAAATTAATAAGTAACGATGAATAATTAAGGATCTAAATACAATACAATTATTTTGTTTGTTTCTAGAGAATTATATGTTACACAGATTAGTTTATAAATCAAAAATACAAATCAAAAGATGGACATAACTATTCATAATCAAAAAGTTGATAAAAAGGATGATGTCATAAGGATAAGATTAAAATAAATGGTAAAAATACATGTAATTAATAAACAAAACAAGTGAAGTGAGAGGAATAGATTAAAATAATTCATTTAATTAAATATGCACGAGCACACCATGATTAATGGATAACTCAGATGTAATATAAAATAAGGATTTCACTAATGGAAATAATTACACAAACAATTTTGAGTACCAACACTATACAAAAAAATTACGTGAAGTAGTAACACTTTGTTTGATCCTATTTTCAAATATATAGAACTATAAAGGATGGAAATGCCCCAATTTATCATTATCAACTAGATAAAGCAACACATGTTCAAAAATCATTCAATGCAATTAGAAAATATAGATCTGTAGGGTGCCTTTTTCATGTTTCCTCCTTGGTAACATATGTATAATATATTTACAAGTATATTTGGTCATAATTGGCTGATATTAACCATAGGGTTTTGGAAATAGAGAGAATTAAAATGGCATAACTTAATCTCTAAACACAATAATTAGAGTACAAGGCATCTTTTAGCATCATACCAAGGATGAAATGAGTTTTTTGGAGTTAGTTTACCTTTTCTAGGTTAATGGTGAGTACCACAAAGATACT
Source organism: Torreya grandis (assembly GCA_037957365.1). NCBI lineage: Eukaryota > Viridiplantae > Streptophyta > Pinopsida > Cupressales > Taxaceae > Torreya > Torreya grandis. Next base: position 127,831 of record JARHVA010005335.1, read on the forward strand.
TTTGAGCTGAGCCAATGAAAACATTATATATTTAGATCAACTATAATGTAAACTTTATTTCATCCATGTCATGACTATACTAATGCATTCAAGGCATAGTACTCATCAATATGATGGAAATAAAAATGTTAGCAAAATAAAACTAGCCTATCTCACAAGGATAATTTTCAATCACATATTCCTCTAAAATTCATAAAATTAAGGAATCTAAAGTACATTTTTTTTACTAATGAAATCATATCTAAGGTATATTACATGAACATTTAGGATTTAGTGATTGAAAAGAGTGTGTATATTGCATTTGATATGATATCCAATGGTATACAATATGGTCTAGCTATTGCACCCTATGAATAATACATAGAGAAATTTTGTAAGATAAAGAAAGGTACACATGATTTATGTTATGGCTCAATAGTATTATATTGAGCCATGTATTTCATGCACTTAATTTTTGGACATAGTAGATTGGTTTAATGGGACTCAAACACCTTGATAGGATCCCAATTAAAATCCACACTATTAGGCATACCTATAATACACGAGGTAGGATATTTTCTTGAATGGGAGAAAATAATTAGGAATATGGTAGCTGGTAAATTATGTATATCAAAATAAATAGTTCAAAATATATACATATGCATATTTTATTGTATATATAGATAATGCAAACATATAACCATGTGTTACAAAAATTGTACCATTTCCACATCTTCCCTATGAGGCTAGTCATGATTAGATTGAAACAGTAATAATTAGAGATCAAATTTTACCATAAAAACTTAGATTCAAATAATTCATGAGTTAACTACAGGTATTTATCATCCAATAGAGGAATAATAAACCCCTAAACTAAACATATCAATACTTTAGGTAGCTTTAGAAAACCATAATGTATGAAGATCTCTACACCTACAAAGAGAAACTATATAACTAGAATCTTTAGAAGATGAAGAAGAGGAGGAGACTACACCATTTATAGTTAAACATAATTCTATTGGTGAGGTGTTATTATAGGAATAAATGATAAATAAGGGTATCCCCTGATATTCTTTGAGGTCAAAAATGAATAAAATAAGGGATGGGACCTTCACAAAATCAAAAATAAAGATTCAGATAAAATAAAATAAAAAGGTATCCCCCACAATATCCCTATCAATGGAAAAAACACTATTATAGATGAGTGGGGGAAAATACAAATAATATATTAACTAAATCCATTATAAAAATGCAATAAAAATTTGAAAGTGGTGAAACCAAAAAAGATAAAATAAACCCTAGTCACATATTCATAATTATAATCTTTAGAGGAAAGGGACAAAAAATAAATTCATACAAATGAGGAAATGTATATTACCATGGTATTACCTGATATGAACACATTGTTATGGATATGTCACAATGAAGGAAGGATACTCAAAGTGGGAATAATGTACATAAATGTATATGTAGAGGACTGACATAGGGTATTTAGAGCAATTTTGGATTAAAAAAATTAAGTCCATTAGATTTAGATGATAAAATAGGAGGAATTCCTATCTATCTATAGGAAATAATCATATAGATAAAGGAGAAGATAAAATCAAATCAAAATATAGTGGAAAATTATCAAGCAAAATAATTTAAGAAAATAATAGAGGAATCACCCATGTCCCCTAAGGATATAGAGTGGCTGAGACAATTCCAAAATACTGAGTTAAGAACCCAAAAAAATATTGATCTTATAGTATAAAATTTTTATAAACAAAATCAGTCACAAAGTTTAAAAAAGCTAGAGGATGTTACATTTCAATAAAGGTTACAATTAGAAAAATAACTAGCAGAGGAACCAAAAAAATAAAAGAAAATGTATACCCAACAAGCTAGACAATGATTGGAAAAGGATAAGGTAGAAAAAGAAGAAGAAAGGGAAACATTAATAAAAGAGATGGAAAAAAAGGTATATATATGAAGAAAGAAAAATGAAAAAATAGGAAGAATAAAAAAAAATTAAGGAGGCAAACAAAATAAAACTAGATGAGGAAAAGAGAATAGTGGAATAAAATTAAATTAAACTAGTAGAAGAAGATGAAAATAAAAAGGAGGAAAGAAATTAAAAGGATGAGGAAAATAAAAAAATAAAGGATTAGGAAAGAAGGGGAAGGATGAGGAGGATAAAAGTAAAGGAATAAGAGAGAAATAAATAAGAAGATAAAACCCAAAAAATATAGGAGGAAAGGAAGAATTATGGGAGGTAGAAAATAAAAATAAGGAACAAATATAAAAATCTAAACAAGAGGAAAAGGGGAAGGGAAATATGGTCAACATCAACATCCTTTCTATAATCTATGTGGATACATGTGATAATACAAAAATTTAACTATGGAGTGATATAGAAACTATAGTAACATTCCATAGTAGTATATCTTCTCCCATGGATCTATTAAATATGATAAAGGTTGAATTGGCATGACATAAGTAGATAGTTTCAACCATCATGGTACCACAAGTTTCCTTCAACCTATTTTGGGAGGGTAGTGTCGTAACCTTGCATAACTTAACTCCACTAGACAAGGAAATGATTTGATAAACTCTTATTCTGAGTGCTTTAGGTGGTTGGATGGCATGGTATGTCAACCTAGAATAATGCATTGAAAAGTGTTTAACTACCTTGACCACTACTAGGACACAACATGACCTAGATACAAATTTTCCTATAGAAAAATAATTGGAGGAGACTAAAAAAACATAATTCATGTAGGTGTTATAATATAAAAAAGCCTAATCATACTTGAGGATAGGTAAGAATACAAGGAAGAATATTTGGGGCCACTGTTAGGAGAAAATCAAATGAAAATAATTGAATACAATGAGCAAGTGCAAAAAGTGTAAAAAAATATAGGAAATAATGCAGGATGAAACTAATTATTGTTCTTACTAGCTCAACTAGCCACTATGAACTCAAGATAAAAATGAGCTACATGAGATGGAACAATAGCTAAGTAATGCTTCTACTAGCTTTTTAGCCCAAAAAAATCCATCTCAAGTAGAATAAGATAAAATGATATATCTACATGATAAATAAAAGGAAAATATAATCAATGTATATCCATATATGAGGATATGGAGGACTATGAAACTTACCTAAGTACTTAGATGGAGAAGATAAAATTCAATATCATACGGCATGAAACATACTTGCATATACTAGAGAAATCCCCGGCTCTAAATGACATAGTGATGGTGACCAAATAAAATGTGGCCATAGACAATAAAATTTTGGAAGCTAAGGAAATCATCCTACGTTGGGACACATTTTGTTAATAAATGATGAGAAATTATGGAAAATATCTACCTCAAGGAGTGGAATCCACATCTTAATCCAATTTTGAAGAAGATATTTTTTGTTGTTAAGTTAGATAGGTTATGCTTTTCACCTGTCAACATCTTTAGAATTGTCTTGAGGGTTATTAAAATTTATCAAAGTGTGAAAATTTTGGTAGGATATTCATCATTGAAGATACCAAACAATAATTACCATAGAATCATTACTTTACCACAATAGTAGATGAATTATTTAGGATGATGAAATAAAGGCTTATACCAACAAGGCCATATGGTAAGAGAAGATGACTTAACTGAAGAAAATTTGGGTCTCACAAAAAAATGACCATTTAATTGTAAGGTATCTATTTGGTATTTATACCACAACATTGTAATAGAGTATATATAGCATAAATAAGAGTTGAAGCATAAAAGTGAAGAGTAATAAAGGTTATAGATCAGATTAATCTTTTTAATAGTATATGGTGGTATAGCATAAATATATCTAAGAACATTTTATTTGGTGGTTATTATATCAATATAAGTAAAAGTTAGATTAGGAATTACTATGTACTATGTACTAATTACTATGAATGAGCACATCTACTTATTTTTAATGAATACATAAGATAATTGTCTAACAAATACTAGCCTTGGCATCACATTACTCCTAACTAAAGTTAAATAAAATAAACCATATGTACCCAACATATTAAGATTTTTTGTCAATATGTATCCACCCATTTTCATCATAAATATTATGTACCCAACATATTAAGATTTTATGTCAATAGGCAACCACCCATTTTGATAGCCTCTTTATATTTTTTCACTTTTATTATGTATTTAAAACCCCCTTTTCTTACATTTATCTAGATTATTTAAAATATGTTGGGAAAAATAGCTCATTTAGAATAGGCAGTCACCCATTATCATAAATTATTTAAAATTTGACAATTAATATTGTTATTATATAGATTGTATCACATATATATCATGATTTTGCTCATTCTTATAGTATCTTTAAACTTTTACACTTGAAAATAATATGTTAATCCTAGTCTTCACTCTTATCTTTAGAATGTAATATTTGAAATCCAAAATTTGTAACTTATTCAAAATGGGTAGCCAACCATTCTCATATGATCTTTAGAATTTAGAACTTGAAATTAATATCTAATTAATATATTTTTTTGATCTTACCCAAATTTACATATCTAAATAAAAATTTATTATTATTGGTAGTGAGTGGGAAATGTTTAAGATGCACATTCTTAAGAAAGGGTGGATGCCCATTCTCAAAATTAACTTGTTTAGAATAGGCAATCATTCATTCTCATGGATTATTAAAATTCTTCACATCTATCTTGTCTATAAAATCCCTTATTTTGACATTTCTTTAGAATGAACAAAATAAGGTGTAAAAGTTGGTTTGTTTAGAATGGATAGCTACCCATTCTTATATTCTTTCTAAATTTTGAGGATGAAAATCATTATTCTATAGAATCTTAGTCTACATATTGTATCTCTAATTTTTACTCCATGGAAAATTATTTTTATCAATAAGTTTATGAGAGATATCATTTGGTTTTGGATATTATCAAATATATATTTTTAGGGCTAAACACAACTTTTTGTAAGTGGATAGAGTTGTTACAAGGGGTGTCTAAGTTGTGGGTCTTCATTCAAAATTTTCCCATTCATAAATAGTGTTGTACCAATGTTTTATATCACTAACTATAAAGAGTAAAACATACATGTATTCCACTATAACATATCCGAGGTTAGTTATGAGTATCTTCTTAGAGTTAATTGCTTACTAGTGCACTACAATTTATAGACAACCAAAGGATTCATATGACAAAGCTTTGAAAGTAATTATTGGGGTTTATAATATACATAAGTACATGGAAGCTTAAGTCCATATATAGTATCTTATATGTATTAATTAGTATGGCATAACCCCTCACTTCATGGATAATAGGTACAATTTATAACCTTTTAGTCCAAAATGACAACTTTATGTGAGTTTTAAAACTACTAAAACACTATTTCCAACCTTGAAGGAAAAATTATTTTTAAGAGAAAGAGGGAAAAACCAAATTTGGGACTCAAAAACATGTCAAGTGATAAATAGTGTTAATTTTTTTTAATCATATATATCTAAACAAAACTTGTTTAATGCTTTAAATCTATAAAAAATGTTCATTTTTTCAATTTCTTTCCATAGTTTGGTTTTGTCAAAAAATAATCATTTTAAGCAAGGGTGAATATTTGCATGGATAAAAATTGTGCATCATTATCATAGGAAGTAGTAGCTTATAAAATATTTAGATTAAGTGCCAAATCATATTTAAGGTCTAGACTATGTTGTATCAAGATAGTAATAATTATTGTTTTAGTTAGAACTAAGTATGCCAATCCTTATTTTCCATATTCAACTATGACCATGTCACCATCTCCATGAGTCTTCTCTTCAAATCCACTATTTTTTCAAAACCTATCCTTTGGATACTAGAAATATATGAATCAAATTGAGACTTACCTATAACATTCATAGGGCATGTTCTTATAATCAATAGATGTTGAATTATATTTTAATGATCCAAAGTTATTTTTAATATTCTTAGTTAGTTTGATTTATTATGTTAAATAAGCATTGATTCATGGGTTAGTTGAAAACCATAACCAATCCGTGAAGCTTTATAATCTTTCATGTTCTTGTAAATATTAATTTGATATAATTATATTTTTTGTGTTGTGTGAAACATTGTATTCATGATGTAAATCCACCCGCTCTATGGGCCAACAATGGTATCAGATCTTGGATTATGGAGGATTGAATAACTTCCCAAAACCTATGGGAAGAAAAGAGAGAACAATTTTTTATACTATACGAACTTTTGAATATTTTAATTATTTATATACTTTAAAATTTATTTTCAACACCTGCACAAATCATACAACCTTGTACAACATATTATATTTATTTTAGTGTGTTAAGATCAAGTCAAATACCATGTGGAGTTTGTATGGAAAATTTTGGTGAGAGTGTGGTGGCATCAACATCTCTTATAAGGTACCATTAATAATATTTAAAGATAGAAACTGAGAGGTCATAAGGCACCATACAATTAGACAAAAAATTGAAGGATTATGTAAGCTTTCAATAATCATTGCTAACCATAAAGCAAAAAAAAAGTGTCCTCAACATCTCTAGAAATTTGGTTTGGGTCCGTGAAAAATGATGCCATTGGATAAATCCATTACATTATATGTGTTGGAATATGCATACTTGAAGAAGTTTTGGTAGATATTCAAAACATAAAATGAAATAATCTTTCTTAATTAGATCTCAATTCTATTGAAAGATAATCAATATAATAGGTCTGATCAGTAGTGACTTACTATTTTAGTTTTTTAGGTCTTTAAACACCTTTCAAGTATATTCTACCATCTGATGGTAGTATGTAATGAGCCATGGCATGTTGAAGAAGTTTAAAATCTTGTAAAAAAAAAAATTAAACTTAAAATCAATATGGGTCCCATAAGGAAAGTAATTATTCTTTTCATGCAAGTGAAATTTAAAAAAAGTGAGGGGGGGGAGTGAAACAATTTTAAAAGTAAATAGATATTATATATATTTTTTTAAATATTGGGACACACATTTTAAAACAAATATTTTCCTTTGATATTTCTAAGTTGTTTCTAGAAGCGTTGGTGCTAAGGTTTTATAAGTCACTCTCAAAAAGAGAGGTCAAGAATTCAATTCTTTCCAAAATGCATTTTTCCTTTTTGGGAATATGATTTTTTTGAAAATAGAATATTCTATTTTTTAATTTAAAAAAAAAATTGGGAAGGGGGGCATAGTAAAGAGAAATCGATGATATAAGGATGTAAGTCACGTCACACTTGAGACATTAGTTGTGACCTTTATGGTCTCTCACTATGTTATCTAAAGGTAGTCATATAACCAAAGGATTTATAGGTTTTTGGATGTTTTAAACATATTATAATAGTTAATTTTGTAATTTAAAGTGTCCTTATATGATTTTTATAATAAATGTATTCAAATTGATATATAAAAGTGTATTTTGATCATAACTGACACCTTCAAAAAATTTATAATTTCAGCTCATGCTTGTGCTCTCAGAGAAAAGATCATCCATTACATGTCCCAAGATCCTTTTAATTGACACTATCTAAGTGATAACTAGAGGATAGAATATCATTGGAGGCTAGAGGATAATTACCCTCTCTAGTTATTTATTCATTCAGAGTATGGGTTCAATGCTTTAATGGTAAATTTGTCTTGTGTTCTTGATTTTTGTTTCATTATTGGCTTCATATACCTAATATTCATATCATGGAATAGATAGGATTGTTTATTTTTCTCTCTCGATATAAAGCTTCTCACTGCTCACCTAATAGGGGGAGAAGATACTACATTTATTGGTCTTTGATAAGTCATCGATGATATTATGAATTGATAATAGCTGATATCACCAAAAATATTGAGAAAATGTGGGCATCAAGAAGATGTTTCATACAGAGTACAATTTTGTCACTTGGATGGGTTCTTGTGTGCGACCTTATGTGGGTCAATGTAGCTAGACATTTATGATCATGTTCTACTATAGTATGGTACATTGATCATTGGGGATGAACAAGCTTTGATCGAGTTCATCAACCATTTTTACCACAACACATAGGGGTGGGATTATTTATAGAGTGGTATTAGTTTTTGGCTAGTTCCAGAGATATAGTGCACCACTTATAATTATGACAGAGTTCCTGTGATGACTTTAGAGTCATTGCTCTAGTTCATTTGTCTATTATACCCATTTAGATCAAGGGGGTTTCTTGGATTATTTTTAATGATCCAAAGTTATTTTTTACATTCTTAGTTAGTTTGTTTTGTTATGTTAAATATAATTTGGTTCATGGATTAGTTAAAAACCATAATGACTCTATGAATATTTATAAGATTTCACATTCTTGTAAATATTAATCTGATATAATTCTATTTTTTGTGGTGTGTGAAACATTATATTGATGATGTAAATCCTCTTGATCTATGGGCTAATAATATAAATAACATGATTCTTCCCATGGGTATGACATCCAACTTTTAAATGAACTAGTGGAGAATGTAGGCCTACCCACTTTCTCTAAAATATTTAGAACATTCAAAACATCATGAGACAAGTGATAATCATGTAATGGGATGTTAGATTTTAGGGACCATCTCTAAATAATAATATAATTCAATGTTGGTTTTAAGTAAAATTATCATTCTTAGATATTATGCCCCAACTAGTTACATCAAAAACACCAAAAAGGCAATTCTTTAAAATTACATAACTGAGTCGAAACCTCTTGTGATGAAATAATGTTAATTATTTTAATAATGGATTTAGAGATATCAATTATCATGTATACCCTAGAAATATCTTTTTAGAACCAATTTGATAAATTCACACATAAGACCTAATAATCATATAAGCAACCCTTGATTCTGCATAACCAAGGGAAGATTGTATATCCTTACCCACACTAGCACCGAAAAAATAAAAAATATAGGCATCAAATAAAGTAATCCAAGGACATATAAAAATCCCTTGATTTTTAAAAAACCAAGGCCCATGTTCCATCACAAGGTATATTACTTAACTAAACTTAATTAAACCATAAGAAACCCTTTACCTATCAAAGAGATAGAGGGATGTTCATAGCTTCGCTAGACATATTTTATCCATAAGTATAATTCTTTGAGTTAAGGTCACTTTCCTAAAAATTTATAAATTAAATACCTTGATCCTGACTCTTTCTCCATAGCATTGATCTATTCTTCCTTGAGTTCCAACTTAGGGTTTGAATCTACAAGGAGGATGGATAAGAACATATTTCAAGATTAAACATGGTGTCATAGGATCAAAAAAATTCCTATCACTAGGATCACTAACAGGAGTCTCATGTGTTATTTCATGTTCCCTAGTTGAAGTAGCCATTAAAAAATACATATAGAGAGATCAAAAAATCAAGTGCATAGAATAAATAGAGAAGTTTGGATAATATTTCCCTGACAATAGTTATTTTAACACTAAAAATGGTTGGTATTATTAGGGAATTACACATAGATTAAGTGTAAAATTGAGGATGGAATCACAAAAACCCTAACTCATGTTATAACCTCACTTTTAACCTTTGACTAGGACCTATTTTACTTCAAACCCTTCAAATGATTACCACCATCTCCTTTGATTTTATGAAATTAACACTTCCCTTCCTAAAACACCCTAAGGTCCCCCTCTCCTCAATGTGCAAATGCACATGCATCCTGCTTCCATTTTTTATTCTTTTCACTCATCATTAATTATTTATGTTTAAATTTTAAATTAAATTTATTTTATTTAATGAGAGGAAATAATTTAATTTAATTTAATAAGATGAATATGTTATAATAGTTTCATATGTAATATCAATTGGTTTAATTCTCTTAATATTTCAAACCTATAATAATATTATGTTGATTCATATGTAATGGTGAAAGTATTAATATATTTAATTTTATGATCTTAATAGGATTAATTTCACTAACTATTTTTCTTTTATATATTTTATATTCATATTAATCTATTTTATATTCATACTGAACCCATTTATTTCTATTTATTATATTTAATTTAGTAAATGTAATGTGAGAAAAAAAATTAGTGTTGTATTAAATCTAAGTGATTAATCTATAACAATTTTGTATTTACTTTTTTTTTTTTTGTCTAAATTGTGTTAATTTTAAATTTACGAGTTATCATGCCCATACACCATGGATTTATAGAAAAATGTTGTCAAGTGTACAAGATGACACTTGACTAGATTTTAAGTACATTTTAGACATTATGAATAAATTATAAGTGAATTCTAGGTGACACTTGAATACAATCTAACATCAATTTGGTGTAGTAGGTCTTATGTGAAAGGTTATATCTAGGATTTTTGAATTTCACTAGTTTTAGTGGGTTATAATCAAAGTTTTAAAATGTCTCACTTTGAATTTACTAGCATTTTTTAATGGTTAGGTACAATGTAAATTTATTTATATTAAATCATAAATTTTTCATTTTATTTTTTTGTATCATAAGGCAAAGCCAAACATAAGAATTTTGAATGTCACTATTTTCTATTTATGGGTGGACTAAGAAATGTCATATAAAAATTTTAGAGGGTGTTCACATGAAAGAAAAAAATAGATATAGTTATACAAACGTATAATATAATAAGAACTTATAATAAATAAATAATAACTCACCATGTTTAGGAAAGAATAAATACTAGCATTTAAGGTTAAAGTGACATAAATATTATATATCCAAGTTTTAAATTTTTTTTAATATCTCTTTTTCTTATTTTGTTTAATTTCATTAATAACAATTATGACAAAACCATTGATTTATTTTTCTTAAAGAATTAACTTAGTCTGAAATATTCATTACAAACTCAATATATAGAAAAATATTTGATTCTTTTCTAAATATATATTATCTAGCATAAATACATGTTTTATTCTAATAGATAATTTCCAAAGAGATATGTAATCACCTTCTCTATCCTTTCTTGAATTCTAGCTTTAATTTTAACTCTTGTATCTTATCTCTATGCAAATATAGCTTTGTGAAAAAATAACTCTCATAAGTTGAGTTATTTGTATACTTATGCCTTTTCCCCCTTAAAACCCAAACATACACAAATTAAAAAAAAATAATGTAAGGAAAGAATAATCTAGTAGTTGTCATTTTTCATTCTTATTACAATATAAAATTATGTTTGTCATGTTGTGTTTAAAATAATTATTTTAAAACATATTATGTTTATTTTATTTAAAAATTTAAAATTTTTGTAAACATTTATTATTATAATATCCCTCTTCTAATATTATTACTTTAATTTATCATCATCTCATTAATATTAAGCCATAAACAAACCATATATTAAAGAAGTCTAATAGTCCTCCACATACTTATTCATCCAAACTGATCTATTGGGTTGGATAAATATCCATAATGCTCTAGTTTTTTTCATTTGGAATCATATATTTATGTATTTCTCAATTTTGACATTAAATTTAACCCATTTGACATGATTATGTAAAATAGTTCTATACCAATCTAGAAAATATATGGTTATCCATTCTAAAAAAGTTTGATTTTTTTTTGGAATGGGAAATTTCCTTTTCTAGTTGTCCCTTTTTGATGAAATGGAACTTATTATTAATATAAATATATCAACATACAAGACTATTCATAAAAAAAGAGGTAGTAGAGGACACACCACAATGCCACACTATACCACACCTAGTAAACATGAGGTAACAAGCCAAAAAAAAGTAGGCCTAACCTAGAAGAAGATCTAATACATCAAATAAATATAACTAATTAGTATTAACAAAGAGACCAATAGAGGAAGGGTTTTGATTGGGAGGATCACCCCATCCAAAGATTATAATATCTTTCTCTTTAGTAATAGGGTCCTATCCAGATTTGGTGACATCTTGGTCAACTTCCTCTTTTTTTTTTTTTAAATTGAAAAGTGTCTATATATTAATATAAAACAAGATATGATACAAAGATAATCATTAAAAAAATGGGTGGAAAAATTCATACCCAAAAATCAAGCCCACACCAAGGGTTACAGAAAATCCCTCAAGAAAATTCATAAAAAGTGGTCACAAAGTGACCACACTAAAAAAAGTTACATCACATCACATGTCAACAAAGTATAGGAACCATAATACATATAGTATTAATGAGAACACTTATGCATTAGCATCAAACATGGACTTTAGGGGAGCTAGAGGAGATGGTGGACCCATAGGCTTATCACTCCATCCTCTTATGGCTAGAGGATTTGCATTAGTAGGTAAGGGATCCAAACCAGAGTTTTATTGCTCATATAATGTCTTAGTTTGATTTATTTATGGGTAAATAACCAAATCTAGGCATGGGAATTATCTTTTGGAAGGTAGACCCCAACCTCAATTCATACCATCTAGGGATGGGGGAAAAGATCCCCAACCCCCACCATCACTACTAGAGTAGGAGGAACCACATTGACCACCATGATGAGGAGAAGCCCAACAAAGTGGTGATCAATGTGGATAATAGCTCATATGTCTAGTTATGGATCACTACCACCTTGACCCACATCCTTATCCTTGGGGGTGAAGGATTTTATGGGGAATCAAGAGGTTCCTAGCTAACTACACATGGGGCATTCCTATAATGATCAATTAAACATTAAAGGTGGTTGAGCTCTATCCAAACTTTGTCTATTTTACTTTTAATTTAAAGAGTGGCATTTGAGAGAATGGTAGTTTTATTAGAAATAGAAAAATTATGTTATATCTCCTTATGATTAAATCAATCATAATTCCTAGTTTCCCAAACTTGAAATAAAATGTCAGATCAAATGACAAAAGATATTATATTTAATAGGTAGCACATTTGAGTCCCACAAAAGAGCCATCTTACACATGAAAAATTCTAGATGAAAAGGATGGAAAAGGGAATGGATCTAGTGTCATATATATTAAGCATGGGGATAAAACCAAAATATATTCTTAGTTGTTTCTAGTTGATGATAGGCTAGGTAGATGGGGTTAGGCACATATAAATGTTTGAGATGATCACCTATTGGTAAGCCCTAGTAGAAAAGGCACTATAAAAATGAGATTTTTGGCTCAATAAAAGCAAACCACACTGTGATAAAATGTTTGGCCTAGATACCTTCATGAGAGTAAATATTACACCTAATATTGAGCATATAAACTAGAACATGTTATGTAGATATTAATTGATATGTCAACTAAGGAGTGTATCTAGTGAAAGGAATAGATGTAGGCCAATACCAATCTCTTTACCAAGGAGCAAGAGAATTAACTCCAATTTTATGCAAATATTCATCAGGGATGGAAACTTGAATTTTTTTAATAGCCTATGCATCTAAATTTATTAGGTGATATTTAATTTAAAGTTTTTTCTAAGTGAGACAACCCTTGATTTATTTACAAAATAGGTCACTAATAAACTTCACACATTTTCTAAAAAGTCATATCCCTTTAACCCAGGAGACTAGGGCAAAGGGAAAATTGTGAAAATTAAGATAGATCAACCACCAAAGAGATTGAGAGTTAAGGGAGAGGAAAATTTTTAACCCATCACCAGCCAAGCTAAGGTGAGGCTTAATAATTTCCCAAGCCTTCTATAAACTTTTAATAACAAAGGTTCCCTTAATTTTGATAGGAACTGGGATAATGAGTAAAGAATGAATCCCCATGCCTTGCCATGCTTTCTTTCCATATGGAAGGCCCTAAGAAATACAATGGAAAAAAATAATCTTCCAAGCCTCATCCCCAAAAATACCTTTGATTATCCATTTGGCCCCTAAAACTAGCCCTTGGAGATTGATGTCAAGAAGACCCATCCCCCCTAAATCCTTGGGGTGGCAACAAATGTTCCAAGAAACTCTATGGAATCCCTTGTGACCTTCATAATTGGCCCAAATAAAATATCTTAAATTTTTTTCTAATTTATTGTAGGTAGCATTAGAAGGGGCCTAATAGGAGGAATAATAAACATGTGTAGTGGCCAAAACTTTAGAGCAGATTTGAAACTTGCCAGTGAAAGATAGAGGCTTAGTTATCTAAAAGGAAATATTTTTTTCTACTCTCTACACCACATATGACCATAATTCAAAGGGAGAGGCCTAAAATGCAAAAGGAATGCCCAAGACCTTGAACTACACTAATGGTAAAATACACTACCATTAAAATTCTCCAAGACAAGTAGGTTTGGGGTCTAAAGACCACATTTAACATTGAGTCTTCCTCCATTGAATAGAAGATCCTAAGACCAAATTAAATATATGAAAACATTCCATGGCATTTTTAACGTATTGTTCCTCCTATTGGAGAGTAATAAAGGAGTCATCCATGAAATAGCCATTTAGAAGTTGTTAATCAAATTTAAGCAGAGAGATTCCTTTTACCAAACCCTAGGTATAATAATTAGTTAGAAGATATATAAAACCTTATACTATAAGAGCATATAGGGAAGGGGATAAAGGAAAACCTTCCCTCATGGAGCATTGTAACTCAAATTGAGAAGATTGAGTGTCATTAATGGTAATATAAGCCCCCACATCTTGAAAAAACATGTTAACAATATGAATAAACTTTGGACCAAACCCCAATGCTTGAAGCATTTCTAAAATTAAATACCACTCAATATGATCATAATCCTTTTTCAAAATCAATCTTAACAAATAGGGCCTTTTGATTATAAATTCTATCCCACTCCATACCTTCCTAGACAACAATGACATTATATGTGGATGAATCCATTTTGAATAAATATTGTTTGGTCCCTTCAAAAAATAAGAGGGAGAATGTGTCTTACCTTGAGAGCTTGAGTTTTGGAAATAATATTATAAGACACATTAAGTAATGTAATAGGCCTCTAGTTTGTGATAATCTTATGATCACTAGCTTTGGGGATGAATTTAATATTACCTTGATTGATAAGGAATCCCAAGGAATTGGTTAGGATTGATTTAGTGTAAAGTTAGTGTAGATTAGGTTCAATAGTGTCCCATAGAGTTTGATAAAACTCACATAGGAAACCATCAATTCCTAGGGATTTTTCCATAACCATTTGTTTAATAGGCTCATGAAGGTCACTAAGAGATAAAGGCATGTCACAAGTAATTATTTGATAATTGGAAACTTTATAAGGCACTACCTAAATACATGGGAGGAGATTTGCCTCCATTTTTGGAGAAGATTCCTACACTAATAAAACACCATGATAATGACGTACAAATGCTTGTAATATGTCTAAAAGTTTGGTAAGTCTGACATTACCTTCCTTGATAACTTTATATCTATCAGTAACTCTCTGAGAGAGAAAGAGGGAAAAGAAGTCCTTGGTCACTTTATCACAAATTTTTATCCAATGTATACTATATCTTAGTTGAGCTCCTATGGCTTTGTGTGTTTCTTCAATCTAGAGTTTGTGCCTCCATTGGGCCACTTGAGTTTGAAGTTAAACATTAAGAGGTGCCTGCTCTAACTCATGTGAAGCATGAATGTACTCATGGTTTATAGCATTGTAAAAATACCTTATAAATATAGTTTCTTACTTACCATAGATCCAAATAAATGTGTAAGTACAACTCAGAGCCCTAGACCACCACTCAATCCAACTAGTTTCTCCATCTGGTTGAGGAGCTAAGTTTTAAATTCTAACAACCTACCCCACCATTATTTTATGTTTGAGGTGGGTAGTATTAAGATAGAATTACATGGATGTGGGATTGACTTGAGAATAAATTAAAAATTAAATAAAATGGAATGATGATTCGAGAGAAAGGTATTAGGAATGATATAGATAGGCCTATCTTTGAATGGAACAAAATAAAAAATAACTTATTCATCAAGTAAAGCTCTGTCAAGACATTGAAGCACCCTATCATCCACTTGGAAGAATTTGGACTAGGTGAACAACAAGGAATATAAAACCTTCCTCTAGTGCTGATTAATATTAAAAAAACCCAAGTTTATTATGTAATAATAGCCATGCTTCCCTCTCACGAACACACCATTGCATCATAAGGCACCTTTCTTTGTCCTTGGCCAATTACACCATATTAAAATCAATGAAAAGGATCCAATGGGAATCTAAGAGAGATTCCTATATCAATATTCACATGGAAACCCACTCCATAACATCATTGGAGGCCTATAAAGTAACCAACCTAATAATGTGGTTTTTGAAATAAAAAAGGGTCCACACCATCTGATGGGTGGGGTTTGAACCCAAAGAAATAATGTTTTAAGCTAGCTTTGGATCCAAAAAAGTGATAGCCCCACCATGCCTAGTGTCATGTCTAATGACCTAACAAATGGACCTATGCTAAATGATCCATTTTACATTCTAAAATAAGAAGCCAAAAATCTTGACTTCTTACAAACAAAGAATTTTCATGTTACTAAAAAATTGGCAACTATTCCTGACCACATACTTACATGGTAGAACAATAAGACCTCAAACATTTCAAGAGTATACAATAATTGTAAAAGATTAATGTGCATGTCATTATCCTTAGAGATACCTTTCATCACATAAAAAGTATTATACATAAGGTTGTTTGGCATATAATCATGAATTTTAAATGGTTTCTATTTATGTGCCATATATTCCTCCTCTTTAGGAGATGGAGATGGGTTGTGAGAATTTCATAATACATATTTTTAGTCTAGAGTGACCAAGCTCTTGTATTACTTTGGGGTACTCACTCTAGGATAGGGTTATGACTAGGACATTGAAGGTGGTGTATCCACCAGTGAAACCACTACATGTGGCATATGTACAATAAGTGGAAACACTTTGGTACACATGGTAGCATTACTAGTAGATGTTGATGCAACATTATTACCAGTAGGATGGAATGATAAATTTTGTGGCCTATCACCACCTTTGAAATAATTATTATTACTTTTTTGTTGGTGATGGTAGTCTAACCATTAGCATTGTCATTCAAAACTTTAGCATCAAATCTACCTTTGTCCTAGCGAGTGGGGGTGTGTGAACCCTAATAAGGCACTCTCAAATCATTTGGTTTTAGGATTGGCACCAAAATCAAGTGTTTGGTAAATTAATATATAAAACATTCTAAGAAAAATGGTTAGATCCAATTTGTATACCAATAAAATCTTTCAAATCATGGGGCAAGTTAACTTCCACACAAACCCTCTTCTAAGGATGAGCCATATAAAATTTAGTCTACTCATGGTAGATGAAACATCCTATGGGTTTTATGATTTGATCATTAAAACCCCAAAGGGGGAACAAGAGGCAAATAAATTCAACCCAAATAGTCCCTTTCAATTTTACATGCTTAGAGACTTGAAATTCTCGAGTCTAATGAGAAAAAATGACCAAAGTG
The DNA here is from genome assembly GCA_037957365.1 of Torreya grandis. Taxonomy (NCBI): domain Eukaryota; kingdom Viridiplantae; phylum Streptophyta; class Pinopsida; order Cupressales; family Taxaceae; genus Torreya; species Torreya grandis. The sequence goes on from JARHVA010005335.1 coordinate 145,135, forward strand.
TTGTGGATGAACCAAGGACCATGATTAACTATAGCTTTAAAGTTTTATGGGTTAGAAAAGTGAAAAAAAAAATATCCATTTGTAAGTTTTTAGACTCCATCAAGATTCACACCATGGCCTTTCTAGTGGTTGTGAACCCATTACTTCAAAAGGATCTGTGGGGGGACTCAATTGATAAAATAAAAAATTAAAGTTTTCAAATAAATGATAAGATTTATCAAATTCAAGAACATCTAGAATAACATCAGGTAATAGAAAATTAGAGTTATCATCATTACCTCATAGAAGACCTTTGGGATGAATTTCCTCACCTACTTTAGGGCCATGGTTGTACTTGCTCACTCTAACTTTATCTACATCCACAAGTGTAAAGATAGAGGTGGTGGTAATTATATAAATGTTAACCCTTATGTTCAAGAGGGTAAATCACTAATTAAAAGTAGTAATTAATGAAAACAAAGTAAAATCCTACCTATATCTATGATGATTGGTAGTGTGATAGACCTAAAAGCTCATCAATGCAGAGAAAACATCCTAGGGGTTTTCCTATTTTTTAATTTTCCTTCCTCTTATTTTATATTATCATGTACAAATTTCTAGGATGAGATAGACAAAGTGATTTGAGGGAACCCTTTATCTAATAGGGGATGAAGTTTAACACCCTAAGAATGCCTAAGATGAAAGTTCTACTTGTAATAGTCTATGGGAAGTAGATAACCCCACCCCTAATCCTAATGATAAGGAAGAGGATGAGAGACCCAACCTACACATTAAATTTATTAAGGAGAGTGATGTCTTTGAGGATAAATAGTAACATGAGATTGTCTATGGGAGTGGCTACATTGAGAACCACCCTAAGGAGGTCCACTACCTCCCTAATTAGTTGAGTTCTAGGGAGAGGAGGGTGACACACAAGAAACATCACATGATGCATCCCCTAGCGGTGGAGGAGATGTTAAAGGTGATTGAATTCCATATCAACCTTACTATGTTAAACAAGAATTTTCAAAATCACATTAGACACAATCATAGCTTTATTATAAGTAGAAAATTAAATGTCAGTAGAATTATTTAAAAATAAAGTTAAATTTTGTTCCTTCCAAATATAAAAAATAATTTCAATTCTAAAATAATGTCAAACTTGGTTGAATTATGATGAAATTTATGGGTTATCTCCAAATATAGTGTGAGACCAACTAAAGGGGGATGGGTGATATGGTTGGAATAAGACATGTATTTATGTATAAGAACACTAGTCCTTTGGGAAATACTATAAAAGGTGTGTGATGGTATCTACATTCCCAAAAAAATGGAATGTAGGTTTCACCACCCCTATTTAAACAAGTCAACTACCTATAAGAAGCCTTTGGTGTAGAAGACACCAATTAAAATAATCTAACTTTGGTTCCACACAAGTAGAACACATAGTTTATAAGCATCTCCACAAGTAATAAGGGATGAATGTATGATATAGTGATAATTTTAACTTGTCCACCATAGACATATGGGGAGATATCCATTCATAGAATTTTTAAGTAGTGTATTTTTAAAAAGGTGTGTCTAGTATTTACACCAATGTTAGGAAGAATTGACTATGATTTTGTGTAGAAGAGTTATAGTAACATCTCTACCACAATTTCCTCAAAATAATATTTATTAGTAGAGGAAAGTTTTTATTTCACTTTGAATTCATCCTAATGGAGCCAGAATGAGTGGTTTTACAAAAAAAATCATGCATCATATGAATTCCCTTATGATAAAAGTTAAGAGCATGGATCCATAGAACTTTAATGAGGGGAACCACATGTGTATTAATAATTGGGGACCATAATATATAATTTTTATTGATATATATGCCATCATGAAAATTAGACCCATTTCATAATAGCCAAGGTTTGACTTTATCCTTGGATTTCCATATACTCTTGATAACAAAAGTCCCCAAAATTTTAACTAGAGCTACAAGAGTGAGGAGATTGGAAAAACCCAAACCTTTCTAAGATGAAAACATGAAATTAGATCCTTGGGTAATAAAATTATGAATGATCACCTTTTATGATTTGTTTCCTTCAATGGCATGGATAATCCATTTCACATGAAGCACTACACATTACTTGGAGATATCGATAAGGGAAATACCAACTAATTCCCAAGGGAGACATCAATAGGCCCAAGCCACTCAATGAAATCCTTTACTAGTGGTGGGGTTAACCCAAATAAAATAATGGTGAATATTTTCAAGATTATGAATAGACTTCTTAAAAGGAACCCAATAAGAATAATAGTACACATGGGTGACTTTGAGAACCTTAGAACAAATTTGGAATTTACTAGCCAATGAAAGGGGATTTGTTATCCAATAAAACATTTTTTCCACCCTATCCACCACATACTACCAAAATCTAGAGGGCGAGTGTTGGAAGGTGAAGATGATGCCAAAGAATTTAAAGATATCATCATATTGAATCAACTTACAATTTCATAGTCCCTTTTAAATGTGAAACTTGAAATAATATGTTATTCCATTAAAAAAGTATATTCTTCAATTATTTAGTATGGATGGATACTTGAAAATGTTATAATAAGTTGAAAGAATTTATGGATGGGTAGTCACCCATTCTCAAAAACATGGGGAATTCTAATACTTGAGCATGAAAACCTACTCATTCTAAAAAACTATGGTGAATAGGATAAATTATTTGCAAATCACATAATAATATGAACATATTTTTGAATAGACAACCACAATTATAAAAAAATACCCATTTAAAAAAACATGGATAAGTCTAATAGTACTCCATATACTTATTCACATGGATCCATCTATTAGGTTGCCTACATATCCATAATTATTTAGTTTTGTTCATTGTGAATCAAGGATTCATGTATTTATTTATTTTAACATTACATTTAACCCATTTGACATGATTCTTTGAGACAATATGTATCCATCAAAAAATTAGATGACCACCCATTCTAAAAAGGTTTGGAAAACCAACTTTTTAAGAATGGGTGACTACTCATTATTTTAGATAAAGTTAAAAACAGGTTTTGATGGGATCCCGAAACCCAAGTACAAGGAACGAAAGATAAAGCTTCAACGCCCACAGGCAGAACCTAAAAAATACTACAGAGAAGTAGCAAAAATAGGTTTTATATGGACCTGAAAACACCATAGAGACCACTAGTCAAAACCTAGATTTAACATAGATCTGGCTACACCATAGATAGAAGATTACAAAAAGAAACCAGAGAATAGGACTAGAAAACATAACCAGCAAGAAGAACCAGACTATTCTTCTAGTTCCAAAATCATTTTCACAATTTCTGTACCTTTCACAATAGTATCCTGAGTGGTAGTTGCCGCTGACTTGGCTCCCTCTTGTGTAGCCTTCTTTCTTGAGCTTTGTCTCATCCTTTTGCTAGGCCCCTCTAAAGATTTGGTCTCCTCGCTAGCTCTTTTTCTAATATTGGCAGCTGCAGCACATATATTGGATGTTACTTCCTCCATTTTTGCTCTATTCTCCCTAATGAGTTCTCGAATGTTATTCTCATAATCTTTGAGCTTGACTGGGATATCTCTTATCTATTTTTCCATGTTGTTAATTTTGTTCCATGCAGCTTTCTGGTTATCTTCCATAATTTCCACTTTCCTTTTGAGGTCCTTAATCTCCTTACACATCCAAGAATCAAGTTGGAGAGAAGCCTCTGCTTTGCATTTAACCCAACTCGTAGGTGTGTACATTTCATCTTTCTTCCTTTTCTCTCTCCATTCCTCAAAATTCTTATTGGGACTGTTCCTGCCTTCTTCAAAGTGATCCTCTCAGCCCCTTTGATACTGTCCTTTTGTTCCAGTTTGAATTTCCATGTCCATTTTGATTGTCATCCTAAACTGTATTTTCCCTTTTGTTTCTTGAAACAGGGTCCTCTACAGGGCCATCCTAGACAATATCTTCCTCCGACACTTTCTAATTTTCCTCAATTTCTTCTTTACTATTTTCAGATTCCTCCTCTTTGCTGACTCCTTCCTCATTCTTCTCTTGACATTCTTCATCCTCATTTGAATTTGTATTCCAGCTTTCAGTACCTTCTTCTTCCTCCAGATTTTCCTCCCTAGGTTTATCAATTCTCTCCTGCTCTGTATCTTCTTCCACATTCTAATTTTTGGCACTGGGGAACTTGATTTTGTCTTTCCCTTTTACAATTTCACTCTTTCTGCTCCCAGACTCCTTATTTTCCCCCTAGTTAGGGTTCTTAACCATAGATTTATTCTTGCAGTAGCCTTCGATTAACAGAATTAGGCCTTCATGCAGGATAGGACACGTTTCCTTCTTCCTATGAGAAAATAAACTTTGGACCAAAGAGAAGCACAGGTAAAAGGGAAAAGACAATCATACCTTGTGTTTGAAATGATTAAGGAAAACAAAGTTAAATTTATGCACTCTCTTGCTTCTTCTATCCAGAATGAAATACTCCCTTATACAACATAAGACATCCCTCCATATCCCCTTAATCTATTCCAATTCATAGAAATCCCCATTCTTGACCAGCTTTTGCTCTTCCACATCCATCTTGGGGAACTTATAAAAGGCCTCATTCAAAATGCTTGTCTGCTTGGAGAATTTAAGTCCATCCGTAGGCAGCCCTATAACCTCTGCTATAAAATCCTTAGTTAGGTTCACTGTGATACCATGCAAAGTGACCCTTTCATCAATCCAATTTTTGAAAAAAGCCGTAGTGATATACAATTTTGACCCATGTAGCCTTTCCATATAGTTCACAACTTTTCCTTTTTGCAGAATTCTCCAAACATCTTGTTTCACTCTCCATTCATCATAGTTTTTAGGCTCCTGCTTCCTTGGTTCTCCCTTCCTTTCGCGAGCCATACTCATCTCCTTTGAAAACTAGTTGCTATGAACTTTACAATGATCCCACCTACTACCAATTTGATTTGAAAGTCAACTTTGTTTGGGCACATTCAAGATCCACTTCTCACTCTCAAGAGCCTTCCTCTTTAATGATTGTAGACCTATCCCCGCAAAGCCACTCCTCCTACTCATTATATTTCTATTACAATCTAATCTTTCCTTCCTTTGCATGAGTTACATCATGAAGAATGAGCACCCTCAGTTCCACATTCTTTTCTAATGTTTCCTGCCACCTCACGTTTTGTCCTATCTGGATTGCACAGTTTGCTAACCAATCTGTAACTCCATTGGCTTCACGATAGGTGTGGGTTATAGTCACTTTCTCAAATTTTTTTATTAAGGTTTTCATCTCCATTACCATAGCCTCTATAGTCCAAGACACAGTATTTTTATTGTTAATAATATTTATGATGTTCAATGAGTCCCCTTCTAGCCACAATTTGGGATATCCCAAATCCACAGCTATTTTAATGGTCTGAAGCGTAGCACTAGCTTCGGCAATGTGGCAATTTGATTTACTGATGGGGATTGCAACAGCATCAATAACCTTTCCCATATGGTTTCTCAAGACTCCACCACAACCTGCATTCCCTAGATTCCCTTTAGCAGCTCCATCAATGTTTCCTTTAATCCACCCTTGAGGGGGAACATTCCATGTAACTCCTAATCTGGGATTATCAGGTTTACCTTTAGAATTTTTTGTACTTAAGGGATTATCCACTTGGAGAGTTGAGCTTGGATTCTTTTGTGATAAAAAATTCTCCTTAATAGCTCTAATGATGTTTAGTCCTACCACCCATCTAGGGAGTTCTTTATTTCTAAAAATTTGGTTATTTCTTTCCTTCCATATTCCCCACCAAATATGGGGAAGAGTAAGTTTCCATAAAAAAATTACTTCAAAATTCTTGGAGGGGCAATACCAGCTTTTAAGAGATAATTCCATGTTTTTATGATGGATCCATGCAATTCCCCACAGATTGAGGATCTCTTTCCAGACTACCTATGTAAAAGAATAGTTTACAAATAAATGATCTCTATCTTCAAGGCCCTTCTTACAAAGAATACACCTGTTCACAATATATATTCCTCTTTTCTGTAAATTGTCCAAAGTTAAGATTTTGTTTTGGAGAAGGGTCCAAAAAAAGATTTTGATTTTAGGGATGAGCCCCTTGATCCAGGCCTTCATCCACAGTGGTTTGTTTTCATTTCCCTTTGAAGCGAAAATGGAAGAAACATTAAACTGTCTGCTTGGCTCATTGTGCCAAACAATCTTATCTTCAAGATTAGGGTATAGAGATATAGCATTTAGGGATAGTTGAATATCCTTAAAATCTTGATCATAGTCAATGAGGTTCACCTAGGAGTTGTTCTACCAGTATTGGTTAACCATTATTCCCACTCTTTGCTTGCAATGGTCTATAACATCTTTATCTTGGATCTCATCTTGAAAAGGTTTTCCTTTTAACCAAATATCTTCCCAAAATTTCACCTTTTTGCCATTGCCAACTTTCCAGGAACTTCCTTCTTCTAAAACATGTTTAGTCCCCTGGACTGCCCCCCATATGGCAGAAGGATGCGAAATGTCCAGATTAGAAAAGAATTCAGGGAGAGACTTTGCCTTAAATAAGTATTTTTGCTTCCATATTTTGCTCCATTCTTTATTTTCTTGATAAACCCTCCAACCCTGCTTAGATAAGAGAGCTATGTTCATACTTCTAATTTTCCTTATTCCTAATCCACCTTCCCTGACAGGTTTACAGATGTTATCCCATGCTATTAAAGGCATTCTTCTTTTCTCCTCAGTACCTGACCAAAGAAAGTTTCTCTGAATTTTTTCAGTAGCTTCAACAAATTTATTGGGGATTTTGAAAAGACTCAAAGCGTACGTGGGTATGCTTTGAAGACTTGCTTTGAGGAGGGTGAGCTTTCTAGCTTGGCTTAGAAAACTACCTTTCCATCCCGCTAATTTCTTACTAAATTTGTTAATAAGTCCTTCCCAGAAAGCTTCAGGAACTTTCATCCCAAAAGAGAGACCAAGCTAAGAGGAAGGAAAAGATCCTATGGAACATTCAAGGATTTTTGCTATTTTGTTTTATCTGTGACTTGGGATATTAGTAAAGAATACTACACTTTTGTTCTAGTTTATCAGTTGTCCAGAGGTAGAAGAATATAAATTATAGCTTCCTTTAAAGTTCTAGCTTCTGTGACTTCAGATTGCCCCATGAAGATATGTCATCAACAAATTGACCATGGGAACATATTAAAGGATGCGAAGAGGGTTTCAGGCCCTTAAATAAACCTTTACTAACTAAGTCCCCTAAGTATCGCCCCATACTATCAGCCATAATTATAAACAAAATAGGGGAAATAGGATCCCCCTATCTTAATCCCCTTGATGGATTGAAAAAATGAGACGAACTCCCATTTACCAGCACAACAATAGAAGTAGTAGATATCAACTGCTTGATTATGTCAACCACTCTTTGTTCAAAGCCAAAGGTAGTAAGGCTTTTAGAAAGGAATAACCAATCCACCCTGTCATATGCTTTAGCAATATCCACTTTCATTATGAACCCCTCATTATTTGAGCTGAACAGCGAGTGAATATTCTCATGCGTTGTTATTACAGAATTGAGGATTTGTCTGCCTAGGATGAATCCATTTTGATGATCAGCTATTATCGATGAGATCACTTGAATTAATCTGGTTGTTAGAACTTTGGATATTATCTTATAAAAGGAGTTGCACAGGCTAATCGATCTAAACTGATCAGGACTGTCAGCTCTAGCCTTTTTTGGAATTAGACATAGAAAAGTGGCATTAACTTCCTTTAGCATCTGTTTGGCTCCAAAGAATTCCTTCACCACATTACTGACATCTTTGCCAATAAGTTTCTAGAGCTTTTGAAAAAATAACATGGGAAAACCATCTGGTCCAGGTGCTTTATCTCCTCCTAAAGATCCAACTGCTTTGAAGATTTCCTCCTCCTTAGGTATGGAACATAACATGTTATTCTACTCCTTCAAGACCAAAGGAGGAACCACGCATAGGATATCAGCCTGACTTTTCAAGTTGATGTTTCTATTAGCCTTCATCAGGGAGGAGAAAAATGAAAGCATTTCCTCCTTTATTTCCTTTTCCTCTGTTATCTTTTGATCTCCTTTTTTCAAGTGTTGAATATGAGTTTTAGCTCTATGTTTCAGAGTGGAAAGATGGAAAAACTTTGTATTTTTGTCTCCTTCTTTCAACCATTACACCCTAGATCTTTGTCTCCAATAGGTTTCTTCCTTTGTTATAATATCTTGGTATTGAACCAATTGTTCACTTTCTTCTCTACAGAAGTCAGACGTATAACCGTTTTGCTAAATTTTTTCCTGAATTCTACTAATTTCTTCCTTAATAGTCTTCTTTTTCTCAAAGATATTTCCAAAACAATCCTTATTCCATTTCTTAACTTCCTTTTTAACATTTTTGAGCTTGGAAGCCACTCTAAAGAGAGTTGTTCCCTCAATAGGTATATTCCACCACTCTTTTATTTTGCTTTCAAACTGTGGGTGCTGCATCCACATCTTTTCAAATCTGAATGGATAATTCTTTTTTTGGTTCAATTTGACCGCTGTGAAAATAAGAGGGAAATGATCCGAGCCTATTCTATGGCATGCTTCCAATTTACAAGTATAATCTTTTGTCCAGTCTGGGGAAATGAGAGCCCTATCAAGCTTGGCCTATATACATTCATTATCAAGTCTCTTATTGCTCCAAGTATACTAAATTCCTTACAGCTCCACATCCATTAAGCCTTCTTTACTTATAAACTCCATGAGATCAAATCTCCCTTCCATTTGAATAGTATTACCCCCCTTTTTCTCATAATCATAGAGAGGAACATTAAAATCTCCCATTATAATCCATCACCCACAATAATATTTGCTTCTGAGATTTGAGAAGGTTTCCCAGACCTTTTTCCTTTAGTTCTTGGCATTCGGAGCATAGATATTTACAACATACCAACTTTCCTTTTGGTCAAAACTAGTTATTTTAACAGCCAAAAATTTTCTACTTTCCATCAAAATAGAACCAGAATATTGGTTTTTTTTCCATAGCATCATGGTTCCCCCTAAAGCACCTTTAGAGCTGTTTTCCTTAATAGTATAATTTTTAAAATCTTTGATTTGTTCTGCTTTCTCTTTACTCATTTTGGTTTCTTGGAGCAGAAGGAAGTTCGGCTTTTGCTCTCATTTTGGTTCATTGTTATAGTCATTTTGAAATATGAAAATTTAAATAATATGTTATGTCATAACTAATGTTTATTTTAATCAATAATTCTAATATAAACATAACATTTATATATGGGAAACTAATTTCAAATGTTTTAATAATATGATCATATTTGGGAATGAGTAGTCACCCATTCTCAAAAACCAGGGAAAGTCTAATACTTGAGAATGAGAGGCTACCAATTCTAAAAATCATGGATAATAATAGAAATCATATTCAAATCACATAATATTCTTCCATGTTATTATTTTCCTTGACCCATTTATTGTGTTTCTTGCATATCCACAATGCTTTGGTTTCCACATTATGAATCATGGATTCATGTAGTTCTTAGTTTCAAGTTAAAATTAATATTTTTTACATGATTCTCTAAGAAAATTCTATATCAAAAAAAATGGGTGAATGCCCATTCTAAAATGTTGGTTTAACCAATTTTATTATAATGAATGGCCACCCATTCTCAGGGTCCCTTTGGAATGTGACAATAAAAAATAATGTGTTATTCAATAAACAATATTGATCTCCTAAATCATTCATATATAAACATAAAAAAATAATTATGTGTGGCCACTTAAAAATATTTTAATAAGATGAACAAATTTTGAATGAGTGAGTGACCATTATAAAAAACATGGGGAATTCATTGAGAATGAGTGGATAACCATTATAAAAAACATGCATAAGATGATAAATGGTATGTAAAGTATATAATAGTCCTCCACATACTTACTCACTTGATCCCATATGTGGGGTTGATTTCATATCCATAATGTTTTTGATTTCCATATTGGGATTAATGGATTCATGTAGTTCTCATTTTCTACATTAAAATTAACCCCTTTGACATGGTTTTTTATGACAATTCTATATCAAGAAAAAAACTAGGTGGCCACCTATTCTCATAGTCCCTTTAGAATGTGACACTTGAAATAATATGTTAGTACAATACTTGAGAATAGACAACCACTCATTGTAAAAAAAATCATAGATAAGAGAAGTAATGGTTTTCAAAGAACATAATAGTTATCCACACTCTTATTTTCTTAGGCCCATATGTTAGGATGCCTACATATCCACAATGCTTTTATTTGTGTATTTGGAACTAGGGTTACATGTAGTTCTCATTATCAAAGTTAAAATGGATATTTATGACATTAATATTTAAATTAATATGAATTTTATTTCAAGAAAAAAAAATATTTAGTTTTCCATTATAAATAAGTTAGAAAACCCAAGATTTATAAAATGAGAGGCTACTCGTTCTCAATCATTAGTCTCCATGTTTTTAAAATGGGAATCCACTTGTTCTCAATTATTAGACTTCTCTATGTATTCATACACCAATATAAGTGAATTTCAAATTCATTATTTAGAATGGAATAAAAGGTTTTATTTAAAATCATTCTTAATTACTTATCTAAGTCTCATTAATTTGCATCCTAACAAAGAATAGATGTTTTTAATGGAAATGATATAATAGTTTAGTAATCATCCTAGATATAAATGTTAGTGTTTTTCGGAATATGATGGGATTACATGGAAACTATAATTCCATTATTTGAAATTTATAAGGAATATATAATCAAGTGTTTTTCACACATATTTAGGGTTGAACATGTCAAAAGCATTCATAATTATTTTTCTCATCCTCCACATAATTCACTTAAGACTCCACTTCCACATTTCAAGGCTTTTATTTTTCACATTTTTATGACTCATCAAATAGGATTAGTCATGAAAAAGCTTGATAAATTACATATTAAAACTTATTATGAAATTAAAGTTGTTATTTAAAACTACCTATTCATGATGGCTTTCATGATATCCTATACTAATCCCAAGAGTGTTTGCACCAAACCAATTAATCTTTGCCCAAGAATTACAACTCCAATTATATTGTAAGAAGTGGTTCCTAAGTTTGCATATTGTTTTTTCCCCCTCATGGACATTTTGTAACTTTTTAAAATTTCCCTCCAAGATCCTCCTATATTTAATTATCATGTATAATACCAAATTTTCTCATTATTATTTAATCAGTAAAAACTACCCATTGTAATTCAAGTTCAAGAATGTTTTGAGTTTTTAAAAAAATTATCTTAAAATTTTCCCTACAATCTCACACTACAAGGTTTGCACCTTTTTATATACATAAAATATGTAACCACCATCATATAAACTAATTTTGGTATGTTTAAGGATGAAATTATAAGATGAATCCTATGAAGAAGTAATTAATACTACTACTTTATTACACAATATAAGCCCATCCTAAGCAATAAAGAATGTGAATTTAAAAGAAGCCTAGGCACAAATAAATCCACAAGTAGGAAAGCATTGTATTTTTTATTCCATGGCAAGTGTTCACACTTATAATGAAATTAGACATAAACTTGAATATTAAACCCTTAGATGCATCTTCATAATCTTAACTTATATTAAACCACTAAAAGAAATATCATTATTAGTAGATATGTCATTTTAAATGAAGATGTAGCTTTTACAAATGGAGATGAAGAATCTCTTTCTTGGATATTTTCTCAATAATTTATTGAGATATAGCTAAAAATATATAATAAGTGGAAGAGATGAAGCAAATGAAACCACATAACCATCAAATGCTCAATTTGAACTACAAACTGAGTGTACAAGATATAAATAGTATAATAGAAACATAAAATATATACATACAAATAAACAAAAAGAACAAATAAAAAGTGCCTCAAGAAATTTAATGAATATTTTTTTGATGAATGTTATTTAATCCTAATTAAATATATTATATCCTCACCCTAATGATGATAAATTTTATCCTTGTAAAAATATTTGAATTATGAATGTGATAACAAACTAAAGTGGGTGGTCTTTATATGCACCCAATAATTACATGATGCAATATTTCTATGAAATTTCAATGATTATGTAAATACCTCTACCTATATAATTAAATTTAATAGAAATTTAACAATCAAAAATTGGAAAAAATGGCATAAAAAGAAAAAATAACCAAGATAACTTTAGATCTGTGTGTCTGTGTGTGTGTGTACACACACACACACACACACACACACACACACACACACACACACACACACACACACACACACACACACACACACAGAGGTGTGTGTGTGTGTGTGTGTGTGTGTGTGTGTGTGTGTGTGTGTGTGTGTGTACAAAAACACACACATGTAGATCTGAAGTTATCTTGGTTATTTTGTCTTTTTATGCCCTTTTTGCCAATTTTTGATTGTCAAATTTCTATTCAATTGAGTCTTTTTCTTTAAATTTTGGATTTACTTCTTGTGTGATAAAATCTATGGTTCTTATAATGAAATTGTCACACTCCATGAGTAAATAAGTAGTCCTCATATTAAAATTATCATGTTGCTTGATGATATCCTTGCTTTTGTAAATCTTACACCATGGAGATTTTGTAAATTATCATGATGAGATCATTACATACATAGTGGTTTCATAACACACCATAGTGGTTTCAGTTTTTACCATGGTAGTTACATATATTACCATGCTATTTTAATCTCTACCACCTACACAAGGGGATGATTTCATCATCACTTGTGTGTTTTTAAAAATAGCTTCCAATACTTCAATTTTCACACTTTTTTCATGTTTTTAGTCATGTTTCTTTCTCAATTTATCTTTTATTTACCTCCTAGATGTCTGAGCTCATTCTTAAATTTATTTTAATCCAATATTACCCCTCTAATCCTTTATATAATTCATGGTAATGTTTAGTGATGAATATTTGTTAATCCATGAATATTTAATTTTTGGGAATATGGTTTTGGTGAGTTTGGAAGGCTAGTACATAGGGTCGGGTCACCTAAAAAATATGAATGTAATTTAATTTATAGGTTAGTTCTCCAAATGTTTATAATAACTATATGTGTAACCATTAAATTCACCTTATATATAGTAAATATGATTCCATAGGTAACCATCCAATTATCATTATTTGTTACTAATCGAATATCTCTCATTGAAAACACATGCAACTACATGAAGATATCAAAAAAGTAAATGTTTAGAAAAGGAAACCACCTAGATGCACCATAATATCTATTATAAATTAGTTTCACCATATATGTAACTAATTGACATTTAAATTGATTGATTGTATTATGCTGTTGACTGGTTTTGAGTGTTGACTAATTGCATCATGTAGTCAGCTAACCATTCTTTCCAATTGATTGCACTATGAAACCACTCATGTAAATTTTAAGATCCCTTATAAAAAATCCCCTTGGATTTATTTAGATAATCTATACATATTTTTTTATCCATGGTGAATTTGTAGGTGTGTTGGTGAATTGAATGAAAGGAAAGGTGAATGGCATAGGGAAAATCCATTTTTTATTTTTCCATAAAATTAATTGGTGACATTATGTAGCCATCAAATTTTGATTATTAACCTATTTAATCATGTATATATTTGGTTTTAATTTCCAATTTATTTCATCATGCAACTGATCAATTTTGATTACCTACTAGTTACACTATGCAATTGATTGGTAGCAATGACTAGTTGGCTACATGATGTAACTAGTTGGTAATCAAAATTGATTGACTTCATGATGCAACTAGTTGGCAATCAAAACTAACTAGTTTCATGATGTAACAAGTTGGAAATAAAAATTTCTTATCTACATAACATAACTAGTTAGTTGTATGAAAAAAAAAAGTATTTTCCCTATGTTATTTACCTCTCCTCCCATTTGATTCTCCAACAAACCTATAAATTCACTGTGAATATGAAAAAAATATCTATAGATTATCCAAGTAAATCTAAGGGGATTTATAATAATGGATCTAAAAATTTAACCTATTATAATTGTTTCAAGCTCCAATTAAATTATCACATGCAACGTCTTTCTTCCCTTATAAGTATATCTTCTTCTTATAGGTTTATGGATTCAAGATTTACATTAGAGATTAAATATTTTGAGTCTTATAGAGACCCACCCTACCTAATTTTATTTTTTGTGAGTCTTTTAATATATTTTCTTATCATCTTTAATTTGTTCTACACAAGCTTGGAGGAGGTCCATGAATCAATAACCAATATTCACCTTTGTGGATCAATCTAGCCATTATTCAATTAATATTTTCTTCAATATTATTTCACTATTTTATTATTTTATTTTCATCCTCTTGTATGAGAGTTAAAAGTATTGATAAAATAAAGAGATATCATCCCTGAGGATAGTATACTTATTAAAACAATCTTTGTCTTCATTTGGTCATCACCATTGATAAAGATGGGGTTTTTCACTTTTCATTTTTTTAAATTTTTTAAGACTAAATTATCTTATATTATTTTTTTATTATATAAAATTTATATTAAAAAATACTTAAAATAAGTTGAAAATAAACTCTTCTTTCCCTCTCTCCTTTACAACCCAAAAAAATAGGCCCAGTTATCTCATTTTTTTTGCTTGCATATGAAAAAGGTTTCAAAACATGTAGTTTGTATAAAAATCTAAGGTATATTAATTTTATTATGTCAATATCTAAAACCAGGTAAAAAAAATTTCATTTTTAAGTTTTATAAAAATAAAAATGACAATCTCTCTCTCTCTCTCTCTCTCTCTCTCTCTCTCTCTCTCTCTCTCTCTCTCTCTCTCCTCTCTCTCTCTCTCTCTCTCTCTCTCTCTCTCTCTCTCTCCTCTCTCCTCTCTCTCTCTCTCTCTCTCTCAATCATAAATAATAATTTAAAGCTCCAAAAATACTAGATCCTAGCTTGCACATGCAAAAGAGTTTCTAAATACTTAGAAGTTGTGCTCTCTAGGATTTATATCTTATTTTATGCTTAATTGTTAATAATATTTAATAAAATAATAGTTTCATTCTTTCATATTTGAAAAGGACAAAAATAGAACTTTTATTTACCTTCCATATATGTAAAGTATTGCATCTAAAAAAGGTACTTACATCCTTAGATTAGGTTGAAATTTTTAATGTTGCATGCATCAAAATAAATTTTAAAATAACAAAAATCATAGTATTTAATTAATTAATTTTCAATATTTCATTTAAATCATTTTCAAAGGCACTTTCATTTTCATCAATTAGCATAATTTTATTTATTTACAAAATATTGTCAAAAACATCCAAAATACAAACCATCTAAGCTTTGTAAATATAAGTACAAGCCCAAACCTTGCTTATACACATCCAACATAGAAATTTCCTCTTTCATATCATATCCATACAAGATATATGCTTAATTAATCCATCACAACATTATATTTTCATCTCTTATGACACTTCAAGAACATCCATACCTTATTAGAGCTGATATCTTTCCTAGCATTAAATATCTCATTCCTTGTAGTAATGTTCAAAGTGAAATGCAATTAAATTACTTAGATGTATGTAATTATAGAATAATATATCAAATAATTAAGATTAGAATAATCAGATCCATAACAATAATTTATAAAAGAGAAGAGTAATTGATAATGATGACTAAGTCACTTCAAGGGGGAAACCTCCACAATAATGCAATAAGAGAAAAATTCACAATATGATGACCACTACCTCATATATATACTCTAATTATCCATGGTTATTCCATAGTACAACCATAATAAGAACATATAGAAATTCAATAACATAATATGAAAGGTATGAAAGCCATAATTTGAACACATAGGTTAAGGAAGTAACATTCCCCTCCCATTCAAAATAACATTTTCTTCAATGTTGAATAAACTTTGGATGTTATTGTAGGAAAGATTCATCCTCCCATATGCAATATTCATGATTAAAACCTCTTAAAATTTATCAAATACTCCTTAAAATTCTTGTTTGTAGCTTTTTTGTGTGTGTGTGAAGCATCTCATTAGGTTCCAAAATTAATCTACCCTTATCCAATTCAATTAACTCAATTTAGGTAAAAAAATATCTATCTAATGACATTTTTCAATCAAGATACATGAAATACAATATGTATGCAAGTGTATCAGGGCAACTCCATCTTGTATGCCACACTGCTAATTTTATTCAAGATCTGATAAGGGACATAATACTTAGGACAAAGTTTGTTAACATTTTTTTTTATTGAAATAATTATGCTTATATGGATATTGGGAAAAAAATAAAAAATCATTGATATCAAAATTCCTCTCACTATAATTTTAATTAACTTGTTACTTCATTCTATTTTGGGTTATTGTTAAATTCTCCCTTAAACTAGCTAGTAACTCTTGTTGATGTTGGATGTGTTCCTCAATAGTTTGAACCTTGGGTTTCACTTTTGAACATTAAATTATGGATGGGGATGATAGACATAAAGTTCCATAATAAGATAAATTTTAGAATATATATATAAGTATTGTACCACCCTTCTATTAATTGAAAACCTCTATACTCTTTTATCTATAGACATTTTAGGATCGAACATTGTTTTTTATCTAATTTAAAAGAACAAAGATACTCTTCTAGGCATTTGTTGACAACCTCTATTTTCCCATAAAATTAAGGATGATAAGAAGATATATAATCCAACATGGTATAAAAACTTATAAAAAAATCATTCTAAATGTTATTGTTAAATATAGGATCATGATCACTTATAATGATTTTTTGGGTTTCATTTATCTTTTAAACTATATTGAAAAAATCAAAAGCTATTGTATTGACTGCAAATGGTTGTGACAAAAAAAAAATGAGCATATTTTGTGAGCCTATCCACAACTACCATGATATTATTTACATTTGTATCTCTACAAACCTATAATAAAATCCATGGAAACCTACTCCCACCACTTTCTAGGGATTGGTTATGGAAGCAAAAGACCTTGTGTCTTAATTGTTTCTTCTTTGGTTTTTTGACAAATACTACATTTTTCCACAAATTTTTGTATATCCCTTTGAGTCCATCCTAAAATAAATATTTCTTTATGTGATGATGTGTATTCAAAATTTTTGATTGCCCCTTATTAGAGATGCATGAAGCACCTATATGATCTTGTGTTTGAGGACATAATCTTTACATAGGTATAATTTATCTTTATAATATAATGTGTTTATTTTCACTCAAAATTTTCAAAAAAACTTGAACCATGTTGAATATTATAGATTATGACCTATGTATCCCTATCATTCTCCCATTCTAATCTTTATACCTCTAACCAATCATCTTTTCTTGATGTGATGATGTGCATTCAAAAATCTTGATTTCCCCCTATTGGAGATTCATGAAGCACCTATATGATCTTATGTTTGTGTACATAATATTTACATAGGTATAATTTATCTTTATAATGTAATGTGTTTCTTTCCACTCAAAATTTTCAAAAAAACTTGAACCATGTTGAAGATTATGAATTGTGACCTATGTATCCCTTTCATTCTCCCATTCTAATCTTGATTCATCTAACCAATCATCTTACCAAATGGGCATTCCACATAATAGTGACTCAACTAAATCATCCCTCCTAAAAAGTGCATCTACTACCACATTCTCTTTTCCTTTCTTATAGACTATTTTAAAGTCATAACCCATTATTCTAGTCACCCATTTTTGTTGATCTTCTTCTAACAATCATTGTTAATGTATACACTATTTATGAATAATATATCACATCAGTCTTGTACACTTGGATAATAAATACCATGTATGCACCTTCATCTTCTAGACCTTTCTCATTGCCAAAAATCTTGCATACATTATCTTTTTGTGCCTATTACTTATCTCTTAGTTTCAATAATGTTATTTTGATTACCCAAGCCTTCTATCTTACCTAAAATGTTATAAACTTACTTATCTTCCATCTCTACAATTTCTAGACCTACACCTATTTTTAACTACCACTTGTCTCCCAATTAGATGCATATGTTGACATAAGTGTCCTACCCTATTGCAAGTGTCGAATACCCTAAAGTTGTCTAATTTTCAAATGAAATGTATTCCTATGGTTAGCCTAAGTTCTTTAATGTAAGACATTTTCCAAAGGGATTAGTATAAATATAATATTGACCCTCATTCATTCTTCACCTAGCACAAACCTATAAATACCGAGGAAACTTACCAAAATCATTCTATCAAGTAGTCAAGTGAGAAAAAACTCCCTATTTTTTCATGTTTCCATATCAGTCATGGAGACAACACATCTCTAGATCTTAAGTTCTTAAGGATTAGCCCAAGATCCATATTTTCAAAGTTTAAAACTAGGTAATTATTTTACTTTCTTAACACACATTTCATGATTCACACACAAGCCAACACATAAGTATGAGGCCCTATTAGGAGCATTATCTATGTAGGTAACTCTCATTGCTAGAAGGGTATTTAGGGAAGATCAACACCATGTGTCCACTAACCCATTTTTCCTATAACTAATATGAATATGAAGAAATAGGGTATTATTATTTGACAAGTAGTGATATTCCATGACCAAGATCTAAATACACTAGACTAAGGAGAAACATAACATAAAAGCATCTAGGTGGTTACATCCAGTTTTAGTAGTTATTTTATACAAAACACCTGCATCTAAGTTAGATAGTAGTGTTGATGTAACCATTCTAATTTGAATAAAATGTCTATGGTTACGTAGGTCAAATTTATAAAATTAGGGGATTGTTCTAGAATTTAGATCTAGTCCACTTTATACCTATTTTAGATCTAAAATCTATATTCACATTAGAACTAGATAAGTATCTTATTTTCATTGTTATTGAAATATCTAGTATAGTTGTACTTTCTATCTTTATCATCTTAGCATAATAAATTTATTATATGTTTTATCTCAATTTTAAAAATAATTATCCTACTTTAGAGATAGTCTACCATCCATGTGCCCTGAGATATCTCTAATACTTTAACCTTAGGTTCCCCTTAAATTATATTTTAGGGTTAAACATTTGGTGAACTTGACATTTCATCTATAAAACCCTATATATATATATATATATATATATATATATATATATATATATATATATATATATATATATATATATATATATATATATATGTTTTCCTAATTTTATATTTCTAATTTAACAATATTTTATAAGTTAAAAATCAAATTTCTTTTTCTATCCATATATTCAATATGAATGCATGTGTAACTCTTTTTACATTATAATTTATAGTTTTAGGAATAATTTGCTCTTATGTTACACTAATCTAAGGTACCACCCAAAATAAATAAATAGATCACTAGTCTAATGAGAGGGTTTTAAAAAGATAAAAACACGTAATCTCTCTTCAATTTTCCTTTTATAATACTATAAAGCCAATAACTAGATGTCACCATGCTACCAACTCTTCCAATTATAAGGATGTTATTTTCAATGCATTATGCATGACCTTTTTACTAGGTAATGTGGAGCCTCCATATGTTTATTTTGTGTTAAATTCCATAAAATGGATTTAACATAATATATCATTTGAAAAGGAAGATCTACCACTACAAGACCTCATAAATTATTTCTTATCATTATACATTCAATTTTATGTGTGCAATAAGATTATAAAAAGATTGTTTATGGATAATGGTTTAAGGCTCAATACTTGCAACATATCCCTTATTTCCTTACTTGGAATTGGGGCTAATTATTAGTAACATTCTAATATTAACGTCAAAGGATTTGATAATATTATATGACAAGTATTAGGGTGAATAATGTTAAACATTACTATGGGACCTCTTACACTACCTACTTTGTGCCATGTTATGCCAAATGATTTAAATAATAATATACTATTAGAAATAAATTAGATACATGAAATGTATGTGGTTTCATATACTTTTCACACATTATTAAAACTCATCCATGAGGGATTTGTTTATACATGTCCAATGGATAATAATCCCTTCAAATGTCATGCAATGATCCCATAAACAAATGTTCCTATGCTAAAATATTATAAACCTAATTTTGGTGTTTGATATTTGATAAAATATAAATATAAAGGATAATTATTTAGAAAATATGAGTAGGGTATAACTCAGCACATCTCTCCTAAAAATAACATGACATTAGTTGATACATTTTTACAAAAACCTAAGCAGCTTTTCTTAACTAATACACCAAGGAGACAATTTACATGCTTACCTAAGTCTCCTACTTCATTAATCCCATAGATTGTATAGTATCATATTATATCTCTCCCTCATAATTTAAAGGTTGATATGAGTATACCTATACCAAAAGGGTGTGATGTGAATGATTATTCTGACTATCACTAAGGCCCTCAGCATTTTATGAATATACGTTTCACCTTGAATCATAAGATCCAGGACCTCATTGATGACCAAAAGATTACATTTGATGATACTCCAAAGGAATTAGGTTCACAACTTGGTTACCACCAAAATTATAAAATATTTAATGAACCTTTGTAAGATCACTCAAAGAAGGAGCCAAAATTACAAGTGGTATACAAGGCACACCAAAAACTTCAAATTAAACAAATTAAATAGAATCCATGCCAACAAGATTTAACAATTAGATTATTCAAGGATAGTTCTTATTTTTATAATAACCATATTGATACTAAATAAACAATAAATACTTGAAATTTAATGTGTTTTAAATAGCTTGGATTTAATCTATAAAACTTGTAAAGAAAAATCATTTGGAAAGAATCCTTGGGATAAAAAACACTACCAATTACTTGCAGACCTAAATTGATTCAAACAAGGGTTTGGGTTATGCCAAAAAACTCTTCATATGAATTTATATTGAAAACTCTTTGGTTATATCAAATGGAAGAAAAAATTGATCAAAATTAGGAAGGTATATCTTTTTCTCATGAAGTCAAATTGATCCATATTCTAAATCATAGTATTAGTTCTTATACTACACATGTAAAATGTGAGGACAAACATGCCATGTACCCTTTAAAATTATCTAACCCTAATAAAAAAAATGTAAAATATCCAACTTAAGGTTTCAAGTTCTCACATATTCCAAAAATTCCAAAAAATTAAACAAAAAAAACTTTAAATATCCAAAACTATTTATAACATTTACATATCTTATTAGTGTCTTGGCATATATATTGTAAGTTACATATTGGTGGATGGAATATAATTACTTTATAAATACACATTTATTTCACACATATTTTGAGTGTGATTTAGGCATATACATATACATTATCTATGTATTTTTATATGTTTTACCTTTCCTCTACTTGCATCACTAGGACATTAGGGGCATCTACTTCTATGATCATGATATATCTAGGTTATATAATTTTATTTCAATTTTGCATTATCATGTTTGATCTCATATATGTACTTACACATGCCTTTATCTATTCTTATATCTTTTGTAGAGTAATTGATATTCTATGTACTTAACATTTTTTCTAACACACATTAGGGACTAATATGATATGTTTATCCTAGTTATTTATCATTTCATTTATGTAATTCATTGAATGTCTTTCCTTGATATTATATTTATTGTTTGAGCATTTGAATATGCTTCATTGTTTTTCACTCTTGTGCCTTTGTTTTCCTTTTTTACATTTGAATATGTAATTGTTTTTTGTATGTTGGCATTTGAATATGTCATTTCTTGATTTATGGACATTTGGATAATTCATGTCCCTTTGATTGTGTGTAATTTGAACATGTCCCTTGTTGTTTTGTCTCCTTGGACCATTATATTTTCATTTTCATTTGATTTCTCTTACGTATGCTTGATTACTTTTCAAGATTGTACTATTACTATCTATATATTTCTATGATATACATCATGCATCTTGACTTGTTGAGATGGTTGCTTATTATTTGTGTTTCAATGACATATCTACCTAGACATATAACTTTTATATGACACATGATAAATTGATAATTTACATGGTTTTATTATCTTTTAGAGGTAAGTTAACTACTAGTTTATACTTTTCCTTGCCTTAAAATGGTGGGGGAGGGGGGGGGGGGGGGCATATCAATGTGAGCATGACATAGAGGCATGACTTCCACATTGCTTCACAAATTCATATTGTAGTGGGGGGGTCATGTTTTTGAAACATATTCTCCATACTTAATTAGTATTGAGCATACCTAGATTATAGTGGGGGAAAGTTTTGGAAACATGTCCTCTACATTGGCACTTATATAAATTTTTATATTTATCCATATAAAATGGGGGAATGTTTTGGAATCATGTTATCCACACTTACACAGTTTCAAATTGGCTAAATTTCATAGTTATATAATTTAAATACATATTTTTGGCAGAATTCTATAAATTGGTACCATTGTTATACATAGTTTTAACATGAGACATATATAAGGTTCATATTTTATACAATGTGCACCTAATATTTCAAAATAAAATTATTTTCATATTTCAAACACTTTTAGGGACTGCCATCACCCATAAGGTTGGACTTTTACATATTGTATTGAGCCAATTTACTATAGTAGTTGGTTTACTTTTTGGTATGGTTTAGGTGATTAAATCACTAAATACTACCAATTTTATTAGTTGGACTTGATTACATCACATAGACTCACTAGTTTTATGGTGTGAGTTATCTTGGTTCACTAACACTCACCAAGTTATAGGTATGATTGGGCTGCACAATTGATTTAACTTTTATCTAAGTTTGGGGGAATTTTTCATCCAATATATATTTATATTTTTCCTAATCTCAATTTCACTCATTCATAATGATACATATTTCAAATTAAGTTGCCAAAAGGTAAGATAGTTGTATCAATACAAAGGTGTACTCTTTAAATTTGCTCTCTTTTGATTTAAATAATTTCAATTATTCCACTTTTATATTATATCCAATAATTATATATTGTAACATGATCTTGGTTTTAGGTCAATCACTAGTAAAATACTCAATCTAAACTCAAGAAAAGACAAGGTGTGTTATACACACCAAGATACACATTTATTCTTCTTAAAACCAATAATTTCATTACTAAATTAAAGGTGGGGATCAAGACACTATTTATGAATTATATATCACATCAATATTATACACTTGTAAAATACATATCATGTATGTAATTTGAGATTTTTAGACCTTTCCTGATGTTGAAAGTCTCACATACACTATCTCTTTGTGCCTAATTTCTTATATCTTGTTCTAACCAATGTTATTATGATGACCCAAGAATTATGTCTTGCCCAAAATATTATAAACTTATTTATCTTCCATCCCTACAACTTTTTTACTTTCATATAATTTCTAACTACCTGGACACTTATATCTTAGTCAAACATATATGTCAATGCAAGTGTCTTATCATAACATAAATGTCTAGTGACCTAATGCATTAAATTTATAAATAAAACATATTACTATGGTTAAAAATAAGTTATTTAATGTGAGATATTATCTAAATGGATTGGTATAAATATATTATCAACTCTCATCTATTCCTCACCTAGAACAAACCTAGAAAAGATTAAGGTAACTTACCAAAAACATCTTATCAAGTAGTCAAGTGAGAAAAGCTTCCCTCTTTTATCCTATTTCCATGTAAATCATAGGTAAAACACATATACATGTCTAAATTACTGAAGCAGCATCCCAAGATCCACATTTTACAAGTTACAAGATAGTTCATTATTTTACTTTCTTATCACACATTTCATGATTCACACATAAGCCAATGTATAGGGGAGAACTACATAAGTTTGAGGCCCTCTTTAGATTATTGGATATGTAGGAAGCACTCATTTATAAAATTTTATCTAGGGTATCTCAACACCATGTGCCTGCTAAACCATTTTTTCCACATCCAATATGAAGATGAATAATTAAGATTTTTCTATTTGACAAGGAATGATAGTACATGACCTAGATATAAATGTACTAGAATTAAGGAAATGTATAACCTAAAAGTATCCAAATGCTTATATATAGTTTTGATAGGTATCATGTATTAGACACTTGCATCCAAGTCTTATATCAGTGAAACCATCCCAAGTCAACATAAGTGTCCACAACTAAAAACTTCATATTTATAGAATCATATGACTATTTTAGAATGTAGATCTAGTCCATTTCTTACATATTCTATATCTATAATTTGTATTAAAATTATAAATATATAAGTATATTAATTTTATTTTCATTAAAATTTATAGTATATTTATGATTTCTATATTTAGCATCTCATCATAATAAATTTATTATATGTTTTATCCAAGTTTTTAAAATAATTAGATTGTTCTAGAGATAGTCTAACATCCTTGTTCCCTAGGCTATCTCTACCCATTCAACCCTATATTCATTTTAATATATATTTTAGAGTCACAGTTTCAAAAATTATTTTATATTATCATGATTATTTCTTACCTAAATTTTCTACCCATCAAATAAGGTCTTCATAGCTTGCCTGCAAGAAAAATAGCCATCATCATTTTCTCATAGATTGGCTTTAAGCTATTTTCTCACTTGAGTTGATGAATCTCAAATGTAAGGGTTTTTTCTTCTTAGATGATTAATCCTCCAATGTCATATCCTGATGCATCACATTCAACAATAAGAATTTTATAAAAATTAGGGGCCACCAAAAATGGAGTGGTGCGCATAGCCTCTTTTATTTTCTCAAATGCCTTAGTATTTGCTTCATTCCAATGGAATAAATCTTTATTCAACAATTCTATGAGTGGAGTTTATATGATACCAATTTTTTTATAAATATGTAATATTACCTTCTTATCCTTAAAAATCCATGAAGGTTCTTGAGTTTTTTTACTACTTGCCACTCCATCATAGTTTTAATATTCTTAGGGTCAAATTTTACTCCTTTATGTGAAATAATATGACATAATTACTCCACATCATGGATGAAAAAAGAACATTTTGAAGGTTTTGAATAAATTTAATGTTGTTATATAACTAATACTAGACTTTTCACATGATTCACATATTCTTCCCAATTTTTATTTTAGATTAGGATGTCATCAAAAAATATTAATACAAACGTCCCTTAAAAAAGGCCTAAAAATGGTATTCATCAAACCCTAAAATGTAGATGGCAAGTTTGTGAGACTAAAATGCATGATAATAAACTCATAATGGACTTTATGATTTCTAAAGGTTTTTTTAAGGATATCATCATATTTGATTAAAATTTCAACATACCTAAAATGAAGATATGGTTTGGTAAAATAAAAATCACCATGTAATTCAGCTAAAAAATGATCAATTACTGGAATATGGAACTTATCTTTGATGGTGTACTTATTGAGTTCTCTTTATTTGGGTAACATCCTCCAATTATCATCCTTAATCTACACCATGACCATTGGGGAAGAGTATTCACTTTAGATATATCAGATAATACTTTCCCCTAGCATCTCATGTACCATGTTTTCAATTTCAATTTTTTGAGTATATAGATACATGTATAGTTCAATGTTTGGTGGTGTGATATGTGGAATCAGTATTATGGCATGATCATATTATCTATTGGGTGGTAAGAATTTGGGCATTTTACTAAATACTTTTGTATGGTCATCAAGAATCATTTATAAAGCAGGATGTATAGACACATGTGTTTATTGAATTTATATGGAAAATAATCATGATACAAATCCTTCCACCTCATTTTGAAGAATAATTTTTATCTGATGTGAACTAACCAATTGGGGAAGATTTACTCATAATCCCCATAGTTTAAATGTCCTACCTTCATAATGAAAGAGCATGAATAGTTTATTTAAAATTGATATCTATTTTACCTAAATTCATAATCCATTATACTCCCAAAATAATGTCAACCTCACCCATGGGAATAAAAAACATAAGCTAATTAAGTAGGTAGTCCCCCATGGAAATATTAATACTATGGCATTTTCTAGAACAATTGATTATGCCATGATTTTTAATCATGACTTGAAATTCTAGATATAGATAAATAAAATAGTTTAAATGAATAGCCAACTTAGTGTTGATGAAGTAGTGTGTGCTTCCTAAGTCAATCAATACTATCACCTTTTGTTTCTCAATTAATTCCACCACTTTAATATTTTTAGGAGTATTTATAGCTAAAATGACATGACATAAGATACTAGGGTGATAATATTCAAATTCCTCATCTATCTATTTCATACCCTCACATGTGGCCTCATCTCCTCTTCATATTAATTTGTACATTCAATGTAGAACAAATTCTTTTTGGGGAATTTATGTCATGTGATCCAATTATTGTCATATCTAAAACATAACCCTTTAAAATAATTCTCTTCAATTTTATGATGGGTCACTTTTGTAGATTGTGGAAATGATGGTGTTATGAAATTATGTTTAGGGAAATGAATGAAATCTCTTATTTTGACAAATTATTTTTCCTTTACCTAGCACATGAATTGTATGGTTTTATTAGTATTTAATGGATTAATCATACATAACTCAAGTTTTATTCTATCCTTAAGTCCCCCTAAGAATATGTTAGTCAATTCATTCTTAGTGATGCCATCCACATGTAAGGATAGATTCTAGAATTATTGAATATAATCCTTAACATTACCTATTTATCACAACTTTGATAACTAGCGAAATTAGGTTTTAGATATGTTTTCATGATAGTGTATCTGTATCTCCTTAGAAAACACCAACCAGGTAATAAGACTACCCTTATTTTTATTTTGATCACACAACCATCTATACTAAATTAACTTTTTAGGTTCTGGATAGAGAGATATCATGATAACCTTTTGTGCAAATGGGGTATAATGTATATCAAATAAAAAATTTATTTGATTGATATATGTGAGTAGATCCTTACCATCAAATTTGTGCACTTCCACTTTTGGCATCATGTGATTTGATCTAGTATTAGAGTTATGATTATTTAGAGTGGGAAAATTCAATTGGAGTGGTGGAAGATTATTTTATGGAAGCTAAACTACAATAAAGGTTAATTAATCACTCATCATTTGAAATACAAAATGGAACTAAAAATAAAATGACAATATAATAAATCTTCAATCATATTATTAAACAAACATACAACAAAATATATAGGCATATGTTCTCCCATGATGGAGGAGAATATTCTTAACTAATAAACTAAAAAATCCCAATAATATCTCTATCAACAATTTATTTACCCTCTATGTGAGTTACTTGTAAAAACTCACTAATATTCCCAATATCCCCCCCCCTTAGTACAAACATGGGGAGAATGTACATCTTCAATAATTGGAAATATAATCATATGTCAATGCATACTTTTAGGTATTCATACTATTGTGTTAATATTGCTATTTTGATCTTGGTAACATGACCAATAGCATTCAAAAGAATGTATCCTATATTTACTCCATGTGAGTGCAATGGATGTGTCACTGGCTGATCATCTCAATAAAGAAGTAAGGCAGTC
Source organism: Torreya grandis (assembly GCA_037957365.1). Taxonomy (NCBI): domain Eukaryota; kingdom Viridiplantae; phylum Streptophyta; class Pinopsida; order Cupressales; family Taxaceae; genus Torreya; species Torreya grandis. Next base: position 172,691 of record JARHVA010005335.1, read on the forward strand.
AAAGGATCTTTGTATTCAAAGGATTTTTGTAATTAACTACCATCTTATACAATTATTTTCTACATTTCATTATATCTACAATAACCCTTTTCTCCAATCCATTAGGGGAATGAAAATATTTTTTATTTTCCACACACCATACACACAACTTAAAAATAAAATTCACACTATATAAGTCACCACATCACATGAAACCCATTGTTGGTAACTAATGAGAGGCTATAGAAACCTCCTTCCTACATGACTCTGACAACCTGCATATTTATTTAATATAGATAATATTCCTTACTAGGACAAGAAATATCTTCATCCATGGAGTATTCTTCCCAATCAATTTCTTCAACTAGATAAGCTTGTTGATCTATTTTATCATCAATAAGATCTTGTGCCCTTTTCTTACAGTCCAAAATTGCATGTCCTAATTCTTTGCAATAATAAGATTTGATTATTCCTCTTGGAGGAACATGTTTTGAATTATTCTTTCCTTTTTTTGAAGATGTGATAGGTTTTTTATTTACATATAATACTTCTTCTCATTTTGAATGTTCATTATGGTCAAGAAGAGTATAATTACTCCTTATAAACCAATGTTTAATTTGCTAAAATTGAATACTATACTATAAAATCTCTTAGGCATGTTATTTAGAAGTATTTATTTTGAATCAACATCTTTAACTTTTTCATTAATTTCAGCAAGTTGATTTAAGAGGGAATGAAACATACTTATATGATCTAACATTTTTTCATTTTCTCTCATCTTTAAATGATATAATATCTGATTTAATTTTGTCTTTGCATTCTCTGCTTCAGATCTAAATAACTTGTTGAGTGACTCCCAAATTTCCATAACAGTTTTTGTGAAGTCCATGTGGCACAAGTATGATTTCGATAGACCAAGACCAATATTTCTGAGGGCAATTTGATCCTTGACATTCCATTTAGAAATTTAGTTTTCTTCTATAGGTGTAGGTACATTAGGTTTTAACACATCCCACATATCCTTTTTTATCAAGTGCAGTTACATTTGTATCTACCATGTATGAAAGTCTCAACCATCAAATTTCTCAATAAGACTATATTTATCTATGGCATATGCTTAGCATAATATCTAGACAAGTTATGAGATATATAATATAAAAATGGTGGAACATATATTTGGGATGTAGTTTACACAAAAAATAATGTATTAAAAATGACGTAGATCTTCAGAAGTTAAAAAAATGTTATTTTCTTTTGTAGAGTGATCTAGAATTTAAAAGAAAATGTAGTCATAGAAATGTATTCCATAATACAAAATAAAACATAGATATTCACATAGATAAAAATAATGAGTGGTCTATATTACAAAAAAAATGTAGTTGTAGCAAATCATTCAATTGCTTAATGCATTCAAATAATCAAAGTGAAGAAAAGTGGTGAAGGATTCACCCATAATTTCTATCTTCTAAAGGTGACCAAGGTTTGATGGATCTAGTTAGCAAATGAAATACAAAATGGAGTTGAAAATAGAATGACAATATGATAAATTTCTCATCATCTTATTAAACACACATATAGAAGAATATATAGGTGTATTTTCTCCTATAATAGAGGAGAATGGCCTTAAATAACAAACTAAAAAATCCCTATAATATTTCTATCAATAGTTTATTTATCCTCTATGTGAGTTACTCGCAATAACTCACTAATATTTATAAACTATATTTAGTGAGCACTAACAACATTTCCTAATATCATTGACAACTAGTCCTTCATATATCCACTTCCCCTTTTATTACATCAGGATCATCCTTCCTTATAATGTTTTTTTACCTTTTTCTAAATTTTTTGAACCATGTCAAAAACTAATGGATCTTAAGTTATGAACTCCATGTCATCTTTGTGAGGATTTTTGGTGGTGTCTTGACCTTTCCCACATCTATGAGTATTTGTACCAACCATACACAAATCCTAGGATGGAGGGTTTTAGGCCTTAAAAACATGTACCATAAAATTATATTAGTGTGATAATCTCACTAAGATAAATCTAATGACTACTAATTTATACAAGGGTACAAAAAAACAAGATTTTTTTAAAGAATTCAAATAATAATGTAGTGGCAAAAAATTTAAATTCTTCTTAGATTGTAATTTATAATTTTTTTATCATTTATCTCTTCGGATGGATACAATAATAGATCTAGAAAATAAAATGTTGAATAAACCAAACCAAATCAATGCTCTAATACCACTTGTAATGAAATTAATTAAATGTCTACAATAATGGAATAATGTATCCAAGAATGAAGAGTAGCATAATCGGATCCCAATAATAATTGATAAAAGAGTATAATACTTGATAATAATGACTTATCCACTTCAAAGGGTAAACCTAAAAAATAATTAAATAAGAGAAAAATTCACAATATGATTATAAAATAATAACCATTACCTCTTATATGTACTCTACTTAGCTAATGTTATTCTATAGACCAACCATACTAAAAACATAGAGAAATGGAATAAGTTAATATGAAAGGTACGTAAGCCATAATTAAACCACATATATCCCTAGATGCACTATAAGTTAAGGGTGTAGCATGAAATAAACATATAACTTATAAATTCCACTCCCATTCTCCATTTCATCATTGACTAGCTCAATGTTATTGTTGAGTAATAGTGTGTACAAGTGAATCCCATAATTATACCCATTCATATGTGGGATTTCCTATATAAATATATCCAAGTCTATACCTTAATCACTCATTTTTTATTTCTCCTTAGGACTAATCTCATCATATTATTCACTTTTGCATATGGCATTGACTGGACAACCCAAAATGGGTTATAAGTTCCATAGAGTCATTCAACCTAACTATACCTATTTCCTCATCCCTAATATTTAACAAGAACTAATATACTTCATTTTTAATAACGTTTAAGGACATAGAATTATGTTTCCCATCATTTATCCACTCTTAATAAGAAATGTGTTCTTATAAAGCACTTTTAACATCATCATGAACATCATTTATTGCTCATCAAGACACACCATATTCTAATACCTCAGCCTAATATCCCTAACCCTTATGCCTACTTATTCAAATCATATCTTAATAAATTGTATCATCCAAACCTTATAAAGTTGAGTACACAAGTTTGTCATGTCACTTTTCATGTGTACAATTTGGTGTATTGATCAAGGAAACAATAACCAATATATCCACTATTAATCAAGAAAATAATAAATCTATAGCCCACTCTATCACAATATGGTGACAATTCTTATACTCATATACTAGTGTACCACACATGGATCAAATAGAACTATGTGACCTCTTTTTCACTCCCTTGGAAAATAAATAATGGAGGATGTTCAAAATGTTCCTTATTATCCTTATGAATAAGCACTTGTAATTTATTTAATAATTGACTAAGCAACCATTGATAATGGTCATAAAACCTATGGGACCAATGGTAAGATATTAATCCCAAATCAAAAAATATGGGGTTATCAAAACTCTAACCAAATAAACCCTAGTAATTGTGTTCCTAAGGTTCTAAATAGGAATTAAACTTTTACTACATATGGTGTGAAAAAACAAAATAAGAGGCCATATTCTACCAAAAGTAATCCTCCTTAACCCATGAACAATATTAAGAATGTAGGTGTGATGAACCAGAATTCTCAACCCATAATGCATGCATTTGATTTTAAGCACCCTCCACCCTATAGTACACAATTTAATAATCCACCTCCAAACTAATTCCAACATGTTGACCATTATCTATAGTATAAAAATAAATAGTTTCATCAAGGAAACAACCCATAAAGGTTTACTCAACATAACCAAAATCAAAGGCCTAGGGATTATAATCCCAATGTCTAATACCTATTTCATAGAATCATAAGACACAATAATTTTTCTTATAGTGAATATAATAAGTTTATTCAAATAATCCTTGAGGACCAATAGAGAACATGTATATACATGTTATTAAGGAATGCTAACATAAACCCTCATGCCCTAGAAACTAGTCTATTAGCACCTAAAAAAGTCAACTTAGGCATATATTAAAATCCCTATGTAAACCATAAATGATGAAATATCTAAAACTATCCATAATATAACCAAACCAACCAACCTCTATCAATTTTTTCTCATGATGTTGAGGCCTCTACCTTTATCAAGGTCAACATAGATGTGGATCCCCAATTGGGTCCATAAGGAAAAACTCAAATGATAGGATTTTTAAAACTAGAAACTAAATAAAATACAAATAACATTACTAAAACTTGATAATATCAATCTAAAACCACTTACATGTCAAATTTCATGGATACTGACACTAACCCCACACATATGTGTAAACATGACTTAATTGATAACCTCATAAGCACATTCTCTAATATCTATTTTTTGGACTTGTTCAAAAAATATCATGCCCATAATTTGGCATGTATTGATGCCTTGGGATTAGGACACATAGATGATGTTATGATCCCACCCCAAGCTCAAATAAATCACATTTACTTATACATGTTCCCACTTGGACAAAGTCAAGATATGTTGGTTAATTTTTTTTACCTTAAGAACCTACCCCTAGATGCTAAAATGGATAGAAAGGGAGATCTAAACTTATATCTATAAGTGTGGATCTACAATAATAATGTTAAGAGAGTGATGGTTAATGACATGGTGACTATCAACATAATCCCCTTTTCATTTATCTAAAAAATTATTTATGGATAAAGTAATTTCTCTACTACTAAGAACACTTTGTGAGGTTATGATAGCCTCAAGCATACCTTGATAAGAACCATTGTGCTTCTAGTAAATATGGGTCATAATATTGTGTTCACATATTTATATGTAATTGATAATGATATAAATTAAAATATGCCATTGAGTAGACCTTGGATTCACATGATGAAGGCAATCCCTTCTACCCTGTTCTAGAAAACTAGGTTCCTCCATTTGGGGAGAGTCTTTGTTGATAAAGGGAAGCTAATCCATTTAATGTCCTTAAAACCACCATGCATAAAAAATTAGGGTTTCAAATTAATTATCACTTACCCACCAATGGTGTGAAGAATCATCCACATTTGTTTGAAGTCAAAGATCCCCCAACACCCAAAGTAGTTATATTAAAGAGGGGTGTTGAAATCCCTAAACTCCATGAAATTAAAAACCTAAATAAAAGGGATTAAAAACAACATAAAATGTGAATGAGGAAATTATCATGATAGTGTTAGTAATCTCAAAAAATTTAATGACTAAAATCATAACCATCCTAGAAAAGGATGAACCAATTAAAATATATTTTGATCCTTAAAATATTTGGAATTATATTCACCACATGACTCTCACACTATGGGTCCTTAAACCCATGATCAAAATTCACCATGTTGGCATGATGTAACTCTTAGGTCATGTGGATAATCCCCAAAAATATTTTGATGGTCTACTTAGTGAACATGATCAAAAAACACCCCATCATAAAACGATAAACTTTAGTTTATATGTTATGTTAGATAACAAAACCATTCATCTTCCCCCTGCCATGCTAGCACTTGAGGAGATTATTCTCATGTTAACCATATGCACTATATAAATTAACATTAATTCTATTGAATAACAAAAAGTTTAAATGTTTGCCCTTTTCTCCCTCTTAAAAAAGAGGAAGACCATAGAGAGCTCCTCACTAAGTTCTCACAAACTTCCCCAAACATGATAATGGAAAAAAATAGAGATAATCATACCATATTAGTAATATTTTGAGATTGACAAGAATATTCATGAGAATACATACAATTAAGAGACTGTGGTGGCCAACACAACCCCCTTATTTTAAGAAGTGGGGGACACCTTTGTAAAATGATCAAAATCAAAGTTCTTAGGATTTTAATCACATTTCAACCAAACCAACTCCTTTCTAAGAGGGTCTTCCACTTCATATTTTGCCTTAATTTTCTTGATCATATTGCATATTTTTAATTACTAATTGATCCCTTTTGAGAGTCTTATGACCTTTTAGAGTTAACACAATTGATTCTTATTCATATCCTAAAATAAAAATGGCACTTTATTACTTGGAATGTTAAAATCACTAAATTTTCTATAGGTTTGATTTCATATTAAGGTTCCCAAAGTCTCAATTTACTATAGTGTCAAGAAATCAGAGTCCTATATGGCACCTTATAGTGCTTAGCTGGTGGCCAAGTTATCATTTATATTTATTGTGATTATTTTCTTTTACTTAGCCTTTTTTGTGGATTTATACAAGAGGAAAAGTTAAATGGGAAATCACTTCATATTTTGCTTATATAGGTGTCAAAACCTATCAAAACCTAACCAATTAGGGTACCCACTTTCAAAATGGTCAGTATCCTAGATCTAAAAGATATTTTAGAGCTTGTGAGAGCCTGAATGAGTGGAAAATTACTATGTGGCTCAATGGTTAGAGTTGTTAGGATTTACCCAATTGGATCCCTCCAATGTTAGCTATGTTAATCTCCCAAATATAACATAGACTTTAGGAGTTGGGAGAGGCTAAATGAGTGAAAAACTATAGTGTGGCTCATTATCAAGCTTATTAATCTCTCAAACCTGACATAGATGTCAGAGCCTAGGGGAGCCTGACTTATCAAATCATGTCATGTGCCATTTATGTATAGTTTATTAGGAAGAATATAAAATACCCCAAGGTAGTTAGGATAAGATAAAAATAGATTCAAAAGGCTAAGCAAAAGATGTCATGGATCCTCTAGCTAGCATTTTCTTATCCCAAGCATATAAAGATGAAACACAAGGCCACACCTAGGTGGTGGTCATTAAAACGTGAACTAATTATCAGATGATGTGTGGCATGAAGTAATAACCACTTGATAAACATTAAGGTTGATATATATGTGCCTACCACACTATAGGCATTGATTAGATGGTAATATGGACCCTGATTAGACATTTTAAAGTGTCTCATCATTATCTCTAAATCTAGCAAGTGTTGAGTGGACATGATTTTTAATTTTATATCCACACTAAGAAATAAATTGGAAGATCAAGCCACTAACTTGAATTTGAATTCATGTTGAGTGAGCCAAAAAATTCCATCAATACAAGAGATGTATTCAAACCTCTATAAGTTACCCAAGGTGAAATCATTAGTTTTATTTATTCTAATTTTCCATAATCTACTCCTCACTTTCTACTCCTACTAATGCCCTCCATTTTTTTCCTTTGCTCAAGCCTCAATATTATAGAATTATATCCCATCTAAAATGGTCACATCATCCTCTAACCTTAAAATTGAGATAGAGTACAAGGACACAACTTTCTTGGATGGCTTGATATGTTTCAAACACTATAACTAGATGTTCAAGGCCATTGACCTAGTACTAAAATTATCTAGTAGTGATGATGAAGATGAGTCTAAGTTCAAATATGCCTTTTGGGAAAATGAGAAGTGTAGGTTGCATCAAACCATACTTAAGCCAGAGGTCCTTCCATATGCTAACCTATTCAAAAAATTATTTCTCATAGTTAAGAGAATGTACGATGGTGTCTATGACATGGTTTACTCTATGAATTTTGTGCATCAAATCAGGAACATTTTTGGAGTTACCTTCAAATCCTACTATAAATTCCCATAGTATATAGCCACTTAGGAATCATATACACTAACCACATAGACCAACTCTCATTAGATTTAAGATGTCCTAAATCATTGGGTAGAGAAACCTAAGTAAAAATGAGTCAATAAGATGGATGTGAATAAATAAACCATTCACACCTTTAATGATGGAATCGATATTAAGATGATACTACTCAATCAATTATTTAAGGAGATAGATTATCTACATGTCAAAATTATGCGGATCCCCTTCATCCACATAATATTATAAGGTGAGTAAGTCTCAGACCTTGGAGGGGTGATCAATTTTAATATGATCAAGGTAGTGGGAGATATCCAAGGAGGAGACACCTTATACATGATAAGATTATTGGTAGGCATGATCCACATAACACTCACATTTAAACCTTATACCTTTAAATCATGGGTTTTCAAAGGTGTAGAGGTACATGTAGTTTTATACAAGATATGTGACCACCATTATAAGAACCACATTAGAGAGATGTGTGAGTCTTTATACTTGATGGTCAACATGGCCATCAATAATACACCAATGCCTCATCTATCAAAATAGATTAGGTAATATCTTTCCCCCATTGGGGATTATTAGTAATATAGGGATGATACAATCATTTAGGTGGAAAACACTCTTAAGGCTTACCTTCCACCCACCCTATCAAGTCCCAGATAACCTTGACAAGGAATAAATCACATATAAGTTGGTGGAGTTCATTTTTAGGCATTACATCATCTACTAGTATAATGCATTCCCACCCCTATTGATCAACATTAGGCACCACATATATAGAGCCTTCCCCCTATATAGAAGATAGTAGTAGCAAAAGACTCCTTTGCCCTAGGTAGGGTTAAACATCAAGACTAGAATTTTCATGGTATCATATAAACTCATATATAAAAGTACTAGGCTCACCAAAACATCAACCATGGCTACCATCCCCATGAGGAAGGTGAACTTTATCTAAACCTAGATGATGATTAGGAGATGTTTTCCCTAACTAAGGCATGGAATAATAATAAAGTAAATAATCTTTAGATTGAGCCATTATCCTAGGCTAGTCTTGCCTCTTCCATGTTGGCTCCTCTTGAATAAGATGTTTATAAAAATCCCCTCAATATTGAAAGGATAATTATATAGGAAATCCTGATAGATTTTCCTCCTTGATATCCTACCCTTCAGTCTTCATCTCTACCTCCACCACCTCTTATGGTTCAAACAACTTGACCTCAGTTATTTCAACCCCTAATGACATAAAATCAAGAGGATCAACTCCAATTGGATCAACCTCAAGCTATCCAAGCACTCAATTTCAACATCATTAGTAAACTAGAGATAAGTCTAAGGAGTGACTAGTAGTCAAAACTTGTGTAGATCTTTTTCCCCATTCCCTTTAGTCTCTAGTAGTCTCTAGAACCACCTAGATTCATAACTCCCAAGTAGTCCAGTTAGATGGTACCTCCCCTTTTTATGAATTCACCCCCTCCATAATTCACCCAAGTACCTCTATCATTGACCATGTACAACATCCTCACCTCCTCATTTCCATCTACATCATCCATCCCATAAGTAGGGATCTTTGAGGTGCCCCCACCAATTATTATATAGGTGTAGGTACCTATAGGTGACCCATACCAAATATATGTAGTTGTAAACCTAGTAATAAGCATACTAGTCTACATATCTCAATCATCTTGGGCCACTCCAATGACACCTTTAGTAACCCAATTGATTCTTTAGTTAGTACCTATGGCATATGCCACCCCTACTCACTCCAATACAATAGCTAAATCCAATCTTAGAAAGAGGAAAAAAAATAAGTTGAAGGAAATCCATCTTTAACCTTCTATTCATTTCCTAATTGATCCCAATACTCCTCTTTTTCCACCTCCTATGGCTCCTTGAATCATTCCCAAGCCTCATTTATCCATCATCCTATGTAGCCAACGATTTGGCTTTAACCAACCAATTTCCTCCTTTATGTTAAATTCCCATTTCCTTGGAGTAATTTCCCCATAGGTCAACTTGACCCAAAACTAGTGGTAAACACAGATGCTCCTTTGGGATTTCCCATTTTTCTTTCCTCCTTTCTCCCCCATGCTTCTTCCTCTATTACTTTCCTCTTGTATCCCTACCCCTTAATCTATTCCCCCTCTATCTTGGCCTTCACTTATAAAAACCATATCTATCACCCAATGAACACCTCCCTCCACCCTAGGAATAACCATGGTGTTACAATCACTTGAGATGGCTATGTAGGGTGACCCTAATGTGTAGTGGGACTTTAACTACATTGTAGGTAGAATAAGGACATCCTCACCTATAATTTCATCTAGGAGGGGAAACCTATGGTCTAGAAAACTCACTAAGACATATCCTCCTTCACTAAATTGATAAAATCTACAAGATAATATAAAGTGGCAGAGGACCTAGTCTCTATGATCTAAGACACACATGATATGTTGGAGAAGATAATAGAGGACATGGATGATCAGGTTTGAGCCTTGGAAGTGTAAGTAAAGAGATCCTTCCCTATAAAGATTATTATAAAAGTTGAGGATGCCCTTCTAAAAAAATTATTAGCTCTAAGGGAAGTGGTCAAGACTCTAATAAACAATAAAGTGCATATTCAAAAGACTCAGGCATATCTAGAGAGAATTTATCTAGTGAAAAGTAAGTGTAGGAGGTTGATAATGATCCTAAATAAGGGCATGTTCCTAAAATTGAAACTCATGCTGATTTCACACTTGAATATCTATGATACATATGTTAGGAGCATGATGGATGTTAGGGTGTGGAGCTAAAAGCTTCAACTTGCTATAGACAAAGAAAAGGAGGTTGCTGAAGACCCAAAAGCACTGGTGTTGATAGCATGACCAACGTCAGTCATGATCAGTGCAGAAGGAAACCAACGTCGGCAGGGAGTCAGCCAACGTTGGCAAAACCAGGCAAGCAGGGACCGGCGTTGGTCACCTGTGTGTTCCAGAACTGTTCGTTACACGAATAGTCAGTTTAGTGAATAGAGTGTTTGCATGTAAAGGCTATTTTGAGTCTTGAGCTACGTGGATAATTATAGTAAACTAAGAGTCTAAGTTATTGTTTAAGTTTGGGATCTATTTATAGACCCATTGGCATGTATTGTAAAGTGTGCTAGTGAAGAGAACAAAGTGTGTGTTTCTCCTAGTTCCACTAATGAGTTATAAAGGAAGGCAAGGAAGATCCTTCCATTGTAAGTATGGTCTATTGAATTACAGGTTATAGGTTCATGGGTGATCAACTTGAAGTACTATAGAGTGCTTGGTGTATTGGCAGGGTTATTACTGACTGGTTAATGAGGTGAACACTAATTCTGTGTGTGAGTTGGTTGTTGGGACCAGTTTTGGTAAGAGAGTGTTTTGAAGAAGAATTACTATACACTTGGGGTGTGGGAAGCCTCTGTAAGGTGGAAGAGTGTGGCGGCTCTTTATTATATTCTTTTTTGTACATATGTTAATACAAGATAGTGTATTGTCTCTCATATTATGTGCTATTGGTGAATTATAGTTACTTGTATTTTTGGTTATTTTTGCATATGTAATTGCTTAAGTTTGGTAATCATATTATGCTCTTTCTGAGGAGCAAGATCCTAACAAGTGGGATCAGAACAAGTGTGTTTGTTCTTGGATTCCCTGACAACTGGTATCAGAGCATGTTTGTTGTTCTAGGTACCTGACAAGTGGTATCAGAGCCTTGGTTGTAGGTTCAAAGCTTGATACCAATAAGTGGTATCAGATCTTTTGGTTGGGATACTAACAGGTTGGATTAGATTTGGGTAGTGTGTGTTGATTACAAGTTACTCACAGGGGTTTCTGTTTGAGTGGGAGTAGAGCAATGGCAAAAGACAATAAGCTACGAATGGAGAAGTTTAATAGCAGGAGGTCCAAGTTCAGGTATGGCAGAATAACTTGGTGGAGATATGGAAAGAAAGAGTAGGAAAAGAAAGATTGTTGGTTGGTAGTAGATCAACATGAAGGACATGAAGAAGAAGTAGGTGTTGTAGAGTTCGTTGCATAGGATGCTCTGGTATGTTCTTTGGATAAAGTAGAATCTAGGGTTTTAGATCCTGGTGCCTCTTTTCATGCATCCCCAAATAGGGAATTTTTTCATGAGTATGTCCAGGGAGACTTTGGAGAAATTTGTGTAGGGGATTGTAAGCCTTGTCAAATGGTTGGCAAAGGGAAAGTGAAGCTAAAATTGTAGACAAGTAACACATGGGTGTTGAAGGAGGTCATGCATGTCCCAGTTATGGAGCAAAATTTGATTTCTATAAGAAGTTTGGGTGATGAGGGTTACACAGTAACTCTCACAGTGGACTCTTGGAAGGTTACCAAGGGTGCACTTGTTATAGCAAGAGGTAAGAAAGTAGGTACGCTTTATCTATCTACTTGTATTATTGATTCTCTTTTTGGGTTATCTACTTCAGCTGTAGATTTAGAGATGTGGCTTAATAGGCTTGGTCACATGAATAAGAAGGAGATGCATGTTCTTGAGTCAAAGGGTATGCTTTTGGATTTGAAGAGCATAGATTGAGGTTTCTGTATGCAGAAGAAGAAGGTGACATTTCTTGAGGAATCTGATGTTAGTGACAAGAACAAGAAAGCCTTGGTTTCAAGGAGAAGGTGACAGATAGAGTTCAGCACAAGGGGCAGAAGAATTCTGAGTAGGACAAGGGTGATTTGGACAAGGGTTTGATCTAAAAGGAGCTCATGGGTAGAAGTCAGTTCTCACAAGCAAAACATAGAGACCGACATCAGTAGGAAAACCAACATTGATATCCAAATAGGGACCGACATCAGCTATGTGAATATTGATGTCGGTGACTCAAGGTAGATAAACACCAACTTCGGCAAGGGGGAACTAACGTTGGTGATGAGGCAATCATAGGGAACTGACATCGGTCGGGTGCAGACTAGAATGTGACCAGCATCGGTCACTGAGACAAATTTTGGGTGGACAGCAAGCTATCAAGGAGTCTCAAGCACCCATATGGAGGACTTAAAGGGTAGGTAAGCCTCAAATTCGTCATTTCCCTTCTTTACACTACTTATTGCTCACTTATGGTAAAGAACTAGGAAGTTATTAAAGAAGCAAAACATGTAGATCCAAGAAACAGTGGGAGCTTGGCATGGATGGAGGATGTGATTCCTTGGAGAAGAACCAAATAAGAGTTTTGGGTGAAGTTGCCAGCTCGAAGTAAGCATTGAGAGACGAATGGATGTTTAGGATGAAGAAGAGTGGAAATGGATACGTGAGATAGAAGGCCAGGGTATATGGTCTTGAGTAAGCTACAGGGCAATGGAGGTTTGATCATTGTGTTTCTCTTTACCAAGTTGGATAATATTAGCTACATTGTCCTATTACTGTATGATGTGCTTGTTGTAAGGTTACATATACAGGTATTGCTGAACTAAAGGTAAAGCTAGTTTAGAGGTGTGTCATGGAGAATCTAGGAGCAACAAGATTCTTTGGCATGAGTGTGTTCTAGGGACATGGAAGGTCATATGTTGACTTTGTTTCAGGATGATTGTGTGAGACCGGTTAGCACGCCGATGGTTGGATAGTTCAAAGAATAGTGTCTTAATTCACATAATGAGGTTAAGTGCATGGTATGTACTAGACCTAAGTTTTCCTAAGTAGTGGGAGTTGTCACAAGTTTGGAGCCAATCCAAGAAAGAAGCATTGGAGGGTAGTTTAGTGGATTCTTAGAGGGACCAGTAACAGGTGCACATGTTATGCAAGTTCAAGTTATTTTCTACATGGTTTGTAGATGTGGATGTGGTAGGTGATTTGGGTGATAGGTGTTGCACTACAAGTTTTGTGGTGGTTGGTCTTCAAGAGTGATCTTGAAGAGGGATACAGAGCCAAGGGAACAAACTAGATGGTGTACAGGCACGGGTACAGTTGTAGCTATTTATCTCCAAGTGGGAGATTGTTAGGGTGTGGAGCTAAAAGCTTCAACTTGTTACAGACAAAGAAAAGGAGGTTACTGAAGACCCAAAAGCATCGGCATCTGTAGCATGACCGACGTCGGTCATGATCAATGCAGAAGGTAACTGGTGTCAGCAGGGAGTCGGCTGACGTCGGTAGAACCAAACAAGCAGGGACTGGTGTTGGTCACTTGTGTGTTCCAGAATTGTTCATTGCATAAACATTCAGTTTAGTGAATGGAGTGTTTGCATGTAAAGGCTATTTCAAGTCTTGAGCTGCATGGATAATTATAGTAAACTAAGAGTCTAAGTTATTGTTTAAGTCTGGGATCTATTTATAGACCCATTGGCATGTATTGTAAAGTGTGCTAGTGAAGAGAACAAAGTGTGTGTTTCTCCTAGTTCCACTAATGAGCTAGAAAGGAAGGCAAGGAAGATCCTTCCATTGTAAGTATGGTCTGTTGAATTGCAGGTTGCAGGTTCATGGGTGATCAACTTGAAGTACTATAGAGTACTTGGTGTACTGGTAGGGTTATTACTGACTGGTTGGAGAGGTGAACACCAATTCTGTGTGTGAGTTAGTTGTTGGGACCATTTTTGGTAGGAGAGTGTTTTGAAGAAGAATTACTATAAACTTGGGGTGTGGGAAGCCTCTGTAAGGTGGAAGAGTGTGGCAGCTCTTTATTGTATTCTTTTTTGTACATATGTTAATACAAGATAGTGTATTATCTCTCATATTCTGTGCTATTGGTGAATTCTAGTTACTTGTATTTCTGGTTATTTCCACATATTTAATTGCTTAAGTTTGGTAATCATATTGTGCTCTTTCTGAGGAGCAAGATCCTAACAAGTGGGATCAGAACAAGTGTGTTTGTTCTTAGATTCCCCGACAACTGGTATCAGAGCATGTTTGTTGTTCTAGGTACTTGACAATGGATCCTATTGAATAATGGATTAACATGTAATAGATGATATTGGAGCCCCTAAAAGAAGGCAAGAAAATATATGAGCCTACTTCAAATAGGTCAACATCATTGTGTTATTCCACCTAAATGGAACTTTCCTAGATAGGAATGAGTTCAAAGTTCACCTGGGTCATTTCAACTAGGTCATAAGACATAAAGTGGAAAAGGCCAACAATGTTTGTTCCCAAGTGGTGATCAAACTCTCTTTCCAATCCACTATGAGTATTAGTTAGGTTTTAGAGATTAGAATGTCCATGAAGGCCCCACTCTAAGTTTATCAAAGACTAGTGTCCCAATTAGAGGTGATATTTATATATCCACCTATGCATTTAGCCAAGTTAGACAAGGAATTGACCTATTATTAGTTGTGTTGGTTGTCATGGAGGTAAAATGCAAACATCTGGGAGGTGGTTCATCTACATCTCTTTCTTGTGTTAGTTAGGTGGGCCCTTAGATATATTATGGAAAAAGTGGAGGATTTTCCTTTTTTTAAAATCATACAATTTTAACAAATTTTGGGAGGTTACCATGGCCCAGGATAAGAATATCATGCTTCTTAAGGTGACCCCCATCCTTATCTATAAACTATAAAATGCATCCCATTGTAAAAGGTCAACAATTTTGGTTCCAAAATATTGTCAAAATAAAGTTAGGATTTCACCTACTTTTCCTTCATCAACTGGAATATGAATTTCTACCATGATAGGAAATCTTTGTAAAGGAAATAATTTTTTATGAATATAATTCCATGTTTTATACTCAATTTGTTATTTATATACTCATGTGTCACTCATTTCTAGTTTAAATGAATGATAATATTAGAGAATTGAACAAGTGTTTTGTTATAAAATGAACATTATGGTTATAACATGTTGTGTTTTTCTAACCCATTCATAAACCCTTCTCATTTATTTTTTCAACTTTAGTAATCTATGTATCTATTTATATATTATGTTTGAAGGACCTATGACATTACTTTTGAAAGACCTATGTAATGTTTACTATAGGCTCTTTAACTAATGATATTTAGTGGGGATCTTTAAAAAATGATATTTTATGAAATACCTATGTGATGTTTACTATAGGATCTTTAATTAAGCATATCCTTCTATTTCCTTAGACAAATTTCCCTTGTGTAAAACTAAATTAGAACCCTTGGTGAAACTCAACACATAGTGGTGTAATTGTTTTCATCAAATTGTGCACCCTAGGACACTCTATGATGTTCTAACAATTTTATGTAATATTTAATCATCTCTCAAGTTGTGGGTGAACTTGTAAGAGAGATGAATCTCTAGATTATCAGGGCTAGCTCCCTAGATTATTCTTAAAGTGTACATCACCTAATATAATGCTTGTATATGGGAAAGAGTTATAAGCTTGTATGAAATGGAAACTATACTAAAGAGGTGATACACCAAGACACATCTCCACATGATTATCACATTCTTATTAAGCAATAAAGTTTTCCAAGACCAACTCTAGGCATTAAAGGATTATATCATAATTAATTCAATATGAAGGTATCATACATAGAATAATCAATAAGATAACTAGTCTAGGTGCATATTACACACCATATAGATAATTATTTTCTTGAAGAAGAGTCTAGTAGGTGATCACTATCAAAATTTGAAAGATTGAGTAAAAAATGCATTCACCACCAAATGGGATAAATTTACCTATAGGCAAAGCCATTTGGTCTAATCAGTGTCAGATAAACATTTTATATGGTGATGTTACTTACTTTAAAAGGTTTAATTGGCAAGTGCATAATAATTTATATGGATACCTTGACTGTATTTTTAAAATATAGGTTAGACCACATATTCCTATTAAAAAAGGTATTTAAAAGGTATAGGAGGTATGGTATCTATTTAAACCTAAAGAATAACATGTTTGACATCATCGAAGGTAAGTTTCTAAGTCATATCATCTTGAAAGAAGGTATTACTATCTATCTATGAAGAATGGATGTGATTTCTATGTTACCTCTACTTAATAGCAAAAAAGAATTAAAATCCTTCTTTGGGAAAATTAATTTTGTTCACAAGTTCATTTATGGATTCAATAAAATTGTGAAGTATTTGAATTCTATGTTGAAACAATATGAAAAATTGGAGTGGCATGCTAAACCAAAGAAGGCTTTTCATGATATAAAAGATGCTATCATGTAAGCCTTAATCCTGATTAGTCTAGACTACATGCAGGATTTCTAAATTTACCCTTTTAATTTTAAGCATACCATCACCATCTGCCTCACACAAATATTATATTAAAAATGAAACCCTATCATTTTTATTATAACCAATCTCAAAGATGTATAATTGAAATATTCCACTATTAAAAAAAATGCTTATGAACTAGTTAAGGCTATGAAAAAATTTAGGCACTACGTTTTCAAGAATAAGGTGCATAAATTCATCCCATACTCGACCATCAATTATATGTTAGGATAAAATGAATTAGTTGAATGTATAAGTAGATGGATTAAAATACTATAAGAATATGAATTGGAAATAAAACCTTCCAAATTGGTTAGAGGAGATGGCCTTACGTAGTTGATAAATGAAATCAAACCAAGAATCACTATGCACTAGTTGAACCAAGAGATAGTACTATAGAAGGATTGGTATGACCCAATTATACATTACCTACTCTATGAGAACACACCTATTTGTCTCAAGAAAACACATAAAATATCCCTTAGATTTAAAGAAAAACATTATATGATAAATAAAGTCTTTGTCTTTACAAGGAATCATGAGGGCATCTATCTTAGATGCTTATCATAAGATGAGGCCAAACAAGTAATGGCTAATTTACATGAAAATTTGGTAGCAAATGTAATGACACATAATATAATATGTCTAGGCTACTACTAGACCACTTTATTTAAGTATGTCCCTGCTCATGTCAGGGTATGCCATTAGTGTCAAACCTTCACCAAAAGAGAAACCCATGATGCAATATCATTGCAATAAGTTATAGAAGCAACACAAGTCATCTAGTTGGGACTAAAAATTATTGGGGTTTTAAACCCCAACTCCTCATTAAGCCATAATTTTTCTCTCACAGACATAAATTTCTACACAAGATAGATCGATGTAGTGTAAAAAAATAAAAGCACTAGCACTAATGTAATCAAATTCATGGATAATAATATAACCACTTGATTGAAAACCCTAGTTTCATTGGCATGTGATAATCATCCCATATTTTAATATAAATAGTTTACTAAATAGGATTACAACAAGGGGATTACCTTGAAATTAGTCTAATCACTACCCACAAGGGGATGGATTAGCAGAATCAAATAACAAAAGTCTAATTGATGCCATTAATAAGTCTATGGAAAATAAACCCAAGGAATGGCATTCATTGCTAGAATTTACTCTTTGGGCTAACCTCACCAAGTATAAACAAGTGATTAAGAGCTCACCATTCCTACTAGTCTACATACTTGAGTCAGTTTTATTAATTACACTTATGATACCTACATGCATGTTCATGCAGTAGTATGTGAAATATGATGATAAAGTGAAATTTAGGCTCTTGGACATTGTTCAATTGGAATAATTCTAATATGAATCCTTACTAAACTTTAACAAACATTAAGGCATGGTAAAATGATGGTTGGACAAAAGGGCCAAGTTTAAATCCTTTAGGATTTATGATATAGTGTTATTATAAGATAAAGATCATGAAAATAAGGGCCAACATGCTAAGTTTAGTTCTCCTTGGATTGGCCCCTAACAGACAGTTGAGTTACTTAGATAGAATGTCTTTTTATTTAAGGACATCAAAGGTAATGACCTCCCATTATAGGTGAATGGATAGCTACTGAAGCATTAGTTCTTGGATGCACCTTCTAGTGTGATTTAAAAGTAATCTCTATAAGGGTGGTAATGTATATATTAGACTAGTTTGATTCAGTACTTATTTGTTTCTACTATGTGTTTATTTTCATTGTGTTCTTGTTCTTGGTTTTGTTTTATTCCTATGGTGTTCACCTCTCACAAAAATTGACCCAAATCTCCCATTTAGTTTAGATTAATATGGTAGGTAGAGATGAAAAGGCCTTTAAGATAATTCTCATTAAATAACCACTCTAAGGGTGACATAATCTCAAGAGCTATAATTAAGCCTTAGAGTACCCAAAGGTGATATTTCAATTTTAGGGAAATCAAACTTTATAAGTCTTTTACATTCTAGATCTTGGAGGCTAATGATTCTTAATGATACAAGTGAAATTTAAAACAACCCCATATCTTAATAAAAGCCATAAAACTAGACTTAATAAGAACATTTTGATGAAAAGTGAGATCACTAAACTAATCTATTATCATTTGGATATTTATATCTTTCTAAACATCCCATCACCAATGGCTTGGTCCCAAACCCTCAATGGATATAACTGCCAAATTTGTTCGCAAAAAAACTTTAAAAGGAGACTAGAATAACATGTATAATCTAAATTATGATTCTTCCTCAAAATGGTTATTCAATAAATCTCCATTGTAGGCTTTATATCTTGGCTGGTAGTATAATAAGGCCTAGAAATGAATCAAAAGCATCTTTGTTAGATCTATAAAAGCCTAGCCGGTAGTAGAGCGATGCTCACACCATTCCCATAATCTATATGACTAATAATGACATTTCAAAATATATGATGCCTATCTTGAGCTTGACTTGTTTAAATGAAATATAGAATTGAACCAATTTAAAATATATCACCTCACACACATTGATGGTCTTGTGCTGGAATAAGGCTTAGTATGTCACTTGTTGTAATTGACTTTAGCACCTTTTTTTTTGACATGTCTAAATTTTTTTGGGAGTCTTTATTTTGTGAAGGAATGAAGGTTAATATCTTAGGTTCTAAGTGTTTAACACCACTTTTACCATGAAATTCATGATTTACTATAGCCAACACACCCCCCCTTCTTTGAAGAAGTGGGGGACCCCTCTGTAAAATGATCAAACTCAAATTTCCCAAACTTTCAGTCTCAATCTAACCAACTCCTTTCTAAGAGACTCTTATAAATCATATTTCACACTAGTTTTCTTGAGTGCATTGTGTATTTATAATGACCAATTGATCTTTGTTGAGATCCCCATGACCTATTGAGTTAACACATCAAGGTCCTAGTCATATCCTAAAATAAATTAAGATCTTTATTACTTAGAATGTTTAATGCACTAACTTTCTTATAGGTTTGATTTGATATTAAGGTTCTCAAAGTGTTAGGTTTACAGAGTCTCAATCTCTCAGAGTGTCAGACTCCTAGAATCCTACATGGAACCTTATGGTGCTTTATTGATGATCAGGTGAGCATTTATATTTATCATGATTATTTCCTTTTACTTACTCTATTTTATGGATTTATATAGGAGAAGTTAAATTAGAAATCACCTTGTGGATTTCCAAAAGATGTGTTAAAACCTATCATAACCCAACCAATCAAGGTACCCTACTATTTTTAGTCTCCTAGACTTGACATTGATGTTAGATCCTGGGAGAGCCTGATTAAGTGGAAATATTAGCATGTCCTAGTGGTCAGAGTTGCTAGGATTCAACCAATAGGATCCCCCAAATATTCTATGTGTCAATCTCCTAGACCTAATAGAGATGTTAGGATCTAAGAGAGCCAAACCAAGGGGAAAATCACATGTCTAGTTTTTAGGCTTGTCAATATCCTAGACTTGATAGAGATGTCAAATCTTGGGGAGTGAAAATTATTAGATCATATTGTGTGGAATTTTTGTACAGGTAGTTAGGATAAGGTATAAATAGATTTTAAATGCTGATAAAAGGAAACCATTTATCCTCCAATTAACATTTTCATCTCCCAAGCATATAAATATGAAGCACCATACCATGGCTAGGTGGTGGTCATTAAAACATGAAAAAATTAGCAGGTGATGCATGGCATGAAGTAGGAACAACTTAGGAAGCCTTAAAGATGATATGGTTGTGTGCTTACCACAATCTAGGAATTTATTAGATGGGAAAATAGGCCCAAATTGGACATTTTAAAGCATCACATCATGTTCACTAAATCTAGTAGGTGGTGAGTGATCATGATTTTTGAGTTTTTGTCTAGATTAGGAAATAAATAGGAATATCAAGCATCAACTCAAATTTGAATCCATTCTAAGTGAGCTACCAAATTCCATCAATATAGGAGATGTATGCATACCTATATAAGTTCCTTGAGGTAAACTCATTATCCATTATTTCTCATAATTTCCTAGATTCTACTCCTCACTTTTTATTCCTACTAGTTCCCTCTATGTTTTCCATTTGCTCAAGACTCAATATTTTAGAATTATATCCCAACTATAATATCCACCTCATCCTCTAACCCTAAAAACTAGACAAAGTATAGGGACACAACTTTACCAAATGGATTGACACATTTCAAGAACTATAACAAGATGTTCAAGGACATTGATCCAGTGCCCAAATCCTCTAGCAGTGATTATGAAGATGAGGCTGAGTTTGAATATGCCCTTCAGGCATATGATAAGTGTGGGTTACACCTAGTTGTTTATAAGATGGAGTTCCTCCCCTATGTTGACCTATTTGGAAAATTATTTCTCATGGATAAATAAGAATATTATGGTGTCCATGAGATGGTATGATATGTGAATTCCTAGTATTAGATCATTTTAAGAGGTGCATTCAAATCCTAAAATAACATTCTAGATTATATAGTCACCTATGATTTAAACATAGTGATCACCTATACCATCTCTCACTAAATTTATGACATCTTAAAATACTAGGTAGAGAACCCTAATGTAAAATGCATTAATAAGATGGATGTGAATGTGTACACCATTCACACATTCAAGGAGGTAATTTGAATTGGGGTGATACTACTCAACTAATTATTTGGGGAGAGTAACTAATTACATGTCAACCTTCTATACTCCCCTTGATCCACATAATCCTCTAAGGTGATCAAGTCTGAAACCTTGGAGGAGTGATTAGTTTAAATATGATCAAGTCAGTAGATGTAGTCTATGAAATTCTCATATTTAAAATTGTTTCCTTTCCATCATTGGTTTCAATAGGTGTGGTGGTCTATGTATTTTTCTAAAATATGTGTGGCTACCATTATAGGAACCACATCAAAGAGATGTATGAGTATTTCTACATATTAGTATATGCGGCCATCAACAACCCACCCATGCCTCAATTCTAAAAGTGATTAGGGACTCTCTTACTATCATTAGGGATTATTGGTACTATATGGAGGATATAGTCATTATGGTGGTTGAAACTCTCAAGGATATCCTCAACCTACCCTATCAAGTCATGGACCACCTAGCCAAGAAATAAATCTCATATCAGTTGGTGGAAGGTGTCTTTAGGCATTGCATAAAATATAAGAATAATGACTACATTGAATTTAAAATTAGATGTGATACTTTTTCTATCCCAAATATTCAAGCATATAAAGAGATAGGATATAAATAGGAAAACATTCCTTCAATTAATACTCAAGTAAAATATATAATTTAATCATGATAGAGGAACATGATACACATCATATAATATATTAAAAAATAAAAAGATAAATAAATCAATTCCATAATATGGTGTGGTTGGTTTTGTATATCCTAGTATAGATACATAGAATGATACAAAACATACATATAGGCATCTCATTAATGATATATTTTACTAGTATGAAAATAATAAATTGTATATAACTTCTTCATGTTTGCTTGATTTTTTATCCTCTTTATTATTCTATCTTGACACACATGTGAAAATATGCTCTGGTATTTATAATTATTCTATCCCTCATCTGTTTTATCACTTTTATCTTTCATTTTGATTATTTATATTGATCAATACATTCATGACATTTGTCCCATAATGATACATCTTTTACAACAACTTCATTTTAGTACACATTCTTTGAGACATTCTACTTTTCCACTCCTACATATTAACTACTAATACATGTTATGTCTATATTGAGCAACTAAAATCATGTATATTCAAGTATATAAATTATTACATGAACATACATTTATTCTTTCCCATTTTTGGCATGGTTATTCTTACTCACACATACTCTATCAAACTAATTATTGTGATTTGCATATTATTGGCCATTTTGGCCCACACACCAAGCTCCCACCTAAATGGATGAGATGAATAAGATTTATAGATGGAATGAGTGTTCCAAATTTATCATATTGCTTACAAAGCTTTTGAAAAACTTTAAGAAAGATTAAAGTGTAATTTGTTGATCTTTGAGAAGCAAGTCTTGAAACAGGTCTAGAGTTACAAAGGAAGGAGATATAGTAGGTTCCCATGGTGATCATGACCTTCATGGACATAAAATAGATTTTTCAAGTCTCAAAAATTCATTTTGAGCCTTGAAAGATCTTCCATAAGTCCAAAATAACTAGAGCATCATGAGAACATCACACATAAGTAGACTGATCAGCTTGCTTGTGCATTTAATACGTATGTTTATAAATCCTCTCAAGGTCAAAATATTACATGGACATGAAGTTATTCATGCAAAAATCAAGATATAAAAATTTAATGTCTTGATGGTCTTACTATCTCAAGATATAAAGGTTAAAATTTGTACTTACAGACTGAAACGTGCATGGGGGTATCAAGTTTAAGCTTTGTGAAATAGCCATTTAAATTCAAATGATCTCAAGTTGAATGTGGAGTTGAAAACTATCCAAATCTCAAGAACTTGGATCAGATATAATGGTGAATGAGTAATCTATAGTGATAGTGGGCCTCAAAGATCTAACAATAAGGTTTTGATTGTACATCTAATATCAATGGTGAACATTAGGTCAAAAAATCAACATGAGTAGAGATCCAATGGTTAGTATCAATTGAGAGATGCTAGTGGGTATATGTAGATCAAGGGTGCATGTGTAATTATACACAAATATATAATGGTGAGTGATGAGTTAATAATTCAATGTATCTCAAAGGCTAATGAGAAGCTACCAAGTAGCACAAGTGCATTAAACTGGCAGAAGATCAATGGTGAGCATGTAATGGTACCAAAGTAGATAGATGGTATATGTAAGATTAAGAATTAAAAGAGATAATAGTAGGATCTTGTAGGACAAATGAGAAGCTAATAGTTGGCACAATATAATAAGCTCAGATCAAGATAAATGGTTGATATCAAAAGTTGAAAGCTAGGAACTTTAATGGAGATCAAATTTGACCAAGGTCAAACCAAAGGATGACATGAAGGTAGACAAATTGTAAAAAGGGTCTCACCACCCCAAGTAGGTAAAATACATAAATTTAAGATCACACATGATCTAGATAACCTAGAGTAGACTTTGTAGAGTCATCTAATGCTATTAAAGCCATGTAAAGATTTTTGAGAGATTATAGATGTAGGTTTTACATCTCATTCAAACTCAAGATGACTTAGCCTATAGATCCCAATTTGAAATCATGAATATATGAAAACCAATAAAAGATATTGGTTTTCATCCATAACAAAACTATATTTAGGATTTAGGAGCAATGGTAAGTTGGTGATTATATAAGAAATATCAGAAGAAATGTCAACAAGCAAGATCAAGTAACTATCTAGTAACATGATGAGTATGAATCATAATAAAAGAAGATATTTAATGGAATTAATGATAAGAAATATTAGGAAGGATTCATATGGTGGTGGGGATTTCTTCCTCTAACTAATATTGACCTTCACATTCTCCATCATGCTAGAGAAAGATATAATGACATTAATGCAATAGAAGGCTCGAGAAGGATTATAGTGGTGGTTGTCTTGAATGGAGTTAGGATCATTACTAACCCCTAAAATGCCTACTTCTCTCTCTTTGTCCTTATTTATTCCTATAAATACCATCTTAAAGATCCTGATTTGTATCCCTCATCTAGGTATAACAAACGTCTACTAAAATCACTTTGTAAAATCTTTTGATATAATATAAGACAATTTCAGGTTCTAAGTTTAATGCTAAGTGTACTTAATTAAAGTTTTATTTACAAAATGTATGTTCCTTTTTCATCATTTGTAGGTCTTTCACGTACCTTGATTTAAGACTGTTAGTTTCTTATAGGTTGTGTGAAGTGTTAGCTAGTAGGGATTCTCTTGAAGTGTCATAAGTATATAGTGTATTACATATACCTATTTATTTCTACCCTTCATACATAATACTCATGTTTGGAATTCTATCATAAAATATGATCAATCATTGTCCCCATTGTATTCATTAGAAGTCATGGAAGTGTCCAAGTTAAGAGTGGATCATTGAAAATTTAGTGTATCGCCACACTTAAAGTAGGTTTTCATTTATGCATTTTGTCCCCTTTTCATCCCAGTAGATTAAGTTTTAAAATGAGATATTCAAATTATCATATTTGAGGAGCTAACCTCATTAAAAACCCTAGAGGTCTTACCTAAAATTAGGTAACCCACATCCTAGGGTCATTCCCATGTTGGACTAGGTTTGAGAGTAGGACTTGAACACTTCTAATTTTGACTAAGGTGCAATATATAACCTCTAATAATTTTTAACATGCCTAATGGGACACATTATCTTTGGCATATCTAAAGTCTAGAGTTGTGAAGAAGTATTTGTAGTAGAGGAAGCATCCACCATCATTATAAGTTGAATATCCTCAAATTTGTAGAGTTTATGTTATCATTCAGATCTCAATCTAATTCCAAAGGTTACTAGAAGGTCAGTTAGTAAAGGTATCCCCTTTAAATTAATTGATATGCCTTATACTTCATATAAAATAGAAAGGTTTAGTAGGATAGGTACTTATCCCCCAAAAAAATATTCATCTCCTATTCATCCTATTGTTTAAGTAGCACAACCCCCACTATATAAATGGTAATGCCCAAAATGTAATCTTTTGTACCCTTCAATAGTGGTATCCCTAATAACCTTTAGCAACATGATGATATCCATACTACCTCCTTGAAGATTCTACCATACTTTATAGCAGGAAACTCCACCATCCCTATAAAGCACATTGTTGGCATTGCAAACCTTTGCTCAGTACATAATATTACACAAGAGAATGTAGCCATCAGACTACTAGCCACATCCTTGAAAGGTAAATCCCTAAAATGGTATAGAGCTCTATCTCCTACCTCGATCAATAATTTGGATGAGTTTGGTGAGTGCCTACATAGAAATTTTGAGGATAGAAGTGACCATGTGTCACTTGTTGCACAACTTACCTCAATTAATATGGTACCCCAAAAATCTATGGTTGATTTTAACTATAGATTCCAAATGACTTGGAATAAGATCCCTATCATCATTAAGCCCACAACTAATTATGCTTTTCTTTACTATTTGAGAGCATTGAATTTAGAAATCATAGTCATGATCAAATATATGGGTGGGATAATTCTACCTGGGACTTATGAGATAGCTATAAGGGTAAAAAAGTGTTTGATACAAGCAAGGAAACTCATGTCAAGACCTCTCATGCCACTTTTTCTTGAGATTCAGCCAAACCCACATACCATTACCTCATTACCCACTCCAAATAATCAAGCCCAACCCAATGATAGTCAATTGGATAAATTTTCAAATATTGAGAGCTTGTTGAAGGTACAAAACAATAAGCTAGTGGCTCTAGAGAGATAACAAAAAAATATCATATAGGACATATCAAGGTCCAATCCAAGACCAATAACCTATTCAATCCTATAATAGACCCCCTTATCCATCAAATAAATAATCCCAAGGCCAAATTACTCATGGTATATATTATGATAGTTACAACCCCAAAACTACAAGTAATTTAAGAGCCTTGGTCCCCACATAAAACAACCTTGCATAAGAGGGTCAATGGCAATCAAGAAGGCAATCCAATGAGATGGTAATGTCTACAAGTGGAGAAATGTATCAGGATCCTATTTGGTAGCATGCTCCTTCATTATAAGGCCATGACTCAATGCCTCCTCCACCACAAGGCCCTCTAATGAATTAAGGTAATGTTGTTCCCAAAATAAGCTATGCTCATTTTCATAACAACCCCTATGAAACTTGTCCATTTCACTCTAAGTTCATCATTTGAGACAAGTTTCTCTTGATATCAAGTGTAATCGACTAACTCCTTGAAAAGTTCATAACCTTCCCTCATTATGATTTCTCAGGAAATGTGAAATTTGTTATGGTCTTGATGTAATCAGAACATCAAGATTTTGATAAATTTTAAAGAGTTAGTGTTTCTAGTTTACATGTAGGAGTGGCAAAAAATGTTGCCCTTGCATGTTATTTTTCATTCATATGCAAGAGTGGCATTTTTTACCACCCTTGCATGTTTTTAATACTTAGATGCAAAGGCTACAAAAATAGCTGCCCTTACATCTTTCCATGTAAGAGAAGCAAAAATCATCACCCTTACACTTTAAGCACCTCCCTACAGGAGCGACAATTTTCAGCGCTCTTGCATATTTCTTTCTCTTCATCATGTAGAGGTAGTAATTTTTGCCACCCCTGCACGATCTTGATTCTCACGCATGGCATTTATGACTGCATGCACCAAGTAGTTGACACTAATTTTAAACCTTTTTATGATGATTTTAGCCTCATTTGGATCATTCCAAGTTGTTTGACTCCTCCTCCCTACATCTAATTGACTGTGCAAATGAGTGGGATTGTGATTTTTATGGCTTCAAGCGTGGGATTTTGATTTGCCAAGTAGGGTTTTGCATTCTTCTCTTTTATTTCTAGGTTTTTGTTTTGATTTTAGTTTTTCTCTTTTCTTCAAGGTTAGGCTTTCTTTTTTCTTCTTGTTTAGGCTTTATTTTTCTTTTCTCCTCCTCCCTCTCTTACCCCAAGAGGCATTCTAGGCAAAAACTCAAAAAACCCACTAAACCCATCAGCTGAGTTTTATCATGTAAAGGTAGTGATTTTTTCCACCCTTACACAATACCTCTCATCCTGTGTAAGGTGGCAAAAATCACTGCCCTTACAAAAGTGCTTCCCATCTATGTAATCGTAATGATTCTTACTGGCATTACCTAGTTTTGAGCTTTTACATGTAAAGGCAGCAATTTTTGTCATCCCTGCATAAACCCAACATGTAAAGGAGACAATTTTCACTTCCCCTACATAAACCCAACATGAAAAGGTGGAAAAAATTACTACCTATGCATCAACAGACCTTCCCCCACATGCAAGGGTGGTGATTTTTGTAGCCCCTGCATACTTTTTCTTAGAAATCCTAACTCTAAGAAATTTTGAAATTTCATTTTTTTGAGCCTACTTCCCTTTGACTTTCTGGCCTGCTCACACCTTAGATATTTCAAGTGTATTCCCATGGTCATGATCACCAACATGTAGTTTTCCTAAATTGCCAATTTTTCTCCTAATTACATGATCATGATTCTTGTTGTAGTTTCTCTCAAGGATCCTTCTTCATCGACATCCTTTTGATAAAAGCCCTTCCAGATGATTGAGGTTTCTCCAAAAAAGTTAAATACAATGAAGTAAAAGTATCAAGGTGTTTTTATAATTACCTTGGTTACTTCTAATGTCAATGATATTAGGGATACAGATATCAGTCATGTAGATATAGTTGATTTCATGGAAAGAACCAAATCAAGCAATTCTAGCCATGAAATGAAGAAGATAATCAAGAGCAATATTCATCTGGTATCTTCTATTCCTATAGTGGCTCACAACATAGAGTTCATTCTCCAATGCACTCAGTTCACCAATAAGGATACCAAGGCTATGTTAGATTCTAGTGGTAATGTGGTGATTAGACTGGAATCTAAATTCATTAACAAAGTGTTCATGTGCCCTCTCACTACTGAAGTATTAAAACTCAATTTTGTTAAAGCATAAAGGGAGTATGACAAAGATCTGGAAAGAGTGAAGAAAGTAATTAACAATAGTTGGATCAAAACTCCAAGGGTGAACTTGTCAAGATGGCCATGGATCTTTTCAAGGAGTGATTTCATAGAAAAAGTTGGTGACCTGATCATCCTTCTCAGTAAGGTAAGAGGTTTACCTTCTTTCTCACTATTTCATGAATGGATGTACCCTTTCATTAAAATAATTCTCCAAGGCAAATAAGTCATTTCCTAGGGAGAACAAATTAGTAATGCTTTGCATGATCAATTGATGAAGGTATCCACTACCTCCAAATTCTACATGACTTCATTCCTGGTATATATCATGGCATCAATGAAAACTTTCCCAAGTTTAACATTATAAGGATACAAGAAGGTAACCCCAATATATCAATATTACTCTCAATTGACATTGAAAGGTTCTATCCATCATTTTAGGAGTGTAAATGATGCTTTTTGTGTCTCTTTGATCCCTAATTTGAATAGACAAGAGTATTAGATGAAGGCTGGATAGTTGTGAATGACTTCAAATGTATGTTCTTACGATTCCCTTCTTTTTCTTATTTGTGGGTTAGCTTTTTCCAAGGTTATCCTTATATGCTCCCAAGATTCCATTAAGACAAATTGGTCTTGATAGAGCTATGTAGGCAAATTATTATCATACACAACAAGCAGATAGAACTCAAGAAACTTGATTTCAAGTTCTTGATTGAAATTGGTAGGTTCTTGATATTGACCACTAGAAAACCTAGAGTTATGGAGATTGAAATGTAACTCGTAACCATGAAGCATTTTAAAAGGAGACCAAACTTTGACTATTGAGGCATAAAGGACATAATTAGGAGGAAGATCTAGTTTCACAAGCCTATGATCAAAGATGTTTGGGTTTATTTAAGGATTGTAGATGATGTCAAAAAAATGGACTATAGTAGATTGTCTCGAGTAGATAGAATATCTGGGACTTGTTGATATCCCTAAGAATTTAGAGGATGATGGGAATTTGATCAAAAATAGATACCATGCTAAATATATTGTTAATGCCCCTCTTCCCCTAACCCAATGGTCTTAGAAGGAGTTGAGTTCTTTGAGGAAAAGATTCAAACCAATATTGATAAACACCAATGATTGGCTAGCAAATAAGGGAATCACCTTGAAAGAGTTCATCACAGGATCAAAATCTGAATTTCAAGAGGAGACAAGGAGAAGGGCATAAAATAGGATGAGAAATAAAAGTGATGTCCCTGCTTTTAATAGGCCACATAAGCCTAGGATCATCTTCATGACAAAGAAGTCACAAGTTGTAGAAAAAGAGCTAGGAACAATAGATATGGAGGTTAAAAAACAAAGCACCGAAGAACCAGTAGTGGAGCAAATGGAGACTATTGATAGGCCCATAAATCAACAAGAATAGGAAACTCTATCTCCACAAGAAAGTGTACAACCAGAAATGGGAATTTCTTCTTCCCTGCCTAGCCCACCTATTGTAACTCCACCTATTTCTCCAATCAGTGTTCCCTCTTCTGGAGCTACCTCTCCTTCCAAAATTATTTTTGATGACCCTCAAGGCACTTTTGGAGATTTTCTTCATTCCTCAAGGTCAATCCCCAATTTTTCATCGCCATCTTTTGATATCAGAGATAGTTCTGCTTTTGATCATTTACTAGCAGGTGCAGTTCTTACTAATACTCTACCCATTATTTCCACCATTGGTGTAGGTTCAACTCTAGTAATGCTAACTATAGAGATTGATGCTAATGTAAGTACTTTTACCCTCCTACCTTGGTTGTCAACTTATACATCCAAAAGGAAAAAATAGGCCATCTCCCTAGATGACTTCAATTTCAATAAAATGGTTCCAGTAAAAGTCAAGACTCTTAAAAAGCCAAAAATTCTTTCAAATATGATTGAGGATAAAGGGCACAAATTTATAGAAATATCAAAACCTCCACAAGATGCAACTCTTGAAAATTTTGATGTAAATGACTAATCTATCTCTCAAATTGAGTTAGGAAAGATAAGTCATGAAAGTGATAATAGTGATATGCAGTCAACTATGGACATCTTGGTTCAAAAGTTTGATAGAGAAAGAGGAATGAAGGACCATTATAAAGCAATGGTGAAACAACTGACTGCGGTAATAAGGAGAATAACTTTCACTCCAGAAATAGTAACTCTAGAGGCTATCTCTATAGATGACCTTTTGATTCAAAAAGTAGAAAGGACCTATCTCAAGGGAAATGTACTCGAAGAGTACTTAGACAAGATGCATACATAAGGAATTTCCTTGCTCACAGAGTTGTTTGAGAAGATGGGTAAGATGAAGAAAGTGAGAGAAAAAATAGATGATCTTATCAATATCATTTCTTAGGATATTAAAAGCATAAAAAAGTATCTTGACAAGTGGATGGATATGAAGAAGTTTAAAATAAGCACCCTAGTATCAATTGGCATCATTACTAATAGAGAATCTTATATTGAACTAAAGAAGCATTGATAAATAAGAGTTAGGTGCTTAAGGAACTGATTAATGACCTCAAATCATCAAAGGACTTTAGTGACCAAAGTGACATTAGTCTTTTACATAAATTGGAGGAGCTACCTTGCAAGCTTACATCAAAAGACAATCAATTCCTTTCAATAGAAGAAATGGTTCAAGAATTTAAAGGTATGCTCTAAAAGGAATTTGAAGATAAACCATTCTTAGTAGCCTTTGTGGACAATATACTGGATAATCAATTAACTCTAGATAATCTAAAAACTAGGTTAACTAGTCATGCAAAATTGGTCATAGTAGTGAGAGATGCCATAGTCAGGGTGAAGATGATTTTCAAAAATACTTTTACTCTAGATAGTATCGGGATACAAGCAGCTATCACCATGTATGATTCTCATGTAAAGAAAGATGGGGCTACAAATTAAATCAACTTTCCTTTTATTTAATTTCCTTTTTTTAAATACACTTTTGTAACCATTTTGAACATTTTCACATGTACTTTTGTCATGTGTAATCACATGTAAAAATATGGAAAGTCCAAAGTCAACAAATACTTCTATCTTTGACTAAGTCAGAATATTTAAATCTTTTTTTAATCTTCAAGACTTCTCCCTATAAAATAAGAGAGCCTCTTTTGTAATATAGATCCTTTCGGTGATTAGAAGCAAAAGCTCTACCTAAATTGAGATGCCTTTTGAGCTCAGATTGTAAATCATATTATCTTGAATGAATGAGAAAGTGGGTTATGTTTCAAACTTTGTGTTGGAATAACTTGTGTTATTTAAGAAATTGTTCTTATGTCCTTTTTCCTAATAATATTTCATCTATTTGATTAAATAAGTAGAGTGTGTGGAAATTATCTAGAAGATGTTCTTAAGTTAATTATGAAGACTTTGTGCTTTTATAATTACCTTTAGTTCATGTTTCTTATGTTTTAGTGAAAAGGGTACTAGAAAGGCTTTGTACTACTTTTATCCTTTATGATCTTATACTCTATTGTGGTTTTCAGTGGAGACTTTGAGCTGCACTTCATTCTATAGTTTTATCAGTCCTAAATCAGTAAGAGAAGAAATGAAAGACTTTGTGCTTTTGCAGATTTCTTGTGGATCCAATTACTACCCAAGAATTTTTCCTAATGTTTACTGGCCATCATTTCTAAAAGAAGAGGATTGCTTTCAATTATTACACAGGAATTTTTCCTTTACCTTGTGAACATCATCTCTAGAAAAAGAGAGATGGATGGTATGATCTCACCCTTGAGTCTATTTTTAGTTAATATTAGTATATTATAGTTTTTAGGGAGCCTCCCCTTGTTGAGAGGAGAGATATATCTCATTATGTTATGGTTGATATACCCATTTTGCTTTCAATTAGTTGACAACAAAATATTCACCCAATAGCTTTTGGTGACTCTGCTAGGGACACGAACATGCACTTTGAAGCCTCAAGCTTCAAATTGAAGCATTTCTAGTCCTTTTTCATTTTACACTCTGGTAGATCCACTGTACATGCAAATCCAAAGATCTCAAGGTATTGTTCATCCTATATTTGAGTTGGTATAATGAAATAATTTTGAGATCTTTTTTCTGCCATCTCACCTTTAACATACCAAAAGTTTTCCTCCGACTAATGTCAGATCTCCAATACCATATGAAGCTTCTAGTCTTAGTGCTAGTAGAGTTTTTCTATACTTAACCCATCAAAAAAAATTATCCCTCCCTTTAATCATCATATAATGGAATTCCAAGGTCCTTGGGGAAACATTTTTGGTCCTCTCAATCTAACCCCACCTTTACATGAACTGCCTCATAGTTCGAGAAAGAATTTCCCCAAATTCTATGGTGATGGGAAAGTCCATCCTGATGAGCATATTTTTGATTTTTGCATAGCATGTGGTTTAATAGGTGTGGAATATGAAGATATAGTGGTGAGACTATTTGTAGAAAATTTGCAAGGTGCTATCATGGATTGGTTTTATCACCTTTAGGCTCAAACTATAACTGAATGGAACACTCTCATAGCCAAGTTTGAGGCTAGGTTCAAACCCACTAAAGATTCACATGCCTTGTTGGCTCAACTTACACAAATAAAGAAGGAACCCCATGAACCCATGCGAGACTTCATTGCTAAATTTAATAAGCTATGGAATATAATTCCTATAATTTCTTAGCCAACACTAGAGAATCTTAAGTGCTTTTTCATCAACTCTCAACTTCCTGAAGTAAGTTTTTTGTTGAGGCAGGCTGGTCCTATAGATATTTTTGTAGCCCAAAATTTGGCTATCAAGGTTGAAGATGATATTATCCTAGCAGGTAAGATCAGAAAAGATTCTAATAAAAATAAATTTTCCTCATCTGCTAAAAGTTCTTCCACGAGCACCATAGATCCTATGGTGCAAAAGTTGGCAAATGAATTTCCAGGTCTAAAAAGACAAACATCGCAAGGTATGTCTAATCCTCCTGATAGAGAGATGCCAAGAAGGACATTTCCCAATCATTAATATCAAGGCAATGCTACTAAAAATCAAGGACAATCCAACCATCTTCCTTCCACATAGGGGAAGCTCACCATTGAAGCAACACTGGTCAACTCAGCAGTTGGTTATCATGAAGCTAAACATGATCTCTCTTTCCAACCTGAGTTGGAACAAGAAGATGACACTAATCTCTTTAAGGAAGGAGAATAATAATTAGCTAGAAACTCTAATATTGGTTTTCTACAATACCAAGACAAAGCTAAGAAAAAAGGAGAAGTGTTTGATGGATCTTATGTTGCCTTTACTATGTCCCAAAATTAGTCGACTCAACAAGATGATAAGGGGAAGGTGGGAGAAGAACCTCAGCCATTAGTCTCAATTACTAAATGATGAGCTTCACTGCCTTTCCAATCAAAGGACCTAGTGACCAATAAAAAAGTAAGTACCTCAAACCATCCTATACCTTCTACTTTTATTCCTCAGACTAGTCCCATGCCCAATAAAGATTAGGATGATGTACCTTCTTCTCTATTTCTAGTTCATTCCAATTATTTGACATAATTGATCATGCTAGAAAGACCAAGATTCAAATGACCAAAGTTGAGTACTTGAGAGCCAATCCTGAATAGTTTAATAGGTTGGCTGAATACATAAAAAATAAAACTACCCCTACAGAACAAGATTTTCCAAGGGTGACTCATGATTCTTCAAAGAACAAATCCACCCAAAATAATCTTGTCACTACTCCTCCTGTTGCCCCTAGGAAAATAGAACCTTTTTATGTTTACCTTTTGATAAATGGTCATAAATTGAGCAACTATATAATATACTCTAGAGCCTCTGACAATGTTATGCCTGCCAAGGTAGCATATTCTCTTGGTCTCACCTTAACTAAGACTTTTGGTAGATGCTTCTCCATGGAGAACAAGCAAGTACCACCCCTAGGTCAAATCAAGATGCCCAATTTGCATTCGTAGCATTTCTAGATAAAAAGGTTAAAATGATAGTCTTAGTAGCTGATTTTCTAGCTTCCTATGGCATTCTGCTCGAGCAAAATTTTTGCAAGGATTTAGGTGGAGAGTTGAATATGGATCTATCTAAAGTAAGGATACATGTTAAGGGCATCATGCAAAATTTTCTTCCTAAGAAAGAGTCAAAATACATTGTCACCCAAATATCTGACCATGAAGCTCAAATTTTATTTGAATCATCAGGAATAGGTAACTATTTTCTTTTACTAAAGATGTTTTTAGCTCATTAGACAAAAGTTCTTTAAGTGACAATTCATAAAATCTAAATAGAAAATTAGAATTGTTAGAGAAAATTTAGGATAACAAAGCATCTTCCCTTACTAACAAAGAGAAATCTTTGAAAAGATCAAATTCTAATGATGTCTAGATTTTAAAATTTGATGGCAGTTGCTCTTCTACTAGTTCTAGAGCTAGAATTGTTTTGACATCTCCTCAAGGAGAAATTTTTCCTTATTCATATAAGTTACAATTAAATAATACCAACAACACTATTGAGTATGAGTATTTGCTACTTGGATTGAAAACTACTCATGCTAAAGGTATTAAGATTTTTCATGCTTAGGGAGATGTTAAACTGGTGGTTTGTCAGGTAAGGAATCTATACCAAACCAAAAATTAAAGATTATGACATTATCGCAATCTAGTATGGGATTGTATTGAAGGTTTTGATGCTTTCAATATTTCTACTATGCCAAGAGAATTCAATGATCGTGTAGATTCATTGGCTGTCTTCACAACCCTCATGATTCCCCATAAAGATTTCAAAGGGAACAAGTACATTATTGAGCTAGTATTTTGATCAAGTGCACCTGATAATGCCAATCATTGGTAGGTGTTTATTGATGATATTAAAATCATTTCTTTAATGGAAAATATGGATAGATTTGAGGAGATTTACTTTGAAGTTAGTGAATCTCCACCATAGGAATCAGTTCCTAAAATAAATTTAAAAATTGGTGAAGAGTTTCTTTAACTCAAGGGGAATAAAATTTCAAAAGGTTTAATTTCTCTTGAAAAGTTGTTTGATAAGCATGATAGGTATGTCAAGCAGCAACAAATGGATTCAAGTTCTTTCAAGGAGTTTGATCAAGTAAATTTGAGCACAACAAAAAATTTCAAAATGGTCAACATTGAAAATTATTGCACCTTTGATGAAAAGCTCAAATTTGTTACACTTATTCACCATTACATTGATGTTTTGGCATATTATTATGATGATCTAAAATCCCTCAGCCCTAGAGAAATTTTGCATGAAATTCCTCTTAAAGTTGGATCATTGCCTCACAAGCAGAAGCAAAGGAAATATAACCCCAAAATATTAGGTACTATCCTTTCTGAGATCTAGAAAATGTTGAATGTAAGAATTATTTTTCCAATCCATCATTCCACATGGATTGCTAACATAGTCCCGGTGAGAAAAAAGAATGGATAAATTTTTATCTGTGTTGATTTCAAAAAATTAAATCAATCTTCTTTAAAAGATAACTATCCCTTACCCATTATGGATTAAGTGTTGCAAATAGTGACTAGTTCAGAAATGTTATCAATGTTAGATAGTTTTTATAGGTATAATCAAGTGGAAGTCAATGAAGTAGACCAACATAAAATCACTTTCACTACACCTTGGGGAACTTTCGCATACCATAGAATGCCTTTTGGTCTAATCAATGATGGTGCCACCTTCTAGAGAGTAATGGATCTTGCCTTCAGAGACATAATAGGGAAGTTTACTATAATATATCTTGATGAGTTGACTATTTTTTCTAAACATCATCCTGATCATGCGCATCATTTACAACAAGTGCTAGAATACTGTCAGCAAAATGGTATTTCTCTTAATCCAAAGAAGTCAATTTTTGGGGTTACAGAAGGTAAACTTCTCAGTCACACTGTATCTTGAGAAGGCATAAAAATTGACTCAAAAAGATTCAAATTTATCCAAAATCTTACTCTTCCTGCTAGTAAGACTGTAGTTCATTCTTTCTTTAGAAAGGTGAATTTTCTATGAAGATTCATTCCAGAATTCGTAGAGAAGACTCACCACATTGTCAACATGATGAAGGGTAAAGCCACTTTTTGTTGGACTACAGAAGGCAAGTTAGCATTTGAATATATCATGAGAGTGATCACCCATGCCCCAATCCTGGTTGCCCAGATTATACCAAAGACTTTGTAGTATATAACTATGCTTCTGAACATACACTTTCAGCTATATTGGTCTAAAAAAACAAAGAAGGTGTCGAATCTCCCATATCATTTATGAGTTGTCCTCTCAAATCTCATGAATTAAAATATTTAAACATGGAGAAGCATGCTTATGCCTTGGTTAAGGTAGTAAAGCATTTTAGATTCTATATCCTAAATTCACATATTGTCATTCTGATACTTGATATAATAGTGAAGTTCATTCTAACTCAACAAGAGTTTGGCACTAAAAAGGGCAATTGGATTACTAAGATTTACGAGTTTGATCTTGATATCAAACCTACCAAGCTTATGTGGGGAAAAGGTCTCTACCAACTAATTGTTGATAACATACCAAAGGAAATAAGACATGAAGGAACCAAGGTTGAAGACGTGCCTACAGTTCTTTTTATCACTAATACTGATGAGTGGTATTTAAATATCGCTCATTTTCTCACCTATGGTGAGTGTCCCACCCATCTATCCTACAAAGAAAAATGGAATGTTAAGTTGAAGGCTGCTAACTATGTTTTGTGGGATAATGTTTTGTATAAAAGGAGCCTTGATGAGGTGTTTCTTCATTGCACTGATAAGGCACAACAAAGTAAACTTTTAGAGTCCTTCCATAATTTGGCTTATGGAGTATATTTTTTTGCACCAATGACAGCTCATAAGATTTTATGAGTTAGATAATATTAGCCTACACTTTATCAATATGCGTACACTTGGATACATAGGTGTGAGTTGTGTCAATAATTCATTGGGAAACCTAAATTGGCTGCATTACCCCTCAAGCCAGTAGTGATTGAAGAATTGTTTCAATAATCTGGTATTGATTTCATTAGCACTGTGAACCCATCTTCAAGTGCTAGACATGACTATGTTCTCACTGTGATAGACTATTTTGCCAAATAGTGGAGGCCATTCCAACTAAGCATGTTACTTAAGAAGTGGTATGTAATTTCCTTAAATAAAATATCATCTCCCAATTTGGGGTCCTAGCTAAGATTGTAATAGATAATGCAGCTTGTTTCTCTTCTCATGAGGTTACTAATTTTTTCTATAATTATGGGATTATTCTTTCCCACTCCTCTGACTATTATATGCAAGGAAATGGTCAAGAAAAATCAAGCAACAAAAATCTAGTTACTATTATCAGGAAACTGGTAGATGATAATCAGAGAAATTGGCATAAAGCATTATTCAATGCTTTGTGGACAGACATGATTACACCTAAGAGGGCAATAGATATGTTACCATTTCAAATTTTGTATGGTTTGAATGCAAAGATACTAATCACCCTGGAAATACCAATACTAAAATTGGCAAAGGCAATTGAAGATCAAACTTTCAAAAATTCTATTAATAAAAGGATCATGTGCCTAACCGAACTGGATGAGAAACAAACCATGGTAGTGGACCGAATTACTGCATATCAAAATCAGGTAAAGAAACTCTTTGACAAAAGAGAAAGGATTTATGATTTTTATATTGGAGATCAATTCTTGTTGTGGGACAAGAAGAGAGAACCAAAAGGAATGCATGACAAATTTGATTCTTTATGGAGAGGTCCATTTACATTTCATCGGGTATATGGTGAAAATAGCTTCTTGCTAGGATATCTAGATGGAATGCCATTCTCACTGCCTCACAGTGGGTAACATCTAAAACACTTCAATCTTTGAAGTATTAGATGAGTTAATTTGTATAGTCTTCCATTTATTTATTTTTGTTTAGTTTTTTGTGTCTTTTTATTTCTTAGCTTGACTTCATGGCCCAATGGCCTGGATAAAGGAACTTAGAGACTAGTTTCTACTCCCATCAATCATTTTAAGGTTTGATCGATGGAAGTTCCCCAATAGGAGCCAACTATTGTTCCCAAAATTAGCTATGCTCATTTTTAGAACAACCCCTATGAATCTTGTCCATTTCACTCTAAGTTCATCATTTCAGACAAGTTTCTCTTGATCTTGAGCATATTCAACTAACTCCTTGAAAAGTTCACAACCTTCCCTCATTACGATTTCTCAAGAAATGTGAAATTCATTACAGTCTCGATGCAATCAGAACATCAAGATTTTGATAAATTTTAAGGAGTTAGTGTTTCTAGTTTACATGCAAGAGCAACAAAAAATACCACCCTTACATTTTTTTTCATTCACATGCAAGAGTGGCATTTTTTTCTACCCTTACATGTTGTTTTGTGCTCAGATGCAAAGGTGGTAAAAATCACCACCCATACATCTTTCCATGCAAGAGTGGCAAAAATCACCACCCTTACACTTTAAGCACCTCCCTATAAGAGCAGTGATTTTTGCCACTCTTTAGTATTTCTTTCTCTTCATCATGTAGAGGTGGCAATTTTTGTCACCCCTACATGATCTCAATTCTCAGGCATGGCATTTATGACCATGCACGCTGAGTAGTTGGAACTAATTTTAAACCTTTTTATGCTAATTTTAGTCTTATTTGGATCATTCTAAGTTGTTTGACTCCTCCTCCCTACATCCAGTCGACCATGTGAATGAGTGGGATCATGATTTTTCTAGCTTCAAGCATGGGATTTGGATTTACTAGGTAGGTTTTGTGTTCTTCTCTTTTATTTCTAGGTTTTTGTTTTGATTTTGATTTTTCTCTTTTCTTCAAGGTTAGGTTTTCTCTTTTTATTCTTGTTTAGGTTTTATTTTTCTTTTCTCCTCCTCCCTTTCTTCCTCAAGGAGGAATTCTAGGCAAAAACTCAAAAAACCCACTAAACCCATTGGCCAAGTTTTATCATGTAAAGGCAACAATTTTTGCTACCCTTACACAATAGCTCTCATCCCGTGCAAAGGCAAAAAAAATTGCCGCCCTTACAAAAGTGCTTCCAATCCATGTAATGGTAGTAATTCTTGTCACCATTACCTAGTTTTGACCTTTAACATGCAAAGGTGGAAAATTTTTCTACCCCTCCATAAAACCAACATGCAAAGGTGGCAAAAATTGCCATCTATGCATCAACAGACCTTCCCCCACATGTAAGGGCAACAATTTTTTCCACCCCTACATACTTTTTCTCATAAATCCTAACTCTGAGAAATTTCAAACTTTTGTTTTTTGAGCCCACTTTCCTTTGACTTTCTAGCTTGCTCACACCTTAGCCCTTTCAAGTGCATTCCCATGGTCATGATCACCAACATGTAGTTTACCCAGATTGCCAATTTTTCCCCTGATTGCATGATCATGATTCTTATTTCAATTTCTCTCAAGGATCCTTCTTCGTCAACTCCTTTTGACAAAAGCCCTTCTAGATGACTGAGGTTTCTCAGAAAAAAGTTGAAGACAGTGAAGTATAAGTATCAAGGTGTTTTTCCAATCATCTCAGTTACTTATAATGTCTATGAAATTAGGGATACAGAGATCAGTCATGTAGATATGGCTGAGTTCATAGAAATAACTAAATCAAGCAATCCCAATCATGAAATGAAGAAGATAATTGAGAGCAATATTCATCTAGTATCTTTCTTTTCATGTAGTGGCTCACAACACAAAGTTCATTCTCTAATACACTCAGTTCTACAATAAGGATACCAGGGCTATGTTAGATGTTAGTGGTAATGTGGTGATTAGACTGGACTTTAAATTTATTGACAAAGTGTTCATGTGCCCTCCTACTACTGAAGTATTTAAGCTCAATTTTTTTGAAGCACAAAGGGAGTATGACAAAGATCTGGAAAGAGAAAAGAAAGTAATTAACAATAGATGGCTCAAGACTCTAAGGGTGAACTTGTCAAGATGGCCATGAAGATTTCCAAGGAGTGATTTCATAGAAGAAGCAGGTGACCTGATCACCCTTCTTAGTAGGGTAAGAGGTTTACCTTCTTCCTCACTATTTCATGAATGGATGTACCCTTTCATTAAAATAATTCTCCAAGGCAAACAAGTCATTTTCTAGGGAGAACAAATCTACAATGCTTTGCATGAGCAATTGATGAATGTATCCACTATCTCTAAATTTTACATGACTTCATACCTAGTATATATTATGGTGTCAATGAGAACCTTCCTAGGTTTAACATCAAAAGGAGATAGGAAGGTAACCCCAGTATATCAATATTACTCTTAATTGACATTGGAGGATTCTATCCATC
Organism: Torreya grandis; assembly: GCA_037957365.1. Lineage (NCBI taxonomy): Eukaryota > Viridiplantae > Streptophyta > Pinopsida > Cupressales > Taxaceae > Torreya > Torreya grandis. The sequence goes on from JARHVA010005335.1 coordinate 213,438, forward strand.
ATTTTAGGAGGGTAAAGTATGATTTCTTCATAGTATTTTTGTGTCTCTTTGATCCCTAATTAGAACAAAAAAGAGTGTCAATGAAGCCTAGACAGTTGTGAATGACTTTAGATGTATGTTCTTGTAGTTCCCTTCTTTTTCTTATTTATGGGTTGGCTTTTTCCAAGGTCATCCTTATATGCTCCCAAGATTCCCTTCAGACAAAGTAGTCTTGATGGAGCTATGTAGGAAAATTATTGTCATACATAAAAAGCAGATAGAACTCAAGAAACCTGGTTTCAATTTCTCGATTGAAATTCGCAGGTTCTTGATATTAACCACTAGAAAAGCTAGAGTTATGGAGACTGAAATGTAACTCGTAACCATGAATCATTTCAAAAGGAGACCAAACTTTGACTACCAAGGCATAAATGACATAATTAGGAGGAAGACCTAGTTTCATGTGCCTATGATCGAAGATGTTTGGGTTGATTTAAGGACTGTAGAAGATGTCAAAAAAATAGACTACATTAGATTGTCTCTTGAGTAGATAGAATATCTAGGACTTGCTGATATCCCTAAGAATCTAGTGGATGATGGGTATTTGATCAAAAATAGATACCATGCTAAAAAGATCACTAATGCCCCTCTTCCCCCAACCTAATGGTCTCATAAGGAGTTTACTTCTTTGAGTAAGAGATTCGAACCAATATTGGCAAACACCAATGATTGGTTAGAGAATAAGGGAATCACCTTGAAAGAGTTCATCACAAGATCAGAAGCTGAATTTCAAGAGGAAAAAGGAAGGGTGGAAAATAGGACAAAAAATAAAAGTGATGTCCCTACTTCTGATAGGCCACATAAGCCTAGGATCATCTTCATGACAAAGAAGTCACAAGTTGTAGAAAAAGATCCAAGAACAATATCTATGGAGGTTGAAAAGCAAAGCACCAAAGAACTAGTAGTGGAGCAAATGGAGATTGATGATAGGCCCATAGATCAATAAGAAAAGGAAACTCTATCTCTATAAGTAGGTGTACAGCTAGAAATGAGAATTTCTTCTTCCCCACCTAGCTCACCTGTTGTAACTCCTTTACCTATTTCTCTAATTAGTGTTCCCTCTTTTGGAGCTACCTCTACTTCCAAAATTATTTTTGATGACCCTCAAGGTGCTACTAGAGATGTTCTTCATTCCTTAGGGTCAATCCCCACTTTGTCATCTATATCTTTTAATATCAGAGATAGTTCTACTTTTGATCATTCAATAGTAGGTGCAATTCTTACTTATACTCCACTCTTGAAAAGACAAAAATTCTTTCAAATATGATTGAGGATAAAGGGCACAAATTTATAGAAATATAAAAACCTCCAGAAGATGCAACTCTTGAAAATTTTGATGTAAATGACTAATATATCTCTCAAATTGAGTTAGGAAAGATAACTCATGAAAGCAATAAGAGCAATATGAAGTCAGCTATGGACATCATGGTTCAGAAGTTTGATAGAGAAAGAGGAATGAAGGACCATTATAAAGTAATGGTGGAACAACTGACTACGGTAATAAGGAGAATAACTTTCACTCCATAAATAGCAACTCTAGAGGCTATCTCCATAGATGACCTTGTGATTCAAAAAGTAGAAAGGACCTATCTCAAGGGAAAAGTACTTGAAGAGTACTTAGATAAGATGCATACACAAAGAATTTCCTTGCTCACAGAGTTGTCTGAGAAGATGGGTAAGATGAAGAAAGTGAGAGAAAAAATGGATGATCTTATCAATATCATTTCTCAGGATATTGAAAGCATAAAAAAGTATCTTGACAAGTGGATGTATATGAGTAATTTGAAAATAAGCACCCTCATATCAATTGGTGTCATTGCTAATAGAGACTCTTATACTTAAACTAAAGAATCATTGATATATAGGAGTCAATTGCTTAAGGAATTGATCAACAACCTCAAATCATCAAAGGGCCTTAGTGAGCAAAGCGACATCAGTCTTTTGCATAAATTGGAGGAGCTACCTTGCAAGCTTACATCACAAGAAAATCAATCCCTTTCAGCAAAAGAAATGGTTTATGAATTTAAAGGTATGTATTGAAAGTAATTTGAAGATAAACCATTCTTTGTAGCCTCCATGGATAATATATTGGCTAATTAGTTAACTCTAGATAATCTAAAAACTAGGTTAACTAGTCATGCAAAATTGGTCACAGCAGTGAGAGATGCCATAGTCATGGTGAAGATAATTTTCAAAAATACTGTTACTCTAGAAAGTATCATGATACAAGCAACTATTGCCATATACGATGCTCATGTAAAGAAAGATGGGGCTACAAATTGAATTAAATTTCCTTTGATTAAATTTCCTTTTTTCTATTACACTTTTGTAACCGCTTTGGACATTTGCACATGTACTTTTGTCATGTGTAATTACATGTAAAAATATGGAAATTCCAAAGTCAACAAAGACTTCTATCTTTGACTAAGTCAGAATATTTAAATCTTTTTTTAAATCCTCAAGGCTTCTCCCTATAAAAGAAGAGAGCCTCTTTTGTAAAATAGATATTTTTGGTGATTAGAAGCAAAGATCTACCTAAATTGAGATGAATTTTGAGACTTTGAGCTCAGATTGTAAATCATATTTTCTTAAATGAATGAGAAATTGGGTTACTTTTCAAACTTTGTGTTGGAATAACTTGTGTTATTTAGGAAATTGTTCTGATGTCTTTTTTCCTAATAATATCTCATCTATTTGATTAAATAAGCAGAGTGTGTGGAAATTATCTAGAAGATGTTCTTAAGTTAATTATGAAGACTTTGTGATACTATAATTACCTTTAGTTCATGTTTCTTATGTTTTAGTGAAAAGGGTACTAGAAAGGCTTTATACTACTTTTATCATTTGTGATCTTATACTCTGTTGTGGTTTTTGGTAGAGACTTTGAACTGCACTTCATTCTAAAATTTTATTAGTCCTAAATCAATAAGAGAATCAATGAAAGACTTTGTGATTTCATGGGTTTCTTGTGGATCCAGTTACTACCCGAGAAGTTTTCCTACTATATATTGGCCATCATTTTTGAAAGAAGAGGATTGCTTTCAGTTATTACATAGGAATTTTCCCTTTACCTTGTGAACATCATCTTTGAACAAAGAGAGATGGATGGTATGATCTCACCCTTGAGTCTATTTTTAGTTTATATTAGTATATTATAGTTTTTAGGGAGCCTCCCCTTGCTGAGAGGAGAGATTTATCTCATTATGTTTGGTTGATATACCCATTTTTCCTTCAATTAGTTGATGACAAAATATTCACCCAATAGGTAATACTCCTACCTTAACACCATTAGAAGCTTAGATTCAATAGCAAGCAAGAATGGGTAAGGCACTAGCTAACACCATGTGCATAAAATTTTAAGAATTAGAACATATGTTTGAACATGGAGTAGTAAACACGAATTAAACTACTCAAAGGGTAGATGAACCAGTTATAACCAATACAAGAGCTAAGAGGAGGATGTTGGATGACAATTTGGGGTAGCCTAATGCTCCTTCAACATCTCCAAAAGTTTGTCATTAGCTTACCACTTCAAATGTAGATATTAAATCTCTTGTAGCTCAACAAATACCTCAACATCATGGATAAAAATAGAAGTCTCCTTTTGTTCCTCATGTTACTCAAGTTCCAAGTGATACTTTTACTTCCAAGGTGTAGATCAAAGGTACTAGTATTCCTTTCAATATTATGGATCATATGAAAAATTCTAATGTTACTATGTCTATGTATGATTCTCTATCCATTCTAGGATAGAAATAGATTCTTCATTAAGAGCTCTTCAATCCTTCTCATATTAATGAGACAGTTGATAGGGTGAACACTATTTTTATAAATAGTAATCAGCCTAGTCAAATTCAATTTCCTAGTCAAGCTCCTAGTCAAGATCAAGTCCATAATGTTGTTCATCCCCCTATGGTTATCGAACCCCCTCCATTATACTTGTAAATTATCATAGGGGATTGTTTGGTATGTAATTATATGATAGATCTAGGTGCTTCAGCCTTAGTTATGCCTAAACCCATAGTAGATAAGATTGAGCTTAAGTATGTGCCTAACGAAAAAGGTGTTCTCTATTTGGATGGTTCCCCCACTAAAATAGTAGGTATACTATAATATCTTAAGATCACATTGGCAGCTTGCCCAAATTGTGTCATCACTTAGGATGCTATGGTTGTAGACCTACCCCCATATTTTGCCTTATGCCTATCTAAGGACTTTACTATAAAGATGGGGGCTATTTGTCCTCTAACTAGTCATACATGGTTTTCATGACTAGATATGGAACTAAGGTCACTAGTAGGTCAGAACCTATCTCTAGGTTCCACCTAGAGCCCTATATTCCCAACCTTAAAAATGTCAATTGTACCATATTTGAAGAGGATAAAAATGATAGTGAACAAGTGCATCATAACCATCTTCAAGGGATTGTGGACTTGTACTTGGATGAATGGGTAGTTGACAATCATGGATTTGATCCCTATAGTAATATAGAAGAAGTAGACTTACATGTGTATTATATGTATGAGGAAGGTGTTGTTATACCTTGCCTAACTAACACCACTCAAGAATAAGATGGTCTATGGACTTTATTATTTGATAGATCAAGGTCAAAGAATGATAATGGATTTGGAGCCATGTTAGTTTCACCCTTAGTTCAAAAGTATTATTCATCTATAATATTTCAATTTAGTTGCACTTCAAACATAACTAAATATGAAGCTTTTTTACATGGTTTGCAAGAGTCAAGAAGAAAACGTGTTAAAATTATTCAAGTCAAGGGTGATAGTGAGCTTGTTATGTAAAAAATTAGAAGCATAAGTGAAGTCAATAACCATCATTTGAAATCTTACACTCATTGTGTATAAGATCTCATAGAGGGTTTCTTAGCATTTAATATACAATACATACTAAGAGAGGAAAATTAACATACAAATAGACTTGTAGCCATTGAAGCTTAGTATGAGGTTGTATAAGGACTTAAAGGCAACCAAATACAAGACAATATCAAGGTCATATTAAAGATATCCATTCATAATAATGAGGGTAGTTATTAGGTGTTTGATAATGATGATCAAATTATATGTTTTCTAAAGCAAGAGGTAGAATTCTACCATAAGAATCAAAATAAATTACAACATCAATATGATGAATAAATAGTAAAATTGAGATCTAAAAAGTTTCCTAAGGGCTTGTGACATTATAAATCATCCTCAATGAAGATGACCAAGTGAGAAGAGGAAAGGCATGTATCTCAATGAAGGGAGAACATTATGAAAGGATATAAATCTTTCAAGATAAATTATTGAACTTAGGAAATATCAGCATAGTAGAAGATAGAGATAATTTTTTTTCCTTATGCAAAGAGTTATCTAATGTATTTTCATGGGAATACAAATATTTTAATGGTTTCGATCCCAAACTTTCACATCATACCATTGAACTAGAGAGCAATGCAAAACTAGTTAGGCATAGACAAAGACATGTTAACCCAAAAGTGGAGGAGTTGATGATAAGGGAGATGTTTAAGTTGATTGAATCAAAGATAATATTCCTCATTAAACATTATTAATTGGTGGTAAATCTTATTCCAATAATGAAGAAGAATGGGGTAATACATTTATGTGTTGACTTTAGGGACCTCAATAAAGTGTCCCTAAAAGACCATTACCCACTGCCCTTAATGGATTAGATTATTCAAAAGGTTCTAGGTTCTTAGAGATTCTCATTTCTAGATGGATATTCTAGTTATAATCATATTATGGTCAAAGAAGAAGATAGACATAAGACTACTTTCACCATAAAGTGGGGTACTAATGCATATATGAAAATGTCCTTTAGGCTATCTAATGATAGAGTAACTTTCCATAGGTAAATGGATGTTACCTTTGAAGGTTTGAAAAATGACATGGTGCTCATATACCTAGATTAATTCACTATTGTAGAAAATAATTATACTTATATGCCTTCTCTACATTAGATGCTATCTCTGCAATGTTGATGCAACAAAATGAGAAAGGTTTGGAATAGCCTATTGCTTTAATTAGTTATGCCTTAAAGGGGTATGAGGATAAGTATAACTTTGTATAAAATAATTTGATGGTATTAGTGATATATATAAATAAATTTATACACATGGACTCCAATATTAAGATCATTCTCATGGTGGTACACCCAAGTACTAAAGAGTTTATGCTCAATAGAGATCTCAATGAGAAAAGAGTTGGAAGGGTGACAAAATGTATGGACTATGACCTTGAATTTAGAGTCAAAAATATTATAAGGTGTAAATGGTTATGTGAACACCTTGAAAAATAATTAAAACAAGATAAAGATCAAGTGTTGGTAGTCCATGACACCCAATAAGTAGCTGGAGACAACACACCTTTCAGTTGGACACATTATATATTCAAATTTATTGAGTCAGGATAATGTCATATGGGACTATATAGATACAAGATAAGTAAATTTAGGTTAAAAATTATATATTATGTCCTAATAGATGGAGTACTCTTCAAGAGAGACATAAGAGGCATGTTTTTAAGGTGTGTGGAATTATGCCAAATAGACAAGTTGTTTGAGCAGTTTCATGATAGTCTAGCTGGTGGGAAATTTATTGCCAATACCATAGCATATAATATCATTAGATATGGATATTTTTCCCCACAATTTTTATATATGCACACTCTTAGGTAAGGAAATATCCAAAATGTGCAATGTTTGTTGGCAAGTAGAAACTGGTTGCCCTCCCCTTATAACCCATACAAGTAGAATAACCTTTCATATAATGGGGATTAGATTTAATAGGGATGATACACATATATAGACTAATTTACAAGGTGGATTGAAGTAGCTTCCCTTAAGGAAGATAATGAAGATTCTATTTTTGGAATTTTATGATAGCTTTGAGACCAGATGTGGTGTGCTTTATACAATCATTTGTGACAATGAATTGGCATTTTAAAAAAAAGGTATGTGAATGGGATATTTCACATGGAATTTATCTCAAGGTATCCTCTAACTATTACCCATAGGTAAATGGAATATAAGAGTCCACAAATAAGAATTCGTTGAGGATTATTAAGAGAATTATGGAGGATAGTTAGAGGGAGTGGCATACTAAAATTAGGACTACCTTATGGATGCATAAGTGACACCTAAAAAATATAATGGACACTTTACATAACTTATTATGTATGGTAAAGAGGAAAAACTTCATATATCTCTTGAACTTCCTATATTAGAGCTTGCACATCAACTTGAGCTCCTAGAGGATGACACTATGCAAATAAGGTTGAATGAGATAAGATAGTTGGAGGAGATAAGGGACACTGATATGCACATTATGTAATCCAATTAAGACCAAGTGAAGAGGTAATTTTATAATATATCTTCATCAAGGACATTTCAACAAGTTGATATAGTCCTCAAATGGGATGAGGATAGTGTAAAACCAAGAAAGCACTCTAAGCTTGGTAGCCTATAGAAGTGGACCATATGTTATCATAGGTTACGAGGAGAGAAATGCCTTTGAGCTTGATAGGTTAAATAGAGAGAGATTTCCCATCCCTGTCAATGGGAGGTATATTAAATTTTTTTTCTAGTGTTGTTTCATGGTCTTTGTACATAGGTATATAGGTTTATCTTTACCTCTAAGTACTCTTGCACATTACTCTATTTGTTGTTTTTTTCTCTATTTTTATTTGTGTGTGTATTTTTACTTTAGAGTGTTTCCAAGAGTTAGGTAGAATCCATTTTTAAGTAATGCTTCATGTGTCTAGTTGTTATGAGTAAGCTTGAACAAATTCTAGGTTCCATGACCGGTAGGCTAGTCAAGCCAATTATGTCACCAGAAATGTTGGCCATTCTGAACCACATGCCAAAATCATGCCTAAATGGATGAGATAAAAAATATTTCTAGATGGAATGAGTGGTCCAAATGTCTCATATTGCTTATAAAGATTTTGAAACACTTTAAGTAAGCTTAAAGTGTAATTTTTTTATATTTGAGAAGCAAATATTGAAATAGGTCTAGAGTTGTAAAGGAAGGAGATCCAATAGGTTCTTATGGTGATCATGACCTTCATGTACATAAATAAGGTTTCACAGGTCTTATAAAATCATTTTGATCCTTGAAACTTCTTTCACAAGTCTAAAATAACTAGACCATCATGAGAATGTCACATAGAAATAGACTGATCAACTTGATTATGCATTTAATAAGTATGTTTATAAAGTCTCTCAAGGCCAAAATACTACATGGGTATGAAGTTATTAATTTCAATATCATTCTCTACAAATTTCATGTCTTGATGAGCTTGTTATCTTAAGATATAAAGCTTCAAAGTTGAACTTGTAAAGTGAAACATTCACAGGGTCATCAAGTTTAAGCTTCATGAAATATTCATTTGAATTCAAATGATCCTAGGTTAAATGTAGAGTTGACAAGTGTCTAAATATTAGGAGATCAGATCAGATCTAATTGTGAGAAGGTAATATATAGTGATAGTGGGTCCTAAATATCTAATGATGAGCATTTGATTATACATCTAAGATAAATGGTGAGCATCAGATCAAAAAGTCAGCATGAACATGGTGATGACAAGTATCAATATTTTGGGTACCTGATTAGATATCCAAGGATGAGTGTTGATTGATAGATGCTAATGGGTCCATGTAGATCAATAGTTCATGTAAAATCATACATAGAGATCTAATTATGAGCGATGAGTTAACAAGTCAATGGATCTCAAATGCTAATGAGAAGCTACCAAGTGGCACAAGCATGCTAAATTGGTAGAAGATAAATGATGTGCGTAAGGTTAAGAATAAAAATAGATGATAATAGGATCTTGTGGGATAAATAATAAATTAACAGTTGGCATAATATAAGAAGCTCAGATCAAGATCGATGGTTGATATAAAATGTCAAAAGCCATGAACTTCAATAGAGAGAAAATTCAACCAAGGTTTAACTAGAGGATGCCATGAAGTTAGACACATTTTACAAAGGGTTTGGCCACCCCTAGTAGGTAAAATACATAAATTCAAGATCAAACATGATTTGGATAACTAAGAATAGACTCGATAGAGCCATTTAACACTATTAAAACCCTATAAATATTTTCAAAAGCTTCTAGACATAGGTTTTATGTTTAATCAGACTCAAGAGTCCCTAGCCTATGGATCCCCATTTACAATCATTACTATATGAAATCTAGTAAAGGAGATTTTTTCATCCATAATAGATATATATACAAAATTTAAGAGCAATGGTAGGATGGTGACTACATAAGAAATGTCAATAAGTGAGCTCAAGTGACTAATTGGTAAAGTGATGAGCATCAAGCATAATGAAATAAGATATTTAATGTCATTAATGCTGAAAAAACTTAATAAAAATTCATGTGGCATTAGAGATTTCTTCCTAAACTGATCTTAATCTTCACATTCTCCATCACGCTAGAGAAATATACAATGACATTAATGTAGTAAAAGGCTCAAGAAGAATTGTTTTGGTGGTTTTCCTAAATATAATTAGGCTCATTAATGACCCCTTCAATTCCTACTTCTCTCTCTTTCCTTATTTCTTCCTATAAATACTATCTTGGAGCTCTTGATTTGTATCCCTTAGCTGGGTATAGAAAACCTCTACTAAAATCACTTTGTAAACTCTTTTGAAGTAATATAAGATAATTTCAAGTTCTAAGTTTAATGATAAGTGTACTTAATTGAAGTTTGATTTATAGAATGTATATTCCCTATTCATCATCTGTTGGTCCTTCATGTACCTTGCTTTAAGACTGTTAGTTTCTTGTAGGTTGTGTGAAGTGTTAGCTAGTGAGGTTTTTATTGAAGTGTCATAATTCCATAGTGTCTTACATAGACTTATTTATTTCTACCCTTAAAGTGAAGGTCACTTTTCAACCTTCATACAAAATACTAATGTTTGAAATTCTATCATAGAATCTGATTAATCCTTGTCCCCATTATATTCATTAGTAGTCATGGAAGTGTCAAAGTTAAGAGTTGATCATTGAACATTTGGTGTATCAACACACTTAAATTAGGTTTTCATTTATTCATTTTCTCCACTTTTCATCCCAATATATTAAGTTTTAAAAAGAGATATTCAAATTATCATATCTAAGGAGCTAGACTCATTAGAAACCCTAGAGGTCTAACCTAAAATTAGGTAACCCACAACCTGGGGTCACTCCCATGTTGGACTAGGTCTAAGATTAGGATTAGAACACTTCTACATTTAGTTAGGGTGTAATATAGAACCTCTAAAACATATATAGTGGGGGCATATTAATTTCATTCACTTCCTCCACACTACTATGTTACTACACTTTCTACACACTATGCCATGACACATGGCATATATTTTTTGGATCCCTTCCATTATTATATTATTCATAGTATTACCACTTGTCCTTTCTTGACTACACAAATACAATTTTAAAAAATTCAAAAAATTAAAACCATGACCTATGCATGAAATGTATTACTTGTTTACATGATTTTTTTATGATTTAACATATATAGTTCATTCTATATATATATATATATATATATATATATATATATATATATATATATCCATGCACATGAATTTAAATAATTATACATGAGTGATATGCAGGACATACATGTTTCATATGACATGAATGCATATATGTGGCACATTCATATACTTAGAAGATACTCTCCTACTTTAGGGTAATTTTATTACTAGGGTCATATTCCTATTTTTTATAATTTATATCTTTATATTTCAATTGATCATATTGAGATAATTTATATTTTTTATACATGAATTTATCTGACTCATACTACATAGACATCTATTTCACTAGACATTGTATTTTGATATATGTGATGGTGACATGCATTGATTATGTAAATTAGCCTTGTTTTTTAATGCATGATTGATGTTGTGTGTTCCATGATGTTATTCTTGCCTTTTTATTACACTATCTGACACTTTATTTTTTTGTGTTTGACTCTATTTTTGTGTGACATTTTATTTTCCATTGTGTTTGACTTTATTTTTGTGTGATATTTGATTTTCCATTATGTTTGTCTCTATTTTTGTGTGACATTTTATTGTAAATTATGTGCAGATCTTACCTTGTATGACATTAAATAAATATTAAATGTATTTTATTGTGTTCATCATGGCCATGACATTTGTTTGTGACCTTATTTTCTATGTGTGGATAAATCTAGGATTATCCTCTTACATTGTTATTTTGTGATCCATATCATGCACTCTTCCTTTTTGTTGTTCCATGATACATATCATGCACATACAACACACATATATATATTAATTAGTTTATGGATGATCTTTATTATTTTGACTACGAATTATGTTTATTATTGTTATATTTATCTTGGCATGAAACTTGTATGCCTATTTAATAAATTTTTGATGGTAAGGGGGAATATTTATATCAACTAAGTAATATATTCTAAAACCAAGATAATTAAATGATTTTAGATTTATAATTTTTGATAAATATGTTGAATATGAGAATATGTTAGATATATGCAAGTATAATGCTACAAAATATTATTAATTTTTTATTATGAAGGGGAAATAATAATTTACATTATTCAATGATGTGTAGGTAGATCTGACATGTATAGGTGTAGAATAAGATGGACTGATGTTTTACACCTTGACTCATCATATTTTGTAAAATAACTCTCTATCAACTAGGACACTACTATTGACACTTATGTCATGGTTTTAACAAATCTATCTAGCTCAAGATATAGATTCTTTTCTAGAACAACCACCTATTCTTGTTAAGGTTCAAAGTCACCTTGCAAGTTATCAACTCAAATTGCAATGACAGGTTCCTAGAATTAGTCTTTTTCTTAAAACCTTAGGTCCTTTAACTTAGAATGTCACCTTGATAAATAAGGTTTAGTGGGATTAATATAATTTTATATGACCCAAAAAACCCCTATATCAATGAGCATTACTTACATAGCCATATATCTTCAAGAAGAACTCATAATGATATAGTTCTCCTATTATTTGACTTAATGTGTGAATAATTGTGTAATATGCTATATGTGAGTCCATTGAATGACCTATCTTATAACTATTAGGAATATAGGTTTCACCCTTGATGAGGGAAGGATTGTTCACATCCACGTCAAACCTAGATTAACATGGGAGTGACTTATAGGTTGTGGGTTACCTATTGTTTAGGTCAAACCTATAGATTTTATAAGGATAGCTCCCTTGATTTGTCATTTTAACACTCTCTCTAATTACTAATCCATTGGGATGAAAATGGTAAATAATATTGCATAAATTAAAACCTATTCTAAAGTGATGACACACCATGATGATAATTCCATCCACTCAACTTCAACTCAAACAACATTAATAGACTAAGCAAAGGATTGAATCACTATCTCCAATGGTCTCTAGGCATAAATATTTCATGTAGAGGTTGACTTTAGATTGGTAAAACATGATGGAAATGAAAGAAAGGTTTGATTCTAGACTCTTATAGTCATATCTCTACTCATATATTCAACCATCATCTTTTATAACACACTACACAACCTGCATACAACACTTGTTAGCAATTAGGTGAAGGCACTGGACATGTAGAAGGGAAATTAGACCACATAATCATATCATAAAATTAAAAACACACTATAATATGATGATAAATAAGCTTAATCAATCTATTAACTATCCAATAGATCTTAAAGAGTACAAAGTTAGGCAAAGTTTCCCCATACCAGCCTGAGGGATATAATACTAGGCCTAAAAACCTATATATATAACAAAAAAATAGAGAGGAGGAGAAATGTGGCATGTAAAAGTGTATAAATTTTTCATTAATTACCAATTTTAACTTCATCATATAGTTATAATAGTTATGAGCAACCCCTCTAGCTCTTTCCATGTGTTGGTGCCTTTAATGTCTCTTGTTGGTGTAGGGGTGGGGGTAGTGGAGGCTAAGTTATATTCAATTATCCTTGTAAAATGGTTTAACATGTTAAAAATAGTCTATCACCTCTCCCAATGGTAGTTACTAAGTGTAAATGTAATTTAATTAACCTTCATGAGGTGTTGAATAACCCACTAGACCTCTCATGTAGACCAAACCCTTAAACTGCTTCATCTCTCTTATTGCCATGAATTTTTCATTTCCCCATCCAAATAATCCATTACTTGACATTATATTATTCATTAATTTTCTTCATTATCCCCTTTATGATAACGTGAGCTCTATTGGTTGACCAAGTAGGCCAAATAGGACAATTAGGCCTAATTTACTGAGTGCTTGTATGTTGGTCTCCATGAAACCTACAAGAAAGATTGATAACCTATGGATAAGTGTGTTTCATACATGAACCAACATCATCAACCATAATATAATCTTATAAAATAATTAGACACTTGAAATTTCACTTCTCCTAGTTGACTCATCTACTTTTCTCTAGAATTTACAAATTGGTGATTTTGAAATGAGTTACAATGACCTTTATAGATGGATCATTTGATATATCATTATTTTATAAGGTTAATAAGGTACCAAACCATCCCCTCTAAGGATTTTAATCATCTCAAATAGTTCTATACCCTCATTTATGCTCAAAACCCTACAAAAGTATGGATTTATAACACTTATGTATAGTATTTTTACAAATCAATGCCATGGTTGGAGTCCTCTCTAAGTTTACTTGACATTACATGAGATTATTAGATCATTATAAGGTTATAGGATGCTAAAACATCAAGATTTCTAAAACTAGGCCTACCTAGGGTTTTAGAGAGGTTTATGAGTGCTTAGTAGTCTTAGTGATAGTTCATAGTGTATGTATGTCCAAGTCAAGAAAAAATGCCTTGAATATATAGTGAATTTATCTCCTCATCTTCCATAAATATCCTAAGGTTCCATGCAAAGAGTGTGTGGAGAGAGAAGCATTGGAAGCTAGGACTTAGGTTGTTTACAAACCAATTTTAAATGGTTATCTTCTTAAGGTTCGTTCATTAATATTATCCCCAAAATACCAACCAATATTTCATGAATATTTATTCCATAGGGAGACTTAAACTTCCCTATGATCTTTGGCCTAGATCCTCCTTATGATGAAGTGGGTGAGCACTATAACTTGGCTCTTGAGTTGACTATGTGTAGGGTTGAGTATTTTGAGTAGGGTTTAAAGACACCTTATGACTAGAAGTTGAGTCACAATTGGATATACTTCTCTTGATCAAAATGAAAAAGGAGAGTAACCATGGATCTGTACCATCTACCTCATTTAAATGTCAACCCATGGATGTAGACTTGATAGGACGATGCCACTATATGTGCACATTCAATCTCTAATTTGACAGTTTTCTAATTATATCTAAGATGCTAAAGTGTAGTAAATGAAATGATTGAAATGAAAACATAAACAAATTATAATGAAATAAATTCTTATGCATGAGAATCTTCCTAAAATAAATCTTAAACAATAATGTAACTCAAACAATTCATAAATGAAACATGAAATGATTAAGGAAATCAAATAACATGCTTAACTAACTAGATGGGTTGGATTGTTGTTGTAGCCATCCAAAGGGGGCCCTTCCTCCTTAAAAAATTAGCTTCAACCCTTCCTCTTAAAATACTATATTAAACTCAAAATTTATCACTCATATTAATCAAAATTGCAACAATAAATTGTTGTATGAAGTTACAATCATAATTACTTAACACAATATACTTCTGACAATCTCTATTCAACATATACTATTTTTTCTATATCTCTCAACTCTATTGGTGCACATTTATATACCATAGAGGATATGGTTTTATGTAAAACAATATATACATTTTGTTCAAAGATATATTCAAATTGGAATAATTAAATTTGGTTCCTTTCACTAAAGATGACCTTCCTGTGAATCTTGTAACTTTGATGCAAGACAAAAAAGGCTATTTAATTCTCCAACCACTTCCTTATTAAGATCCATAAATTTTAGAATCATTTATATGATTTAGTTAGAAGAGAATAAATTTTTTTTCATCCATGGTCACGCAATGGCTATAATATGGTCTGTGTAATGAGATTCCTTTTGCTTCAGGATGCTCTGTGTTATATACCTATTTTCTCTAAAACATATTTAAAAACACATTCATATAAAAAACATCCTAAATCAATATATAACCATCATATATTAATTTTAATACATAATTTTAACTATTTAAAGGAGTTTGAAAACATAATGCTATATGGTTTATGAAAGTGCCAAATTATATAAAATAGTGTTTCAAAAGCATGGTAAATAAGCAAGATGAACACAATAGATGGACATAATAACATGGCATTTATGGGGCTCATCACACCCCTAAAATAAACTCTTTCTTGACCTTGATCACCATACTTGTTCATTCCCAATTCATAAAGAAATATGAAATCTATAGGATCGATAGCACCATTGGAAAGGTGAGTGTAGAATCTATGCCTCTTCAAATAGTTTCCACATTTTGGTTTCTCTAACTTCATCCACTGGGGTTTTATCCTACCAGTATAGAATAGGGTACTAGAATAGGGGTGGCTAGAACTTTAAATTTAATAATTTTGATCCCATGTCACCTGTAATAAGAATGTATTTTTTGGTCCTGATAAATGATGTGTTTAAATTAAAAGGGGAATAGGGATCCATCTTATTTAATGCTAGGGTGAGCTCATTCCATCATTTCATACATGATTATCTTGTAGTAGGAATAGAAAAAGTTCTCAATCCTAAATAAAAATCTTAAACTTTATCACAATTCTCACCCAACTAAATTCTTACTTCATGTTTCAACATGATATCATCCCATTCTGATAGAACAACATCAGGTACCATTGATTCACTCTTGATGAGTAGCTAACCCTTATTCTCCTTTTTCCTATATTCCACTATTTCTCTTCCTCTTCTTTGTTCATTTAACAAATATGATGAAAATTATTATAATTGTACATTTCTAACATATATATTAGGATTCCACTCTTTATCAATGGAATAACATAATTATGCAAGTAGAATTCGCATAATTGTGCTTGTTCTTCATGTGATATTACTTTATAAATGGAAAAGAAAGAAATGTTATCAATAAATTCATGGGGCATATCATAATAAATTCTCATAAACCTAAACTTATGCCATTATTCTTCAAGATAAACTAAATAAATTTTAATAGGAGGCTTGAATCAAGGATTTCTTATGTTATACCAGCCATGTCCTCAACTTTCTATTTTAGTTTGGTGATGCTCTCTTCCTTCAACTTATTTTCCACTTTTAATTCCCTATTTTCTTTCCTTAGTTCCTTCAGAGACTCAAATTGATTATCCATCCAATTCAATAGTTTATAAGATATTGCTAAATAGGAGTGATACCTGACCTTAGTGGAAGATTTAGGTTCCTCTTGCTGATTGACCTGTATAGAAGGTTTTGGAATGCTAGATTTAGGGTGATCTTCTACTAAGGGCTATAGCTAACAAGCTATTGTAGTAAGTACATCTAGACCTCCATGAGATTGATCTTGTTGTTGCTTCCTTAACTTATCCATTTATTGCAAGGATTCCTCAAGAGTGAGAAACTCCACTTACTCTATAGTAGGTTTATCTAATTATTTAGCTTCTTCCTACATAAGTTTCTCATACAATTCTTGTTTTACACCTTTGTGTACTAGTTCCTCATACACATCTTCAAAAGTGTGTTCCACTTGATCTTCTTCCTCAAGAATTTCTTAATGATTGTGCTCAACTTGTTCTTATCTTTCTTATATTTCTTTAATACTGTGATCAACTTGTTCTTCTCTTTCTTGCATTTATTTAAAACTATGTTAAAATTATTTTGCTTCTTACTGATGGAGTATTGTAGAACATTCTTCCCTATCTATTTTAGTCTCAATAGATTCATCTTTACTAGTAGTCCTTTTTTCCCTAGATTCTTCATTTATTTGAATAAGGGAAGAAGGCTTAGTTGTCATTTTTAAAAAATCTATGAGATCTATGAAGAGTGGGGGTTACTTTGGTTTTATTAGAAGAAGATGGTAATTCCTCCTCAAACTCATATGAATCAGGCCAAAGAATGAGTTTCCTCTTTTTCTTTTTCTTAGACCTTGTTGCAAGTTCTTATGTTACTGCAAGAATACCTTCTTCCCCAAGTTCTTGTGTGGCTATAGGAAGGTTTTCTACTACAAGTTCTTGTGGTTCTGTAGGGAGGGTTTCTTCTAATTTTATTCTTCAACCTCCAATTCTTCTTCTAGTTCATTTCCTTCTCTCTCACTCTCTTCATTTCCTTCTCTATAACTCTCTTCATTTCTTAGTAGCTGGAGAAATTCCTCCCAAATGATGTTGGGTCTAGTTCTTTGCAAACAATATTTAACAAGTAATTGAATGAGACAATGGTCAGGGAGAGCTTTAGAATTACCTTTTTGAAAATCATTCAAAACCTTGGTGATCATATGAAGCAAAAATTTAGGAATATCTATCTCCACTCTATGCCACAAATAATTCAGTAACTTGAAGTGTATGTCATGCATCATCAAATACCTTCCTTTGTAGATGAAATATTTGTACATAAAATCAGTAGTCTTAGCCCATCTTCCTGGTAGAAACAACCTTGTGGTGCCATAATTTGAGATTTTTATTCATTCATTTACTCTACTGAAACTCCATCTCTCAACCTCATCGTCATATTTGTCTTTCCATTCCTCCCCTATTCCACGTAGTCTCATTACTCTATTGATGGCTATTTTTATCAACTTTATTTCTATTCCTTTTACCATGTCCAAATATTATATAATGTACCAAAAAATTTCTCCATAATTCCTTCATCCATGGACTGTATTTTATCAAAATACTACACCCATCTTATGTGTCAGAATAAGGCCAAGATTTCTAGGCTATTGGTCAAGGGAGTAATATCTAGTGCTTCATGTTTCAACAAATCACCTCCCATATTACGTGAGTCATAGGTTTGGGTATTTTTAACAAAGGTTTTTGTAAATGGTAGAATTATTTGTGACTTATACATTGAGAGGTGAAATAATACTTTTGAATTAATGATAAATCTCCCTCCAACTTAATCTATCACTTGTCTTTGAGGGGTGAAGGCCGACGTGCACAAAACACTCATGAGAAAAAGGGGTGGTAGTAGCAGTTGTGTAAATGGTCACATATATAATAATAAATATAATAAGAGGGTTTGATAAGGATGTTATATAGTGGTTCATTGATATCATTAAGTCTCATCATCTTTAGAAATAATTAAAATATATGACAGGAAAAAAATATAGAATAACTACCGTATTACCTATATAAATACCTTTCATAAATATGCAAATGATGAAGTGAAGTGGTGATCATGGCATATGCTAAAATTTGAGTGGGAAAAAATTATTGATGTAGGATGGAATTTAGGAAGACATACTATAGTAAGATATCTGTCATGTAGCAATAAGTTGTATCCTACATCCATAAGTTTTATCCTGTAGTGGTAAGTTTTCCATTTGTAGTGACAAGTATTCCATACTGTAGAAAGAAGGAAAATGTATTTATACTCTAAGTGAATGAATCTACATGAAAAATTTAGGGAAAATAAAACATTTTTATTGCATTAGTGTCTTTTCTCTTTTTTTTTAAATGAATGTTGATCAACCAGTGACCTAGTTTTTTGAGACATCTGTCAGCAACACCCAAAGGTTTTCATTACTAAATTTTTAAATTTTTTTTATAAATTTTCTAGTATAAACTCAACTAACATCACAAGAATCTAGAGGGTATGATTTTAATCAGCTTGAACCAAGCCATTGGGAATGACTTGTTCTTAGTTATAAGAAGCTTTATTACTCTTGGAAAATATTAGAGAAGGGATAACAAAAATACTCTTCAGCTATATGAATAGGTTGATTTGCTTCATGAAGAAGAGATAGGTTTTGTTCTTTAAGAAGTTGGCAAGTGAGATTTTCTTTGGAGAATGGTTTCTTGTATAGATTTATCCTATGTCCATTAATAAGTAGTTGAAATCAAATAGAGTTAATAGTCATGAGCTTTATAGCTACACTGTCAAAAACTCATTCAATCTCATAGGGCCCAAGCCATCTAGACTACAAATTTACTTTATGATCCTTGTATTTAGAGTTAAAAAGGAGTGCCACATCTCCTAATTGGAAGTTCTTAGTCTTGATGTTCCTATCATGCCATCCTATATGTTGTCTTTGAACTATTTTAGTATGATGAATTTATTCCTTTCTTAATTCATCAAGTACATTTAGCTGCATGATCCTATCTTAATGAACTTGAGAAATATTTAAATGAAAATCAAGTGTTGTCCTTAATGTCTTATGTTCAAACTCAATGGGATAAATAGGATTTATATCATAAACTAGTTCATATGGAGTGAAACTAGTTGTAATTTTTTAGGTGATTCTATAAGCCTAAACTACTTCTAGGAGATGAGTTGACCAATCTTTTATATACAAGCTGATAGTCTTAGTGAGGATATTTTCCAATTCATAATTTGTCACTTCCACCTGACCATTTAACTGAGGATGATATAGGGTAGATTTCTTGTGTTTGATTTCGTATTGCTTTATTAATATAGTTGTGAGGTCTGATGTAAATTATGGCCCTTGGTCTATCACTGTTTCTCTTAGAACTCCATAATGGGTGAAGATTTATTCAAAGAAGAACTCAACTACCTTCTTGTCTTAAGAATGGGTTAAGCCTTTGACCTTTACCCATTTGTGACATAATTAGTGCACATTAGTATTTATTCCTTATTATTTGATTTAGGATCAATGGGACATACAAAATCCAATCCCCATTTGTCAAAGGATTATAGAACCATTGTGGATGTAATGGTATTTCATCAGAGCAAATGGGTTTTCCCATACATTGGTATTGATCACATCTATGGGTGTACATCATGGCATACTTATGTAAATAAGGTCAATAATATCCAATAGTGAGTACTTTCATGGTAGTCTATTTGGCATCAAAATGACCCCCATAGGGCTCATCATGATAGGCTTTAAGAATGTCATAAGCTTCATCTTCTCATAATTGAGTTTGGTCTAGTGATAAAGAGATATCCTGTAATGTAGGAATAATGTCTACTCTTTTGGATAAGGTGTTGTTTATTGCTAGGTGATAAATATTGTGGTAGTGATCTTGTAGCAAGATGGTCAGTAATATCTATGAACTAAGTAGAGTGAATTGTTACAACAAATAAAGGTTCATCAAGAAAAGAATCATCAACAATAAGATTGTGCTCATCATTTTGTAGTCAAGATAGAACATATACTACTACATTATCTTTAACAGGTCTATCCATAATGGTAATATCAAATTCCTATAGTAAAAGCAACCAATAAAATATCATGCATATTACAGCGGGTTTATTCATTAAATACTTATTGATGCATGATCAGTGTGGATGAATACTTGGTAACCTATAATGTAGTGTCAAAATTTGTTTATGGCATAGATGACGGTGAGAAATTCCTTCTCTATTAAAGTGTAGTTTATTTTATCCCCTTAAAGATTCTTGTTGATAAAATAAATTACATAACTTAGAGATTTATCTTTTTAGCCAAGGATAGCTCCTAGAGTGGTGTCACATGCATCTATATGAATGTGTAAAGGCTTCTTCCAGTCAGGTCCTCTTAGAATAAGAGTTATGAGTAGGTTTTTAAGTTGCTGAAAGGTAGTTTGACAATAAAAAATCCATGCAAATTCAACATCTTTAGTAATAAATCCAAATAATGTGGTGGAAATTTTACTAAAATCTTTGATGAATCATCTATAATAACTAACATGTCTTAGAAAACTTTTAACATCCTTTTTATTATTTGGTCTAGGTAGATAATCAATGATACTTATTTTTCTTGGGTCAACTTGAATTATAGTAGGGGATATGTAATTTCCTAACATAATCCCTTTAGTCATAAGCATGTAACACTTTTAATTTCTTAGAGATAATTGATAGTCTTTGCAGTATTGAAGAACTTTATCTAGGTTGGTCAGTGTTTCTTTGAATGTTTGTCCATAGATAGTGAAATAATCCATATATATTTCAACATAATCATGAGAGAGATCATAAATTATGCTCAACATAGCCCTTTAAAAATTAGTTGGGGCATTACAAAGACTAAATGGCAAGATAACATAGGCATAGGTTCCCTAAGAGCAAGTAAAAGTGGCTTTGTCTTTGTCTTATGGAGTAATTCATATTTGATTATAACCACTATATCCATCTAGGAAATAAAAAATACTGTTTTCATAGTAATGTATCCAATACTTGATCAATAAATGGAAGGGGAAAGTGATCCTTCCTAGTAGCAGCATTCAACTCTCTATAGTCAACACAAATATGTTATTTGCCTCCTTTCTTAGGGATAATGACTAGGGGAAAGACCCACTGGCTATTTGAGATAGGATAAATAAATATTGCATCCAAGATTTTTTGTAACTTAGTTTTGACAATGTCTTTAACCATAAGATTCATTCATTTTTGGAGTTGGCAAATAGGCTTCCATTCTTCTTTAATATAAATATGATGCATGCGTAAATATGAGGGTATTCTTCTCATGTCATGATAATCCTAGGAAAATGATTTTGTGTTTCTTCTTAGCATTATAAGTAACTAAATTTATTGTTGGGGTGTTAAATAAGTGATAATACTTAGAGGTTGTTTGGTAGGATGTCTACTTGATTTATTAAAGAAAGCATGGTCTCTACATTGGCAATTAAAGGAGCATAACTACATTGATAGGGAATTAATTGATGGAATTCCCAAATGTCTCTTATGGTTTTATCAAAATCATTATTAGGACAATTATTCTAAAGAGGGCATGGTGTTTAGTCCAACAAGTTGGTGGCTACAAGATCCTATCGATAGGTGTTTTCTAGGATACCAGTAATGATAGAGGCTTCTTCTTGGGCTTGCAAAGCTAGAATCCAATCAATTATGTAAAGATTTTGCAAAGAGAAAACTTCTTCAAGGTCATAAATCTAAGGAATTGGTCCATAATTTGGGAAAATATAAGCTGGTGGATACACCACTAATTTCTTGGAGTCATTTATGTTGGAAATTAGCATTTTTCTTGACTTGCAGCCAATAAAATCATTGATGGTAGCCAACCATGGGTGACCAAGGATGAGAGGATAACCCCCCAAATTGATCTTTGGATGAAAGGTAATAAATTCTATTATATATTGCCAATAATCCATAGTGACAACAAGGTATTCAATAATTCTCTCAAGATTAATAGTTTATCTGTCAGCTTTTTGGAGGATGGTAGTTTGGACAAAGAGTGGTAAGCTTCAGTTATTGTATGGTCTCCAAAGTAATCATGTTAATGGCTTCATCAAAGTTAATTAAAGTATTGTAAATAGGTTAGCCATGGATGCTAATATTAACTACAAGACTTCCTAGATCAGAATATTTTGGGGGAACTATGTTTCCTAACATAATATCTACTAATTGGCTAATAACTTGGACCATTTTAGGATCCTTCTTCTTTATTATTGGTTTTTTCAAACCTAACTCTTGAATAGTTTTATTTTAGATAGGAACATCCTTTATTACTTAAAAGAGTGGGATTTTGATGCACACATTCTTTAGTTATCCTAGGATATTGAATTTAGCCTCTTGTTCAGGATGTGATATGCTCAATCTCTTCGAAAAAGGAGGATTGTTAGTTTATTTTTGATTTTCTAATGGACTTAGCTCAATATTGGTTATGGGTGGTTGTGGATTAGTATAGAGTGGATCTAGTTCAAAGTGTTTGTGATTATGGGTGAGGTGGGTTGTGGAAGAACATGACCTAAGTGAAGTTGAACTTGATTAATATCTAAGGTGTATGTTGGATATTACATTATTTAAATGGATTTGTTAGTTAAATTGACTTATTGATAGGATTGGGGATGGGTTGGGTAGGTAATTGAGTGGTTAAAACAAGCTTCTAAGTGTTTGGAATGCTAGCCTATTGTTGTGTTTGTTACATTTACTAGGGAAAGCTTTAATTTCTTCTCCATACTATTACCATGGATTAGAGGGATAGAACCATTGCTAGTTTTGGAATTGTCCTTTTTGAGGTTATTTTCCATTTTTTTGCATCCATAACTAATTCTAGGTTAGCTACTAATTTGTTTGGTACCAATTTAGATTGGGTATATTCATCCAAGAATTATATTAAGGATTATTTGAGAATTTAGAATTTACAAACATAGAGGTTGATGGCATACCTGGTCTTTGTACCCATGGTTTCTATTGAGCCATGAAAAACACTTGGTTCTCATCTTCTCCTATGGAATGTAGCTCTACTATCTTAGGATTTTCCTTGGTGATATTAGCTACCTGGGCCTTCATAGAATGGCATGTGAAATCCACCTTCTTCCTTCTACATTCAAGATAATAAGTAGCTAAGGATTTCTCTATTTCTTCTTGCTTTCTTCATGTATGTAATGTATCAAGCTAAGTATTTAGATGATTGATGATATCCTACTTCATGTCCTAGAGTATATTACTAAATTCACCTTTATACAATCCTATAATAGATGCTACAGGAAGGGTTTTACCTCTACTTTTGTTTATGGTTGATCTAGAGTATTTCATACATAGAACTTTTAGTTCATCAAATGGCAATGTAAAAACACCACCACCAGACATTAGATTTAGTGCCTCTAGATAATCATCTCTAATTCATTTCAAGAATATTAGCTTGACAAATTCCTTGTCCATTGTGGTCTATTTATATTTTTCAAGATGAACAAAAATCTTTCCATACACTCCTCCAATGATAAATCATTAGCTTGAGTCATTTGGAAATGTCATCTCTCTTGTAGTTTCTACCCCTACAATAGTCTTGATATTTCATTAGAAACATCTCCTTCATTTCTTATTAGGTAGAAATGGCATCCTTTCCAAGTCCCATGAACCATCTAAGTGTTGCATCTTGGAGTGTTGCTAGAAATAGTTTGAGTTTCTAAGCATTTTGATTATAATCATAGCTACGACATAAGATGTCAAACTCAAAAAGAAATATATCTAGATCCTCAGATGCTTTTCCTCTAAAGGTAAAGAGGGAAAAGTGAGGGATATTTTTCATGGGTGAATTTACATTAGGATTAAGGAAAGGAAATTTGAAATTGTTAGACTCATTGGTAGTGTTTTCTTCTTAGTGATCCCTCATGAATACTCTTTGTGTTGGTAGATGGGAGGTTGTGGCTACACAATGCTCAAAATTCCTATCAATTCTATTATTTCCTATGGTGTAGAAGATTTAGAGTATATTTTTCCTTAAGGAATGTATGGCTTCCTATAAAATAGGGATGGTGTGGAGGTTTCAGAATATTTAGCCAGTATATTGGCAAAGAGTCTCTAAATTGGAAGATTCTATTGTCTTGATGTTTCTTCTAAGGGTAAGAATAGCTTTGAATGCCTCATCAATAAATTTAGGTGATGGAGGGAAGAAAATTTTATATTCCTAAGTATGAGGTGATAAGGTGGGAATTATTAAAGGTGGTTCATGTGGGTCTCTCCTAGGGGTATGAACCTTTTCAAGAACTCTAGTTTATGCTACTAGTCCAGCCAAAAATTCTTCTTTATCAACCTCTTCTATTGATAACTATGAGTGTTTTTTAAGAATTCCTTCATATTCCTTAGTTTTTTTAGGATTTATTTCATATATTGTATAAATTTTCAATGATTCAAGAAAAAATATTCTTATATATTCCTCTTTGCTTTGCATACATCAACCTTTTTTTTAACTTTTTACCCACCCTGCCTACACAGGGTTAGTAATATGGGGTTTTTTTTGAAAATTTCCACTATCCTACTTGAAAAAGGGGAAATTTTAAACTATGAAAGTATGAAATATTTAATCTATAAAAATAACAATCTTTTGAAAAATAATAAACCTCAAAAAATAATTTCTATCAAGATTGAAGATTACAAGTGTGTGACACCCTTCCTCGACAATGGAACCAACTATGAACAATAGTTGATTCACAGTCAGATATACTTCTCTTGATAAAAAAAGTATATTAAGCATGGATATTTACCTTATACATCATTTAAATGTCAACTTATGGATGTATATTTGATAGGATGATGCCACTATATGTGCACACTCAATCTCTAATTTGACATTCTGCTAATTGTATCTAAGATGTTAAAGTGCAATAAATGAAATGCTTGAAATGAAACATAAAAAAGTAAAATAAAATAAATGGTTATGAATATTAAGCTTACAAAAATAAATATTAAATAATAATATAACTCATATAATTTAGAAATGAACCTCAAAATGATTAAGGAAATCAAATAACATATTTAACTAACCAGATGGTTGGATTGTTGTTGTAGCATTCCAAATGGGGCCCTTCCTCCTTAAAAAATTATCTTAAACCCTTATTGCTACAAAAATATATTGAAATTATAATTTCTCACTCATATTAATCAAAATTCTAGTAATGAATTGTTGCATCAAGTTACAATCATAATTTCTTAACACAATGTACTTCTGACAATAGCCATTCAACATGTACTATTTTTTCTATATCTCTCAATTCTATTGATACACATTTATATCTATAGAGGATATTATTTTATGTTAAAAAAAATATACATTTTATTCTAAGATATATTTAAATAGGAATAACTGAAGTTGGTTCCTTTCACTAAACATGTCCATGTGAATCTTATGACTTTGTTGTAGGACAAACAAGGTTGTTTCATTCACCAACCACTTCCTTATTGAGATCCATGGAGGTTAGAATAATTTAAATGATTTAGTTATAATATAATTAAAATATTTTCATTTATAGCTTTGTTCACATAGTGGTTGCAGGATGGTCTGTGTAATGAGATTCCTTTTATTGTAGGATGCTCTGTGTTATATACCTATTTTCTCCAAAAAATCTTCAAAAACACATTCATATAAAAAGAATCCTAAATAAATAGATAACCATCATATATTAATTTAAATACATAATTTCAAATATTTAAAATATTTTTAAAACATAATTCTATATGGTTTATGAAATTAGGGAATTGTATGGAAAAGTGTTTCAAAAGCATGGTAAACAAGTAGGATGAGCACAATAGATGGACATAATAACATGACATTTATGGTGCTCATCACATTTATCAAATTTATCACATAATTTCAAATAAAACCTCATTAATAGGTTTTAAACATATTCATACACCTCACACTGACCATTCAATTTATTATAATAGATTGAAGGAACCTTAAGGTGGTAGCAAGGTCTATGAACAGTCTTGTGTGACTATTTGCATTGGCCTATTACTAAGGCACTTGAATATAGTTATGAGTGTTAGAAATTTTAAATTAATTATGAGGACCTTATCCATCATGTTTCATTAAAACAAAACGTTACATGAGTCATAAACTATCTGCATACCCTATAAGATAGATTTATCCATCTAGCCCCAGACTGATTATCATAGATAAGGCTTGGTATGATACAAAACAATGGGTATGACTACTATTTTTCTAACCAAAATGGAGGAATTGGTACCTTTAATGGGTCATGATTACCATTTTTACTAATTTTGAGGGTTTTGACATGCCTATAAGGGCCTCAAACCATCATTTTGGCTCAGATTGGTAGTAAACTACCTATTGACTGTGTTTGAACATGAATGCTCTGAGTATGGAATTCATAATTTTTTATTAAGGTACTTGTGATAATTATTTGTCCATAATATATTACCTATCCCAATTATCATCCATTTCCTTTCTCTTCCCAAGATCCCCTACTACTCCAATCATTCTTGTCTAGGGTTCCTAGTTCATTGTTCTAATCTAACCTTAGACATCTGCAAGTGTGCATTATTATATGTTTTATGAGTCTAAACCTCTTTTAAAAACATTGAAATATTTTTATTCCATTCCTCTTATTTTTAACAACTTTAAATACCTCCAAAATGTTCAATCTCTTCAATCTTCATGCATAGGCCTTCATATGCTAGTTTTAGGCCTATTAGGTTTAATTGGGCAATTAGGCTCTTCCTAATCCTTTTGACCAAAGTATGATTATTGTTAATATTTATAAATTATGTCTTAAATATAATTATTTATCCCATTACCATTTCACATCCATTTACACATGATCCCACCATCTTTTATTCTCAACTCTAAACTCTACCTTCATCTAAGTTCTGACTGTCATGGCCTACTCAAACCCTATTGTAAGTGGTCATTAGGCTATTAACCTTGAGATGATATTATGGTAAGGGTATCTTAGTCTTACATATACTTATTTTCAATATGTAATACCTCTTTTATAAATATAATTATCACAATACCTCTTAACTATCTCAATAGCTTTTATCACATAATCAACCCAAAGCCAATATCTGTCAAGAAGCCTGGTCTGTAGATTCTTGTTTTGTGTTAGGCCTATGAAAGAGTTAAGTTCCATAATATGGATTATATAATCCTACTTAAGCATAAATTATAATTTTAACTTCCCATAAGAAACCTCACATTCCTATGAAGCACAAATTTTACTCAACTTTCTTCACATGCCATGGATAGGCTAATTTAGGTGGTTGTAGGTGATAGTTTGGCTTGGTATGGGATAATGACTTGATGGATATGGAGGTAAGTTGGAAAATTTTACATTAAAAAAATATCATCATGAACTTGATACCTCTCAATATTCATATTTTTCTTAGGATAAGCCTTTATTCCCTTCCAATAATCCAATTGTCAAGAGTCTCTTAGCTCTCTTATTATATGGACTGAGATAGTCTAAGTGTGCCACCTGAGGTGAATTATATAAGACAATTTATGGTATTCATATAAAATTAGGTTACTTTTTAAAAAATAACCACAAGTATTATCTTATCTCACCTATGATTGACCTTGAAAGAACTCTCTTATCCACTTATTGAAATATTCCTTTGGTGTTTGTTATATGTGGTGTCAAACCTCTGTACAAATTAAGGAGAGATGAATGGTAGGTGAAAAATAAAAATGTGGTCCTAAAATTTTAATTAACATTCCATGATCCAAAATTTACTTAGATAAACCTCAACTATCCATAATATATTTGAACAGTAATGAGGACAAGAAATAGGTCCATTATCTTAAACAATACAAAACTACCTTAACTTCTCTAAATGAAAGAATTTACAATGCTTATCGCTTGATTTGGTAAAATTAATTAGATATTTTCCTCCATGATTTCCATTCTCTCTTTATTTTGGTTGATATTTTTATCACTTTATTTTCTATAAACTTTAAGTTGGGATCTTAAGACAAGCCAATTACCTCCTAAAACTTCTCATATAAACTCCATGACTGCTTTAGGCTTGATTTGGATTTCAAGCATATATGGTTTTATTGAATGAAAATTATCTTCAATAGTGAGTTTGGTATTAATTAACTCTTATCCTTCATAAAACCTCATTATTCCTTCATGATTAAACACTTATAGTGTCCATTCTAATCAATCAAAACCTCATTCTCTCCCTTATTTAATTACTTTGGGAGACTTGACTGAGTTTTCATTGTTGTGTGGAGAGTCTTCTTGATTTTTATCTTTAGGCCTCCTTTAATTGACTTATTTGATGTGGAATGGGAATACCTTAAATATTAAGTGTCTAAAAACTATTCCCTTTTGGATGTGTTTAGGTCCTTTAACATTGTACACCTTTGTTTATGATGATGGGTGCAAATGAAATTATAGATTTTCCTTCATGGAGAGCTTATGGAGGTTTTTATGCTTGGTGATGAATTTACTAATGTATTTTTTAGGTGGATAAGATAGGAGAGATGTTAATCTACCAATAAAAATTTTCAAACATCATCAACCTTTTCCATTAAGTGCACCAAAAGACCATACAACTTGAGAAATTTAGCCCATGCTTTACAAATGGAAGAAAACTTGGAGTTTTCTTGATTTTGACACTCCCACACATGAAATACAGGGGTATGGGTGATTTAAATATTATATGCGGTATTTATGAACACATAACCAACATCAAGTTGTAGAAAAACTCCTAAAATAGGCCAAACTATTGTAATCTTCAAACCCTGCATAGATGGATAAGCTCATGATAGTGACCAGATTGTTATCCATTATTCATATATCAAATGAGATTTATTTGTATAAAAATTATATGTACAATATATTCAAGTTAACCCCTTTATTTTCCCAAAATTTTGGATCTTGATCTTTTCTCTCTTATCCATGTTGAATGAAAACCTAAAGGCTACACAATCTTGCTAAGGAGAGTGATGGGAGAATAGGATAGAGTTTTGTAATATTGGGGCTCTATAAATCCTCTAAATATTTTATTTATGATTTTTTTATATATATGAATCCATTATATCACTTGGAATAAATTTACTTTAGGTACACCTGTATAGACTTGGTGAAAACACCTAATTTTGGCCTAGAACTACCCCATTTTCCTTGAAGATTGATGGAAAATGGATTCCAAGTGCTCTTGAATATATTAAATATACATAAAAACTTTTCATGATATTTAAAACATCTTATTTTCCCTCCAACATGCCATCTCATGCAAAAACCTCCTTTTGAACATCATAAAAAGGCACTAAAACACATATGTAGTGAGATGTATGTTATAAGTCTAATGTTTTCACTTATTATGGAGTGGTAAAATATATAATAAGGGGGATATAACTTTAAAATCACATGACATAACCAATATGACCCTTTATATCACTCAAACCACTTGAACCTTCTTGACCAGGGCCATAAGTTTCTAGAATAACATTAGGTTTCAAATGGAATTTACCTTAAATTTTCCAAATGAACCTTAAATAATTATAATAAGGGTAGAATTTCCACTTTTAGGACATATCAAGGTATTAAAATACTAGAAAATATATGACAAGGTCAATTTTTCTAATATAGGGGTGACCATTTTGACCTAGGGGTTAAAATTGGTCAATAATAACTTTACAAATACTACTCATGGGGAACTCTTTGAATTATTCATACAAGTAATAAGATTACTCCTATAACTAATTTTTAAATTGGTAATAATAGGTCATGATAACTTAGTTATACTTATTTTTTTTTAGTAGTGTAGTGTAAGCTTGAGAGGTACTTGCTTAGATCTTACTTTGTCTTTATGAATGGAATTTGATTTGTATTTATAACACACCTTTTAGAATGATCTCATGGGAGAGTTAAATAAAACACATAGGAAAACCCATACCTATCAAAATATTTTTAAATTTTATTATTTATAAGTTAGGGACATTAGCATTAGATTTTGAACACTAGTATTGACGCTAGTGTCCTAATCTATACATTAGTGTTATCTAGGTTAAAATGTTAATTAGGATATATAATTATACATGAAGGATAAAAATAAAATACTATGCATAGTGAAGGTTATAGGTGATTTGGGTCATCAAAATGTTAGGTTATAACTATAGGATAATCAATTTGGCATAGTGAGATGGTGAACATGAGATTTTTAGTAGTGGGAAGGTCATTGAATGAAGGGTTGACCCATGATTGGTATTTTGTAAGTTTAAACTACTAGTATATCATATAAAAGTATATTTTATTACACAAATCCTGCCACCCCCACCCAATTTAATCTACTAGTGCATAAGGATTAAATTACTAGGTTTAAGTAAATAAAATTGTACCTTAGTGTGTACAACACACCTTGCTTTGACTTGATCCTAGTTTGAATTCATTGTTTGTGTATTACATGAAACAAATATCATGTTATTATAATTATTACATATAATATATGTTGGAAATAGGACCAACCCGAAAGCACACAGTTGATTACCAAACCAAGCAACTTAATATGCAGAAATAAACCAGATTTAACAAGTAACTAGAATTCAGAATAACACAGAATATGAGAGACAATACACAACTTGTATTAATAACTCTTACAGAAAAGAATACAATAAAGAAGATGCCACTTATTCTCCACCACCTTACAGAGGTTTCCCACACCTCAAGTGAACAGTAATTCTCTCCTCAAAGCTCTCTCTCTTAGGTCCCAACACCCAACTCAAACACAGAGTTGGTGTTCACCTTACACCTTTGCTCCACGCACTCCACAAGTGCTCCACGCACTCCACAAGTACTCAAAGTACTTCAAGTAGATCTCTCATGAACCTATAACAACCTACAATTCAACAGACCATACTTATGGAAGGAACTGCCTTGCCTTCCTCTTTGCTCTCCATATACTCCATGTACATACCAATGAGTACACACTGTACTCCAAGTAGATTCTGCCTGATTCTGCTCTCTGTTGTGTTGTTGTCCTATCTGATCTCCAACCTATAGATCAATATTGGTTCTACACACCTGTGAACCTTGACCTTGCACACACACACACTTGCAAATCAACAATCTTACTTACCATGTAGATCTCCTATAAGGGCCATGCTCACCTGATGACCAAGATCATACATCCCTGAAGAATCTAGCTGACTCTCCAATCCAGCACCAACACAACTGGTACTATGGCACTAGGAGGAACACACCATTGCTCTACCTCACACACTGAAGGAGCTTATAATTATGCTCTCTTACTCCCTAGCACTAATTTACAATACAACCATGAGTCTATTATATAGAACTCATCCAAACAATAATTAGACATCTAATTACAATAATTAGATCTGCAGCTATGAGTCTAAAATTAGCACTCATCATGCAAACACTTGGTTCGTCAACCAACTGCCCGTAATAAACTCACAATTGAACTACACAGGCGATCGACATCGGTCCCTGTCTACTTGGAGGTGATCGACATCGGCCGATCCCTGACCGACATCGGTTGCTTCTCTTTCACTGTCCTACTGACATCGGCTGATCAGACTGATGCCAGTTGCTCTGACACTTAGCAACCTTCAGCAACTCCTCCAATGGCCTTCTCTGTGTCTGCATCAGTGAAGCTTTTAGCTCCATAACCCAACAATCTCCCACTTGGAGATAAATAGCTACAATGTACCTATACTTGTACTCCATCTAATTTGTTTCCTGGTTTGTATCCCTCTTCAAGCTCCATCCTGAAGACAACCCACCACATATCCTGTGGTGCACCTCCTATCATCTGAGTACCCTGCCACATCCAAACCTACAAACACATGTAGTGAAGTCCTAACCCTGCATGTATACCTGCTACTGGTCCCTCTCAAATCTCTGAGAACACACTTCCCCAAATTGGCTCCTAACTCTCTGACAGCTCCCACTATATGGGAATACTCAGGTCTATACCAGACCTCATGTGATTTCAGACACTGTACTTATCCAGCCCTTAGTGTGCTCTAGCTCTACATCCTGCGTAATGAACCTCGCCAACACCTGATTCACATCAGCTCCCACTGGAGACAAAATCTACCTGTGATCTCCATGCCTCCCATGTCAAAGAATTTCGCTGCTCCAAACTCCTCCTGACATGCCACTAAAACTAATCTTACCTTTAGCTCAGCAAAACCCTGTATGTACAAACCTGTTAGCTAGCAAATATACCATCCACATACAGCAACAGAATGATGTCGCGACTCATCATCCACCTGGTAAGTCAAATTATAGTAGTTACCCTGACATTGACTAAAGCCATGCTCCGTCCTCCACCTATCAAAACCTGTACCACTGTCCTGCAGCTTCCTCAAGACCATATGCCTAGTCTTCTGTCTCATGTGTCCGTTCACTCTATTCTTCAACTAAGGAATCCATTAGTCTTTGTGCTTTCGCACAGGCTAGCAACCCTACCAAAACACCCATTTAGTTCTGCATCATATCCCTGCCATGCTCCCACCTGTTTCCTGGATCCTTCTTGCTCTACAATCAGCAAAGAGTATAAAGAAGAGGAACAACAAATTTGAGGGCATACTTACGTCTTCAGTCCTCTATATGGGTGTTTGAGACTCCTTGACAGTGTGCTGTCCACCCAAAATCCATTACAGTAACTGACCTCGGTCACTCCACAGTCTGCATTCGATCGATGTTGGTTCCCATGCGTCTGTCCCTAACTACCAACCTACCGATTTTGGTGTCTCCTGTTGCCGACGTCGGTTTTCCTAACCGACGTCAGTCTTACCTACTACTGACGTCAATTTTCCTGCCAATGTTGGTACCTATGTTTCTTGTGAGTGATGACTTTTTACCCGCGAGCTCCTTTGAATCAATCTCCATGTCCAAATTGCCCTGCTCAGAAGTATCCAGCCATATCCACTAGTTTCTGTCCGCCATCTCCTCTAAGAACACCAAGGCTTTCCAATTCTTAAGCCTGTCAAATATATTTGTCTTTCACTTAAGAACATGCATCTCCTTCCTACTCATGTGACCAAGCCTACGAAGCCACGTCTCCACAATAGAAGAAGAATCAGTAATATAAACAAGTAGATAAAGAGTACCTATTTTCTTACCACCAGCTAATTCAAGTGCACCCACTGTGAGAGTTCTTTTGCATCTCTCATCACCCAATATTTTTGAAGAAATTAGCCATATCTCCAAACCTGGGACCTGCATGACCTTCATCAACACCTATGTGTTGGCCACCTGCAATTTCAGCTTCACTTCCCCTTTGCCAAATCTTTGGCAAGGCTTACCAGCTCCTCTACCTGGGGCTGCATGGAAAGAGGCAACCGAATCTTTTATCCAAGATTCAACTTTATCCAAGAAACCTCCCAGAGCATCCTGTGCACCATCACCTGCAACATCTGCTTCTTCAGTTTCTTCATGCTGATCTTCCACAAACCAACAATATTCTTTTACCTGCTCTTTCTTTCCATAGGACCTTAAGTAACCATCTGTGCTTTTCAACTCCTCCATTCTTAGCTTACTTTCATCTGCCATTGCTCTGCTCCCACTCAATCAAAAACCCCTGAGAGTGACCTGTAACCAAACACAAAACCTGCTTCCTGCAACATGGCTCTGATACCACTTGTTGGAAATAGGACCAACCCGAAAGCACACAGTTGATTACCAAACCAAGCAACTTAATATGTAGAAATAAACCAGATTCAACAAGTAACTAGAATTTAGAATAACACAGAATATGAGAGACAATACATAACTTGTATTAATAACTCTTACAGAAAAGAATACAATAAAGAAGATGCCACTTCTTCTCCACCACCTTATAGAGGTTTCCCACACCTCAAGTGAACAGTAATTCTCTCCTCAAAGCTCTCTCTCTTAGGTCCCAACACCCAACTCAAACACAGAGTTGGTGTTCACCTTACACCTTTGCTCCACGCACTCCACAAGTGCTCCACACACTCCACAAGTACTCAAAGTACTTCAAGTAGATCTCTCATGAACCTGTAACAACCTACAATTCAACAGACCATACTTATGGAAGGAACTGCCTTGCCTTCCTCTTTGCTCTCCATGTACTCCATGTACATACCAATGAGTACACACCGTACTCCAAGTAGATTCTGCCTAATTCTGCTCTCTGTTGTGTTGCTGTCCTATCTGATCTCCAACCTACAGATCAATACTGGTTCTGCACACCTGTGAACCTTGACCTTGCACACACACACACCTGCAGATCAATGATCTTACTTACCATGTAGATCTCCTATAAGGGCCATGCTCACCTGATGACCAAGATCATACATCCCTGAAGAATCCAGCTGACTCTCCAATCCAGCACCAACATAACTGGTACTGTGGCACTAGGAGGAACACACCATTGCTCTACCTCACACATCAAAGGAGCTTATAATTATGCTCTCTTACTCCCTAGCACTAATTTACAATACAACCATGAGTCTATTATATAGAACTCATCCAAACAATAATTAGACATCTAATTACAATAATTAGATCCCCAGCTATGAGTTTAAAATTAGCACTCATCATGCAAACACTTGGTTCATCAACCAACTGCCCGTAATAAACTCGCAGTTGAACCACACAGGCAACCGATGTTAGTCCCTGTCTGCCTGGAGGTGATTGACGTCAGCCGATCCCTGACCGACATCGGTTGCTTCTCTTTCACTGTCCTGTCGACGTTGGCTGATCAGACTGACGCCGGTTGCTCTGACACTTAGCAACCTTCAGCAACTCCTCCAATGGCCTTCTCCGTGTCTGCATCAGTGAAGCTTTTAGCTCCACAACCCAACAATATAAAAATTAAATAATTAAAATTATTAAAAATAAATAGAGAAATAAATGAATGCACCTATGTGTCAATACAACCATGTTGTCTTTTGTTACTTTGTTTTAGTGATGATGTTTCCTTATTGATGCATTGAAGATAGAGGATCAAAACTGAACCATGGATATATGAATATGGATTTGGAATTA
This sequence comes from Torreya grandis, assembly GCA_037957365.1. Classification (NCBI taxonomy): domain Eukaryota; kingdom Viridiplantae; phylum Streptophyta; class Pinopsida; order Cupressales; family Taxaceae; genus Torreya; species Torreya grandis. The sequence continues at coordinate 248,817 of JARHVA010005335.1, forward strand.
TATCATGTTACAAATATGGTGAAATGGTGAGTTGTACCAAGGCCATCAAAATCACTAAATCTCATTCACACAACCCAAATGAAAATATAATCTAGCCAATCTATCCAATCTAGCCATGGCCAAGTGGTGTAACTATCTGAACCTAAAAATGGGAGTACTACCAAGGCCATAGATGGTGTTGAACCTTGACTACAATACTCAATGGATCTAACTATAATATACATATAAAGGCTCAATCAATAAATATTTAAAGGTTTATTGCATCAATGTAAGATGAAAGAGGAATGAACCATGATTATGGAATCTAGTCAAATATGTTGTAAGTGATTTATAATATGAATATGTGATTTATTGCATTTTCATGGAATATTCACCTCTAATATTTCTCAAGCTAAATTATATTTCATAATGTAACCTTTGATCTAAAAAAATATGATAAAATATCTCAAGTTTTGAAAAACCTTTTTTCTAAAATCTATGAAAGTCAATGCCAAGTGCATAACATTCTAACCCAAGTGTATATTTGAATCATGTAAATTATATAAAATTTTAATAATTATTAAAAATGTGTGTGTGTGGATTAAAGAATTTGTGGCAAGCCCCAAATGATATGCCCCCCTTTAAATGAGGGGAATGCAATTTGGTAGTCACCTTATCTCAATAGGATAATATAACCATGCCATATATATATCATGTAGTAAAGAATCCTATAGTGGTATAATGTCTAAATAAATATATCAATGAAGCTTATAGTATCCAATCATAATAAGTCATGAGATGGATGATATGGATCATGGCAACATATATAAGTAAAAAACACAAGCTCAGAAAATAATAAAACATGCATACAATAACACTCAATGTCACATAAAATAGGTCTAAGGAAACTATAAATAAGGTTCATGTACAAATGTTGCACATTCAAGGGGAGGACATGGTTAAATGTCTACCCACCAAAGAAACAACACTCAGTATCACTATGCCCAATAAACAAAGAACATGTACAAATTTTACATAGTAAAAAAAAGTAACAAACATGAATCACACTCAAGTAATAAATGTGATTAGATGATTAAGTTACATATAATAAACCAACATAAGTATATCATATTAGTTCTTGCATATATGTGTTATAAAAATGGCATGTATCATAGAATATATAACACACACTATGTAAGATGTAAACATGAATATAGACATGTGTAAGTGTTCATATATTAGTTCAACATGATAATTTAAAGTTATCATAATTCAATGTAGCCTATATCAATCATGATCAATAAATCAGATGCCCCAAATGTATTATGTCACATGGGTGGAGGAAGGTTCTAAAATTTGTATGTGCATGTATCATGTATATGTTGTATGTATGTATCACACTCAAGTACCTATGAAACATATGTGTGTATATAAAGTAAATGAGATGCTATATATTTTTTATTTATTTGAATGTTTTTGTATTTTATTGATATTTGATTTTTTTAATTTTTTTTATATTTTTGAATTGATAAGCAAATAATCCATGGACAATATACAAGTGATATAGAATGCAAGGAACTCATTAATGAAATGCCTTTGTCTAGACCATGTGTCATTACCATATCCATATTTTGCATAATCAGTATCATCAATGTCATACCAGTCTATAGTATCATCATATTTTTTGTAATTTGTGGGATGCCACTCTTATATTATTATTATTATTATTATTATTATTATTATTATTATTATTATTATTATTATTATTATTATTATTATTATTATTATTATTATTATTATTATTATTTTGGATATGAATAACTAACTACCCTATACTATTGGACTGGTCTTTCTAATTTATCTTTTTCAATGTGTATTGTGTCATGTGCCTCTATTGATATTCTATTATTTGTATATTTTTGTATACTAGATGAAAATATGTTTTATTTTTATTTCTTTTCCTCTAAATATAATCCTTCTTTATAATATTACATAACCTTTAATTCATGATCAAATGATATGCAACATGTGTTTTTATTAATCATTACTCATGTGTATTTTAACCATGCTCCTTCAAACACAAAATTATATGCACTTAGATTTGAAATAACATGAATAGTAAATAACACTCTTTTGAATAAAAATATATTCTTAACTTTATTGATCCCATTCATGTTGTATATGTACTAGTTTGATCCAAGTGGTGATACTTATTTCCAAGATAACTAATAAATGACATAGAACAAAATTTGTATCTTAATATTCCATAACCTTGATATTTGTAAATTGATTGCCATATATGTGATTAGTGATAATGAAAGGGTATTGATATGAGGAAAGTATTTTAATTTTCCCCTTTGTAGAGACATTTGAGACTTTATATTTTTCAAGTGTTTCTTACTTTTTGACCTCTTTTGTTAGAAATCATGCTTGTTTCCTTATCTTGAAATTAATTTACCAATTACTCTGTTTATAACATTGCCTTTGTAATATCTTGATTTTGTATTTTTTCCTTTTCATCTTATTCATTTTGTAATTTTTCTTTTTCATAATGATATTTTGGTAACATTTCTTGCTCTAACTTTACCATTTTAATATTTTATTTCTCTAATTTTTCCTTTTGAATATTTTCTTTCTCTAATATTTCTTTTTGAATCTTTTCTTGAATTAATTGTTCCCTTTGAATCTTTTCTTGCTCTAGTTTTTTCAATTTCAACTATTTTTACTTTCAATTATCATTTTATACCCATACTTGTTCTTTTTGCACTTGTGTTATAGAATATGCACTAAAAAGTTGAGGGGGTTTATTAATTGATGTATATATTATAGGATCACCCTTATTAATTGTACATTGTATTTTATTCTCCAAATCCAAATAATAATATGTATGATGCCCATACATTCCATGATATGTACAATAATATTTTTATCTTTTAATAATATGTATAGGAGGTAATTTGATCACCATTTTTGAAGCATTTCTCTTAGGATTTCACTTGAGATTTTATTATCCTTTTGTTCACTTTTTGAATCATTAAAAACATATGTATTATATTTTGGATTTGAATCTTAATGTGAAGTTTTATTAGGCATAAAATTACTAATAAAAGATGCAAAATCATGATTAATACTAGCATATTCTACTTCACCAAATGTTTAACCCTTTTTTGATAGTTTAAGGGGGAATAACCTAATCAGCGATATAGTAAGTTATTCTAAAAGTAGGCCAATTAAATGAATTCATAATTATAATATTCTTGTAAATATGATGAATTTTATAATATGCTAAATATAGACAAGTATAATGCCAAACAATATTATGAAAGTTACAATATGAAGGAGAAATAATAGTTAGCTTATTCAATGATGTCTATAAAAATATAACATGTACATGTGCATAATAAGATAGCCTACTGTTTCACCTTGACTCATCAAATTCTGTAAAATAACTCTTTGTCATCCTAGACACTACCATTAATATTTGGACACTATCGTTGATGCTTATATCCTAGTTTTAATGCTTATATCTAGCTCAATATACATATTATTTTTTAGAGAACCCACCTATGGATATTATGGTTAATTATCATATTAGAGGTTATTAAATTGGATCACATGCATAGGTTCCCAGAATCAAGTATTTACTCAAAACCCTTAGTCTTTCAACTTGGCATGTCACCTTAGAAAATAGGGTTTAATGGACTCAAGTGAATTTTAATTGACCTCAAATACCCATATGTCAATGATTCCTACCTATGTATCCATATAATCTAAATAAGGCCTCATATTGGTATAGTTATCCCCTTATGTGGGCTTTTGTGTGAATAATTGTGTAATATGGTATATGTGAGCGTATATATCAACCTAGATTATAACTTGAAAAATAATACTCATGTGATGTTATTTAATTCCTTATACTTTTAAAAATACTTCTATAAAAAATTTGTAAATATGGAATAATAGGAAAGTATATCTAAGTTGTACAAATGATTTTTAGTAGTGTAATATGAGCTTGAGAAGTGTTTGCTTAGATATTACTTGGTATTAATGAATGGCCTTTATTTTTATTTATACCAAACATTTTTAAATTATCTCATGGGAAGGTTAAAATACACATATGTTGACCCATACATGTTGAAATAGTTTTAAATTTTACTATTTAGAAGGTAGGGACACTAACATCAAATTTGGAACACTAGCATTGACACTAATGTCTTAATTTGGATGCTAGTGTCCTTCAAGTAAATTTTCTATGATGATTTGTATCTATATAAATGATACATATTGTAATTAATAGGAATAAAATAAGGTAGTTTAGTATAATGTTAGTTTATGTAACAAAACTCAAATAAAAATAAACTAACACTTACACTCCTAGCCTAAATACTAGGGAAAGCTTAGTAACAAAAGCAAAAATTAAACCACAACTAAAAAATAAAAGACACAAATCCTTTGCTTTATTTTGGAGGTCCAAATTTTTTTTTGAGTGGCTTGATTGACTTGTGAATCAATAAGTCTTTAGCAAATGAAGTTTGTTGGCTCCTCTCCTTATCGCCATTAGCTTTGGTGTGGCTTGTGATTGCTTGGATTAATATTTTAGAATTATAAAACTACATCAATAAAAATGTCTTATGTATCTCTCCATATTTATATTATAAATTTGGCTTATGATATCTTATAAATTAAGAGGCATGGAATTGTATTTATAGTCTTAAGAATTAACTCTCAACCAAGGTGATTTAGGGTTAAGTTAAGGCTTAAAATAGATTCAAATTAAACCTAGGTGAGTCAAATATAACCCCAATAGAGTTAATATTTGTCAAGTAATTATGATTTTTAATTACTAGGCATGGCTCTCAAAATAAGATATTTTAGGATATTTTTAAAGAGCTTGACAACTCAAAAGGCAATGATGAAAGGCTAGGATATTTTGAATTTTTGAATTTCCTTTTTCATATTCACTAATTTGAAATGGATAATTCAAATAGGAATTTAATCATTTTTATATTTTTAATTGATTTTGATTAGCATTTTATCTCTTTCAAGATTTTATTTAAGTGTGCAAGTGCCCCACTTAATATGTCCATAGGCCAAATTGACTATTGTGATGTCGTAAGGTGATTAGGGATGAATCTATGAGAGGTTATTTTTGTATATGATAGAATACCCCAATTATGGATGTATTAACATTATTATAAGATTTGATGAATGATGTACAAATAAATTTGGGATGTTCAGTGATTCTTAGGCTTAATTTTCAAGATTGGTAGGATAAATTTGAACTATGGTCAGAAGCTTGTTGTGGCCAGTTTTAGGTGTCTATAGTTTTCCTTTATTTGTGAATATGTTTCAATCTATAGGCATAGTAATGTCTTCTTAAATAATGAAAAAACAATTAAGAAAAAAGAGGATAATTAAGAAGAATCTCCAAACAATGTTTGGGAAGCCTATAATGATGCCCCATCAAAGGAGTGTCTGACACATATGATTGATAGATAGTCCCTTGAAAAGAAGCAAGAAGAAAAAATAAATTAATCCGTAGGTGAGATTAATCCAATTGATATAATGCTTGCACACATTGATAAAAGATTACTCATTTTTCCAAAGGCAATTATAATCTATAATAAAGGTTAAGATACTATTTTTCCCAAGGTAGTTATAATCATTAGCAAAGGTATATGCCCCAGTTAGGGCTAATTAGTCAAAATAATGATTTACCCATAGGTGATTATAATCATTAAAATGACCTAGATTGAATAATGATATTTGATTTTGCCCTCATAGGGCTGATTGGCAAGCATAACTCAAGGAGATAATCTATTGTATAAATTAAATATGAGTGGGTGAAAATGTAGATACAATGGCCTAATAATTGAAGAAGCCAAAAAAACCCATGTATATGAGGATGCACAAAGTGATCAAAGAGATTATTAGAAGAAGAAATATTTTATCAATGTTAATGATCCAATCATATCTTCTAATGTAGATATGCTTGTACTTATTAGAATTGATACAACTAGAATGGTCAAAGGTTTGATTTGATCAAGGAGGGTGGGAGGATTCTCCAAGGTTGCCAAGGAGAATTTTATTTGGATCCATTTATTTTAATATTTATTGAGCTGATTTTTTCTATAGCATGCAACATTATGCATCATGATATAAAAAACCATGAGAACTTAGATAAATATGCATAAGGACTAACTCCTAATCTAATAAGTAATTGAAAACAATGCACCAGTGATAAAAACCATGATGACAATGTTGACATATGAATATGGATAGAATCAAGAGTAATGCACAAGGAATCACCCAATGAATGCATATATATTGAGTTAAGGCATAATAATGAAATCAAACAAATAGGAAAAAAAATAAACAACCAACTAAGTAAACAAACACATATAAAAAATAAAATTAAAAATAATAGAAAGTATCTTATCATCAACCAAGTTAATATCTACATGTGAAGGATCAATAGAATGATAAATGGGTGGTGCTTTCAATCAAAGATACATGTAAAGGTAAGGTCACACCCCTAATGGTAGTGGAATATATTGTAACTAAAAATGGATTTTACCTAGTAGGGTAGATCAAGGATGAATCATGAGGTTTAAACAAGACACATGTTTTTGGATTTTGAAAATTTTGAATGTTTTTGGAATTTTGAGGTATCTTAACTCATTAGAGATTGACAAGATACCACTCATAAAATATCAAGAGTGTTGGTTTAGGTTGTTCATAAAATGGATAGAGTGTATGGAAAATGGGGAATGAGTTGACCTCAATGTGAATTTAGCATGACCTACATAGTCCCATTAGGACCTTAAGTCATAATAGTTTTGTGCACATAAAAAGTGATGAGAATTGACTAGGTCACAACAAATTCCTAAATTTAGGCCAAATGGAAAGGCAAATGGAAACAATAATGGCAAGGTGATGTGGTAATGTATGGTAAAGGTGTTGTTCCTAATTTTTCCATAGGTGGTTATAATTATGAAATAATGGCATAGGTCTATGATACTCATTTTCCCATAGGCAGTTATAATTAGTAACATAAGGTGGGATACTAATTTACCCATAGATGATTATGATAAATGGCATCAATAAAATATATCCACTATCATATTACTTTCATATATTTTCATTTAAAAATGGAACTATGAAACTACTAAAATTGGATCAAAATTCCCTCGTGGAAGGTGTAAGAAGGACCAAAGGAACCAATATCAAAAGGGTTGGGTAATGTGGATAAAAATAGTCTTTGGTCTAATAAGCATGGTATGGTAGGATGGTATAGGGTATTACATTGTTTAGGATGATGATGGTATGATAATTGGATATAAAGGTAATAGGGTTGCCCCCAAGTTATAAGGTGAGGGTAAATGGTAGGGTATGAAACAATGGGAAGAGGAATGCCAAAAAGAAATGGCAAGGTAAATGGTAAAGCAAAGGTATTGTTTTTTTCCAATGGAAAATGTATGGTTTTTGGCAAGGTAAATTTATTATTTTTGGCAAGGTAAATGTTTTTATTTTTCTTGATGATGTGGAGATGCACGTCTTGCTCAATATATAATAAAACTAGAATAATAAATTTTATAAATTGATAGCTCATACCTCATTTGAATATCTGCTATGTTAATAACCTATTTTATATTTAGACTCCTACAATGTTATTGTGATCTTCATTGGTCATTAACTCTATTTCCTTTAAACTTTGAGACAAGGTGTCTTTCTAGCCTTTATAAAGAACAATGTGTCTAGGGATGTTAAATATGGATAGATAGTGGATGATAGGTTTGATTTGAAACTTTAAAGGTGGATGATAATGGAATGTATAATGGTTAGGAAACAAATGGAGATTGAAATTTTCAAACACACATAATGTTGTTGATTCTAGATTTGACATAAATTTAGTTATGGTAGGGCTAAAGACTTATAAATATGATCTCAGTAGGACTACCAAATTTTAATGTATTTTGGGTCTAAGAGTAACTAATATCTAATTAGGCTATAGAGTGGAATTTGTGTTTATGTCACCTTTGATAATGTATTCATCAAGTAGTGAAGAAATTTTGTGCTCAGATATTGGTGCCTTGATGAGGTTTTCACTAATAAATTTATCTTTATTGTCCCATAACACCTATAGTAAGTTTTCACTTAGGAACATTGACTTTTAACAGTGATTGTTGTCTTATAGAGCCTCAAATAATATTTCACTAGAAGATGTTGAGTTTGAACTTTGATTATCCCCTATCACCTTTAAAAAGGTTTTACGAGGAGAGTGTCCTTCTTCTACATGAATGTTTTCTTAGTCCCCTTAATATTCTACAACTGATATGTTTCCATAGATGTAGTTCAATATGGTATGATTTTGTTAGTCCCAATCAACATCTGTGGGAGGTGGAATGTCAATATAATGGCTTTGTTAGTTGGTTTTAATAGTATGTGGAATGGTAATGGAATGGGAAGAGGAAGGACAATCCTTTTAGAATATACTAAGAGAAATTGCGTCAAATCTAAGGTAATCATCCTCAAAAACCATGGAAGGATCACTAATATATTCAAATTGATCTATAAGGCATGTGTAACCAATATTCTAATAGCCACAAACATATTCTAATTTTGAAGCTCATTCTAATTCAAGGGACTGTGAATCTGATGTTGAGACTGATGTAGATTCTTCTTCTAATGTTAAATATAATGTTGGTACAAGAAAATAACATAATTGTAATATTTATTCTTCATCCATTGTGGACACTACTACAATAATGTATTTTTGAATGTTTGGTATTGAGCAAGTACCAGCCTGTGATGGCATAATGGGTTCCATAGAGACTAGTTTTTCAAAGTGAGACTCCTTAACAAGGGGGAAAAGATCAAGATACAACTCCATAGAGATTAGATTATCAAGGGGAGACTCTTTAAAAATATGTCTCTTTTTGAGACAATGATTTTCCCGAATGTGGTTATAATCATTAAGAAGTGACTTAACAAAGACTGGATTGTCAGAGTGAGACTCCTTGATAATAAGAATAGTATCAAAAGGTGATTAATCATATGTAAACTTGTTATAAATAAGTGTTTCAAGAAAATAATCATTAATTGGTTGGTTCTCTTGGCCTTGGTTTGAAATCAATTAGAAAATATCATTTTTGAATACATATTGGTCTTTAAATGATTGGCTCAATTAAAGAGGTACTAGCTAGCTTGGTTGTGTCTCAATGATTGGAATGGGTTTTATAAAGTGGGGGAATATTATTAATAGATGAATAATATATATTGGTTGGATAATGATAGGCTTAAAAAAGGTTGGTTTATGGCCTAAGATGATAACTATTACCTATTTAGTCATGTTTGCAAAACTTTGTTGAGATAATGAGATACCTTACTTAGAAGGGCCTAGAATGGTAATGGTAGGGAATCAAAAATATTGGTTTCTATCATGAGCCAAAGGACAAGGTCCTATAATGGTAATCATATGGAATTGTGGAGATTGGTTACTCATAAAAGACAAAGGATGAGGTCTTAGAATGGAAATGGTAGGGCATTATGAATCTTGGTTACTTTTACAAGATAAAGGATGAGGGCCTAAAATAGAAATGGTAGGACATTGTGAAGCTTGGTTGCTATTATGAGCCAAAGGACTAAGTCTTAGAATGGAAATATTTAGATGTTATGAATATTGGTGGCTTGCATATTATGAAGGAGGGTTATGATTAGTGAGAGGGTGAACATCGTAGGTTAATTGGCCTAAGGAATGTACCACCAAATACAATGCATGGCTTTGTTCCCCAAATTGAGTATTACAAGGAGGATAAAGATCCATCTATAACACCACTTATTCATCATAGAGGTCTTTAAAAAAGTCAATTTGTGCAACCATTTTATCATAAATTATATTTTACATGTCTCCATTATGAGTTTAATGAGAGATATCCACATCAATGATGAACATTTCATAAAAGTCCTAGAGTTGTACAAACTTTGAAAAATAATGTCCAAATGACAAAGGGTCCAAGCATAGTCTAACTTGGTCTAGGGATGGAACTATATCTCTAAAATGGTTTGTGATAAAACTTGGTACAAAAAAGTCTAATAGAAAATGTTTAACATCAAATGTCTTTAAACAAATGGTCAAGTGGCTGAATAAAAAATGACATGCCAAACTCTAGGTACAAAGTGTTTTAAACAAGTCTAATCTAAAGAAACAAAAGTTTATAGGTCTTTTGGTCAAACTTGGCACAAAATATAGGCTCAAAATAGACATATGTTAGGTCTTTTGAAAAAGGCACAAAATTTAGACTTAAAAAACAAGGTATGAAAATTATTCTAACAAATTTGAAACACTTTGGAATAAACTAGGCATTTGGATTTAAACATGAAATTGTTCAATTTGTATAAGGAATGAAACAAAATGCAAATTTAAGATTGGTTATTTCTCCTAAATAAAATCACAAACAATAATTAAAACTAGTCTTCTTTGAACAAACAACAAATTCTGAAAAAATTGAATGGAATAATGATAATAGGCATAGGTCCAAAAAGCATATGTGGATTTGGTTTCAAAATGGGATTTAGCACAAGGCATATAAGTCTATGAAACAAATTTAGTAGCATAAAAATGTCATCATGCTCTAGAGATATGATTGATGGTTTGTTTCAAGACTCCAAGGCACAAAACTTGAAATGGATTGGGTAGCATAATGTTACCCTTTCCAAACAAGTGACACACAAAAAGCTTTGTCAAAAGACCACGACAAAGGCAAGTAATAAAAATTTCCAGTTTAATGCCTCCTCAAATAAATGAGTGATGCATAAATAAGACTCATCTTGATGTGGTATAACAAACCAATGGATTAGATTTAAAAACCATGCAATAAAGGATAAAATGACACAAACACCTAAGTTCAACATCATAGATCCTAAAAATGACAAGGTTGAATAATATTATCAAATTAAATTAATATAATTTCCCTTGGGAGGCTTTTAAGTGTTAATCCAAAAATAAAAGTGCATGAAAATAAGGGTTTTTAGGCCCCCTTTTCTCTCAAGGGTTTGTAATATGACATGGAACTTTAGGATACTCACCCTGCATCAAAAATATGTCCATGAAAAGTGGGGTTATTCTAATATATCAATTTGTGTGTGTTTCTACATGCTCCCAAGTGTGTCTAACACAAGAACTGATCACATAAATTGGATCCACATCATATATATTATTGTGAAAATGTCTTGTCCTTCTCACAACCACTACATATGTGTTTTGATCAGTATAGTGTGATGTTCTAGTTTCCCTACAGTCTGAGGTAATCTCTTACTAACAGATCTTGTTTAATCACTCAAATAGGCATCCCAATAATTCAAACTCAATTTGTATACCCCACCATGGAGTGGGGTTGAAATGATGCTGGGAGATAAATTCTCAAGTCAATTTTTCCCTATAAAACCCACGAGAAGGTGATGAACTACCAATCATAAGCCAAAAAATGCATGAAAATGAAATATAAGTGAAAAGAATTTAGGGTTGTGATTGGATCACCTAGACCATATGGGTTTGAGGAAGCCTTAACAAAGTTATTTTCACACTTTTGGAATAAAGTGGCCAAGGCAAATAAAGATCAATTTTGGTCATCTAAGTTCCCGAAAGGGGATGGGGGGAGAGAATAAACACATCAATCATTTTTCTAAAATAAACAACTTCAATAAATAAGCAATGAAAATAAAACTCTTAAGAACATTTATCTAGTGCGAGATTTAATTTTATTTCACCAAAGTGAGATGTGTTATAAATTTGAGCCCCTTGGCACTAGTTAAAGATACTTTCAAAACTTTAAAAACATCTAAGGCATGAAAATGAACTAAGTTTGTTTTAAACACCAAAGACAAATTGAGCAAGACTTAACCACATTCAAACTCAGCCTTTGCACCCTAGGACCTACAATTTTTAGAGGGTTTTTAACTTCTTACAATCATAAATGTGAATTAGAAAATGATTTTGGATTTGATTTTAGGTTTATTTATTTTTCTATCTTAGAGATCGAGTTTGATCGATGGAGGGATTGATGTTGGTTTACTGTGGTTTCGACATCAATCAATCCAAAAGGATTGACATTGGTCAAAATATAATGATGTTGATTTCTTACAAAACATAAAAGAACATAGAATATGGTTTTCATAGAAATATGGTTATCAAGATGAACATAAAACCAAAAAATAACACTAGATACTATAGGCAAATAGTTAGCTCAATGATATTCAAGATCTTAGAAATAAAAAAACTAGAAAACTCAAGAAAAACTTGTTAAACACATTTCCTCCATGCTCTATTCTGCACATAGTGGTTGATGTTGATCCTGGGTGAATTGACATCAATTTTGGCAGGATCAATGTTTGTTACAAGGGAATGGATGTTGGTCTTTGTGTAAAATATGTGTTACTAAAAAATAGATTATGTGAAAAATCAAGTTAAAACTTGAATTTTGAAGATTCTCAAGCATTCATTAGAAAAAGTAAAAGATTCATATTAGTCTCTTTGCCTGTGTGGGATGCATTAAGCCCCACTCGCTATGCCATTATGCAATCAGTAGGAATCCAAGAAGGGAGGTTAGTATAGTTTTAGTTTAAGTAATAAAACTCAAATAAAAACACACTAACAATTACACTCCTAACCTAGATACTAGGGAGAGATTAGTAATAAAAACTAAATGAAATCATAACTAAAAGATAAAAGATACAAATAATTTACCTTCCTTGGGAGCTCCAAATGTTTTATTGTCTTTCTTAGCTTGTGCATCAAGAAGTATTTAGCAAATGGATCTTATTTAATCTTTCTCTCCTTGGCACCATTGGATTCGATGTGGCTTGTAATTGCTTGGCTTAATATTTTGGCATTATAACACTACATCAAATAAAATAGCTTATGTCTCTCTCTTGATTTGTATTATGACTTTGGCTTATGAGAGCATATAAATGAAGAGGTATGGAATTATATTTATAGGATTAGGAATTAAATCTCATCCAAAGTGAGTTAGGGTTAAGTTAAGGCTTGTAATAGGTTCAAACTAAACCTAGGTGAGTCAAATCTAACCCCAAAAAAGTTAATAGTTGTCAAGCAATTATGATTTGTAATTACTAGGCATGGATCTCAAAATTAGATATTTTAGGATATTTTCAAAGAGATTGACAACTCATAAAGGTAATGATGAAAGGCTAGGATATTTTTGAATTTTTGTATTTTCTTTTTTAGATATTCACTAATTTCAAATGGATAATTCAAATAGGAATTTAATCATGTTTATCTTGTTAATTTATTTTAATTAGCCTTTTAGCTCTTTCAAGATTTGATTTAAGTGTGTAAGTGCCCCATTAATCGATCCATAGGCCAAATTGACTTTTTTGATGCCAAAAGGTGATTAGGGATGAATCCTTGAGGGGTTATTATTTCATATCATAGAATACCCCAATTACGTATGTTTCAACATGATTATGAACTATGATGAATGATGATCAAATAAATTTGGGATGTTTAGTAATTCCTAGGAATAATTTGCAATGTTTGGTAGGAATCAATCTGAAGTCGATTTGGAAGCCAGTTGGGGTTAGTTTTAAGTGTGTACACATATAAGGTCTTATGCATACTAAATGTACTAGGTGATTTAGTTTATCATAATTTTAGGGTGAGACTATAGGATAAGCAATTTGGCATAAGGAGATGGTGAATGCATGGCTTTTGATAGCAGTAAGGTCATGGGCTAAAGGGTTAAGCCATGATGGCTATTTTTCTAGTGTATAAGACTAGTATATCATATAAAATCATATTCTAGTATCTAAAGTGTCTTAGGATGCATGTTTCATATATACTTAGATGTTTTATTCTTACTGTGATGGCATTTTCTCGACATATTAATACATACTTTACATTGTTTATATATTTGTATATATAACATGGTGCATATAAATCCTTATTTTGAGATGAATAATTTTTAGGATACGTCACTCACCCAAAAATGGGTGGAGCACATAGTGGATTTTCTTATTTTTATGCCTTCATAGACATATATTTTAGAGTTTTAAGAACAAAAATTTAGATTTTAGGCACATATTACTTCATAATGGCATATATTAACACAAATTGTTATAGGTTTTACTTAGATTAGGACATGTTTGGTACATAATTAGAGGAATATGCATGTCATATATCATGATTTTAAAAGAGTATGAGTGTAATTTCATATATTTTATGAAATTATTTGATATATTACCTGATTTAGATTACACATATGTAAGTCATATGTTCACATTTTCATAGATATTATGATATTTTTACAAAAGTTTTTAGACTCGGTTTACATAGATTATTGTATTTAAAACATGTGCAAGGAATATTTGACACATTATACAAAAATTATACTCACACATTAATTAGGAATTAGTTATATTAAATCATATAATCCATTTGCAGTGGAGGATTCAAAATATTTATGTTAATTCTCAAAAAATTCTCATATTTAATGGAGCCCATAGTCAATTCCATTACTCAGATATAGTGATTTGTATGGGATTAAATTATAGGAACTTATTGATTTTAAATAATGGCTGGGTAATATTAATCTCAACCCATGGTTTTACACTAGCATCTCTAAGGGGCATGACCACCCTGTTATCCTTAGTTTTTAAAAGACAAGTCTCCATAATACATCTTGGTTTGTGTATATATAGGTTTATTCATTCCTTAATATTTCATTTCACGCATGTCCAATGTTTTAAATCTCAAAAACTAATTTTTACATGTTTTATTGTAGGTTTACATGGAATAAAGTGCAACACTCAATACTTACTTGAGCACACCCATTGTGGTTATCCTCATGTATCACATTTAATCCTTTTACTTTAGAAATTCAATCACTAAAATAAAAGGGGGGAAATGTAGACACTCATATTTGGTATTAGGCACTTGATAATATGTAAATTTACCAACCTTTAACATACTTGATTTATGCTCACATACATGACTCTCATTCACA
Organism: Torreya grandis; assembly: GCA_037957365.1. NCBI lineage: Eukaryota > Viridiplantae > Streptophyta > Pinopsida > Cupressales > Taxaceae > Torreya > Torreya grandis. The sequence continues at coordinate 263,819 of JARHVA010005335.1, forward strand.
TTATTCCTTAGTCATTTATCAATATATGAGATTGAAATTCCAAAATTATTGTTGATATTACATAGAATTTCCCTAGTATCTATTTGAATAACTAAATATCATTCTCAAATTATCTCCCAATCTCAAATCATTTTTCTTTTACACACTACCTAAGATAGTTCTACCAACATTGGTATGTCCACTTAGGTCAAAACTATATGTGTGCCTCTTAACATCTATTTCCCTAAATTTAAATTATTCATATGGGTTAGACCATACATTTTTTATGTCAATATAGAAGAAATTACCCAAATATTTATCTATATAAACATATCAATCCTAAGTGTATTATCATCTATAAATCACTTACCTATCATCAGAAATACATTTGCACATTGAGAGGAACTTCCCTAAATCTCCCAAACATATTTAAAGGATAAATACCTAAGTTAGGTTTGAATACCATTTTCAAGGATAATTCATAGGTTTGTGCATTTTCAAAGACATATAAAGGATTTTACTACATGCTAATATTAAAATATTGTACACACATAGCTATGTCAACTAAATTGTTCCATTTCACCCTTTTTCTTGATCACTCTGGTCTCATTATGCAAAGTTTTTTGAATCGAGGAGATATAAATTATATTTTTTTACGTGTAATTTGAAGATATCAAAATATACATGAACCATTATCATACATAAGAATAATAGATGACATTGTCACAAATAAAAATATTTAATAGGACATGTTCACAGTCTAATATGTATGGCCACACTATGTAGGTTTCTAGGAAATTGTGGACTTGAACAAGTGGACACACCCACTCTATTTCTAAATATGAGAATTCAAAATCTTATTTTAGACCAATATTGATGGATATAACTTGTTAAAGACCTTTAATACTAAAATCAAGCTAAGTATTTCATTATTCTAGTGTTTTTCATAAATAGTAAGTTACTAGAGTCTACTAGTAACACTCTTATTTGTTTAGTTACCATACATCTTAAGCAATAAAACTTTTACATAGTTTTAACCTATTAATTTCACATTAAGTCAAAAATAGATAAAATAATTAAATTGTGTGACTCCTCCTCTATATGGATCTTACTTTGTGTAACATTATGTGACTCCTTCTCTATATGATTCTTATTTAATGTGCATTTGAGTGTAAATTATGTGAATCCTTATTTGTATGAATATTAGTGTATGTGGCATTGATTTTTATTTTTGAAACTCTTGTGTAGCATTGAATGTTAATTATGTGACTCCTTCTCTATATGACTCTTAATCTACATGACATTGTCTCTTTCTCTATGACTCTCATTATGCATGACATTGAATGTTATCATGTGTGTTTCTATGATTTATTGTGTGTGTCATGATCATGACATTGAGTTTGATTACGTGTGGATACATATAATATTGTTTATTGATCTTGTGATGTCATGATTTATATAATTCATTATTATACTTGTGATGTGTTATCTACTTGGCATGACACTTGTATGCCTTAGGATACATGATTCATATGATATATAATCTTTCTATGATGACATAATATAAACATCTTAGCACATGCTTACATATTTTTGTATATAAAATGATGTGTATAGCTCTTTTATTTTTAGATAAGTTCACAAGCTACATCCCTCACCTCAAAATGGAGGAATACATAGTGTTCTTGTCATAGAGACTCAAGTCTTCATAAACAATTAATTCAAATTTTGGGATTAAATTGAATGATTTATATGAGACATATTGGCACATATTATTTTATATTTTCACATATGGACACATATTAGTATAAAATTTTGGGGCATATGTGAAATAGTATACATGATTATGAGTGACAATTTACATATATTATGGCATTATGAAACAAGTTATATGACTCAAAATTCATATATTATCAAAATGAGTGATAAAATATGTCATTATATACTCATATATACACAAATATGCTTAGATATACTAAAAAATACTCACATACTCAGATGTGCTCAAATATACACATATACACAGGTTTAAATACATTTTAAATATAAAATCCATATATAAAGATTGTATTAGAAACTTATTGGAATAACTCAGATGCATCAAAGGGAGCTAACCCTTATCTAGAGACTCTCCCCTTTGCCTTGAACAAATCCAAAAAAATTACAACTTTCCTTATTCACTTTTTTGAAGGAAAACTTACCCTTTCGGCCTTCTTTCCAAGTTCTTTCCTACCCTCTGCAAGGGTACTTGGGTCTGGAACTGCCCTTTGCAAGGGTACTTGAATGGTTCCTTTTATGTTTGACTACCCTCCGTAAGGGCACTGGTCCTTCAGGAGACTCTCTTGAACCTTCTAATTAAAATGTTGATTGAACTATTGATTGAACCAATTATTTGAACCAATAATGGTTCAATGGTCCAACAGTTCAATGGTGCAATGGTGCGTCCTGCTCATTCAATTGACCATTTGAACCATCCACTTCAAACCAACTGGTTGAACCCTTTGATTGAACCATCCAATTAAACTAACTACTTGAACCAACTCATTGAACCAAATTATTGAACCAACTAATGAACCAAGATAACTAAACCAAGTCATTGAACCAAACCAATTAAACCAAGCCTTTGAACCAAGTCGATGAACCATTTGATTGAACCTCATCGTTGAACTTTGCTGATGAACTTTGCCATTGAACCAAAGTGATGAACCAAAGTGAAAAACTTAACCTTTGAACCAAAGTGATGAACCAAATTTTTGAACCAAAATGTTGAGCCAATTGACTAAACCAGTTCAATGGTTCAACGGTTTAAAATTGCTAACTCTTGGAAAGATTATGTCGTTGAACCCCGACATTGAACCATTTTTCCAACTTTAAGGAAAAGTGTCTTGAACCATTTTATCTCTCTTTCCTTGTGAATTTATTTGGAAAATAGTCTAAAGAAGCTTTGTAAAATCCCCTTGCATTGTTTGAATTGGTTCATCTTCTACTGAAATACTTGTGCAACCTGAATTCAACTGGCTCAGTACAGCAAGGGAAGAAGGGGCCCGATTTTGGCCTATTGGACCAAAAAATGGTCAACAACACTTAGGTGGGATAACTACATGTTATTTGATCCATATTTAAATTATTTTAGCTTAATTAATGCTTATCCATTTAGTATATGGGGGTGGTTTATTTTTTTCCAACCCATATTTTCTAAACCCCTTTTACAAATGAAGAAAGTGTCGAAAGTGAAACTATGGTTTCAAGGTAAAGGAAGACAAATTTGGGTGTACACATAGCATTAAGCCTCAAAAATTACATATAAAACATATTTATAAGTAGAAATAATGACATATAGTGTAATAAACTAGTATAAACATGGATGATATTTTCAGCCATCAGTATACCTATTTGATTGTTATAGGCATCTAAGCATTATTGGATCTATACAAACATATTTTGACAATTACCTTTTTTAGTCAAGTGACCTTACATCTATTTTAGTATATTTATGATGAATATACACTATCAAAAACCATAAAATAACATAAAAAATGTAAGTATCCTATCCTCTTGGTGATTTATATAAAAAAAATGTAATAAATCAATCTTACATTGCCTTTTATATTTAATTCTATGTAATTTAGACATATATTGTATAATATGAATATTTAAAGTTTTTAGCTTGTTTTAATAAATAAATCCAAAATAAGTTAAAAAACATTATTATATAAATCAATCACTCATTATATCACTTAAATTCATATATATTACACACTAGTTCATCACTGGACTCCTCGGTGACATATATCATATATAGTTTGCTGCTTATAATATTTTTAACTATTAAAGGGCCTAATAATTAGTTGATGATTAAAAACCCTAATAATCATGAACACAAGCCCTAAAATAAATATTTTCCTTATCTATTTATAGGTGTATTTTCCCATTTAGGGTTTTAAATAAATATATCAATTTCTAAGAGATCCATGTATAAATTCAAAAATGCGAGCAAATTTTTAGGAGCCCTAGATATGATGAAAATACTTGTCATTAAAATATTTTTTGTGTGTTTTATTTCTAGTATAAAAAACCTAAAAATTATTTTAAAAACCCTACTATTATAAAAATATTTGTATGGTTATGGTATCACTCTTTGTTCACCTCTATTTTTGGGGGTTCATTGTTGTGACCTTCTCTTTTAGACACCTAATTTTTGTCTAGGTTTAGCCTTAAATGTTAACTTGTATTAATTTAGGTCACTTGGGCATGTTTAAATTATTATATTATATTAGGATATCATGATACATGTTTCTAAGTGTTTTAGGCCATATTTTCCTCCCATGGTGTTTATTTTATCTCTCTTATCTATTGTATCCTTATGTTCCCATGTGCTTCTTGGAATTTTGCCAGAAGGTACTGACCCACTCTAACTAGGAATGTATTGGTGTGCTTTTCCCCCATATTTTATAGGTAATTTAACTTCTTACCTTCATTCATTAGTGGTTTGTGTCCCATTTTTTGCCTTTCCTACCCATTATGTGTCAAATGTCACACCAATATGTTCTTAGTTAAATTTTAGAAGTTTATATATACACAAGTGCATTCATGAAAATAATAAAGAAATAACATAGTTTAAGATAATGTTTAAAGTGATAATAAATTACCAAGTTAAACTATTACATCATATTTTAATTACATGTCCTTGTACTATATTATATCCTTTGATCATGTAATAAACTACCATACAAGGATTATGAGTTTCATCACCATGATTGATTGTTCAACTACATAGAGTGTTGGTTTCCAAATTTCTTAAGTATAATGGTTTGAGTAAAGTAGGACCCCATTAATACATCCATTTTTTAATATTCTAAAAAAATTTAGAGATGAATCAGGGTTTTAATAAATGAAAAGGATTTTTTAGGTGATTTAAAATAGATGATGATAAAATGAGTCAATTTTTTGGATAATACAAGTAGAGGAACACACATATCAAATTTGTTTTAGAAAAACCCACACTTACCAAGAATAAACATTCTCACACCAAAAACATACCATCTCATTCTTGGTCAAAAAATAACATACTATCTCTCTTTTATTCAATTAATAATAGACCTAATCAAATATTTCATCATGAACATCATCCATTTAGTCGATAAGATAATCATATATTAAACATGAGAAATTTATAATATGCCATGTATTTTAAAATTTCCAAATTTCATTTTAATGGATAAAATATAATATATTTGGAATCAAAAATATATTTTGAGTACATATTCCAGTTCTTCTCTCAGAAATAGACAAGTTCAAATAAAGTGGCATGTTATTTTGAGTTTGTATGCAAAATTTATGGCTTTCAAAATTTATTGGACTTTATTTCATGTCAAACTCTAGCACCAAACTATCAAACTCTAGAGATAAACTATATAAATCTAGAACCAACTATATAACTCTATATTCATGTGTATTTGGGATGGTTACAAACATTTATACTTCCTTTTGGTGGTTCAATTGAGCTTCTTAGAGGGTTATGAGGCTGGGAAAGCATAAATATAGGTCTTTTTAAGGCAAAAATAATTAGAGATCAAGAGAGATAGTAAAAATCATTAAAAAATATAGGGTCGCTGATGCTTGTGCCAACCTTGGTCAACAATTTTCAAGTTGGAGGGTGTGGCGACAAGGTGTTTATATTCCATTAAACATTAGGGAGATTATTCAAAAGGAGATGACTTATCAAGAATGAGTCACATTGATGACAAGGATATCTCTTGGAGGTAGTCCATTTGGAGAGGGCCATCATGGATCTTAGAACTTGATAACCTTGGTACTTTTTTGACAATTATTCATGATTCATTGTATCATGAGGTTAAGGCACATGGGTCTCATCATGAAAATAAATGGGAAATAATTTACAAGCATGGGAGTATACAACATCATCTTTGTAGGATATTTTGAATAATGAGCCATCACATCTTCATTATGCATAAATGGAAACAAGGGTTAGCATCCATTTCAAAGTTGAAGGCTAAACTTAGGAACTCCATGGTTTGGGTCTACAAATACAAAATATGAGGAGACTATATTCAAATTAAACCTATCTCTTATTGTGAATTCAAAGATAATCCACTGGTTTGGCATTATTGTAAAGAAGGGGGTATCAGCCCATATCTAGAAATGCTCAATGGTTACGATGAAAACTTGTCTGAGCAATTTGTGAGATCTTGGTTAAATAGGCAGGTCACTGTGGGCAGAATTAGTTTTGAAATCTCTAAAAAGGTGATTTCTATGGCCATGGAAATGACCATGCAGGGAATAAAAATTCAAAGGAAAACCAAAATTATGGATCTGGCAAGCCATAAACTATTTCTGGGTGAGGGAGAAGAACTAGTCTAGTATTAAGGAGGATTCAAGCGTGCTAAACTTTTGAAGCCATGAGATGGAGTGTGCTTCATTCTCATGAATTACTTCATGATTGAAGGGTGATTTACTAGGTTCTAAAATTACCACCTCCCTTTGTTAAATCACTTTAGGTACAATGTTATTATTAGTTTCCCTTTTTACCTACTCTCCTCTTTGGAACACTCTGTCCTGAGGGTGAGAGCTAAAATGGCTAAGAAGCTGGATATGAACCCTATTCCCCTACATTGGGGGCTAATTTTATATTTATACACTTTTCATTGAGCCCTATAGCCATCTAAGACTATCAAAGTTGATAGTGGAGACATTCCTTCAAACCTGATGTCTGGTGATGCTATTGATGAGTCCTATTTTTCCCGTGCTCCTACCAAAACAAAACATGTTTCTTTCTCCACCCCAGAAGAGACCCTTATTGATACCCTCAACTCCTTTGTGAGAAATAAGGGTAAGAAGAGAAAGGTTGATGAAGAGGAAGATAATATTAAAGAGACCACAGAGGGGACCCAAAAAAATCTAGGTAGGGCCATGGGGGGCCAAGGTGGTAAAACTCACAAGTCTTCCAAAATTAATAAGGAAGTATTCTCCTCCAGAGTGTGAAGGTTAGCATAGATTTTTGGTAAACCCACCCCAAAGGCCAAACTACTTGATTACTCAGAAAGTGCTTCAGAAGAAGAAACCTAAGAGGAAGAGTCTAAGGAGCTGGAAATCTAAGAAATTTTGGAGGACACTGGAGGGAAGCAGGAGACTAGGGATTTTGAGGTTACTGAGGAGTATGGTGCTGACACTATGGAAACTATTGACAATAAGGGGAAAATGTATGTCAAAGAAGTTGGTGAGGATATTGAGAATGAGACTAATTAGAAAGCTAAAATTGGGGCCCTAAAGGATTGTATTCAGAGGCTGGAGCAGAATTTCACCAAAGGACTCTAGAATACAATTCTCCTGAACATGTTTATGCTGAAAGAGGTGGGTAATACTAGGCATGCTGACAATGTGGAGAATACTAAGAAACTTAATGATATTTCAAATTGATGGTTATGTAAGGAGATTCCTCTCTGACTCTAGTCTTTCCATCTCTTGTGTTTTGTTTCTATGTCTGTTGTTTCTCAGTGAGTGCCATCATCTCTCTGAAGGCATATTTTGTTTGATTGCCTTCTTGTCTTTTTTGCTCTGTAAGGGTTTAGCCCCTGGTTTTCCACCTTACCTTATCAAAAAAAATCATTAAAAAATATCAACAAGCATAATGAGATGTATGGGAGTTAGATTAAATTACTTATTTTTAAGTTTTATTATTTAGTCTTATTTTCTCATTATTGCTTAACTATAGGTAATAGGGTGAAGACTACATAAATGAGATAGCTATGTTCAATAGATTATCTTGATTAAGATAAATGTATTCAACTAAACATTGTAGATACCATAAAGAGTATGAGATGCATGAGGTTGGTTTTTCCTACATTCCCAAGAAGGAAAAAATCTTGTAAACTATAGAACATTATGGAGATGAAAAGGCATGGCTTCACTCTTGCTGGAGTTTTCTCACATTAACTTTCCCTAGGGTATGCTTATGTTTTCTCTATTTGGTGTTTATGCATTTATTTAATTTACTTTCATGTTTACATTCCTTACAACTAGGATAATGAAAAAACATTTAAGATATATTAATTTAACTTCACATTTGTGACTGCACGTATATGAAAACATTTTTAATTACAATGATACATGTATTAGCATCAAGTTTAAAGAGTGGAGTAATATATGCAATAGATGTAGCATATGAATATTTCATGTAAAGGGTTACATATTATTTTATGTGTTTTATACATCGGTAATAAGTTATATAATACATATTATAATATCATTTTGGGTTTTTTCTATGACACAGAACTTGAGAGAAACACCTTGAATTTAAAGGGTCTATGTTGGTCAAAATTAGAGTGGAATATCCACCTAGTTTATGGGTAGGATTAGTATTAGAGATAAATTATCCCTTTTTTGGTAAAATTTTTGCTATCATATTTCCATAATTATGTCATATGTTTTTAATTTATTATTGTAACACCCAAAGATGATTTATAAGAAACTATTTCCAAGCATTTAAGCTCTCATATTCAAACACCAAGTCAATACTATATCTTGAATTTAAATAGTAAAATTATCTTAGTTACTAAAATTATCAAAAATTATATATATAACCTATTTATAATAATAATGTGTAGCTAAAGGTTTAATCATGGAAGGTTAAGGAAAATAGGATCAATTCATTGATTCATAACACTATCATGTAAATCTACTAGTTATGACATCAAATGTGATACAAATAAATATTATCTTATCATAGTAGTTGGAAATACAAAACACTTGAATGAATGAAAGATGAATTAATTTTAAAATTTAAAATCCATCTTAGTGTTTTAAACAATAATTATAATTTAAGCTTATTCGAGCTCATTGATGGCATCCTTGAACATAGTTAAAACCCGAACCAACATGATCATGATTCTTAAAACAACTAGATCAATCCTTCCTGGTTACTTAAAGAAGGTGTGGTTTTATCATGCCACAAAGGTAATTTCAACTATCTAATTGATAGGGTTTTCATCCTAGTGTATTTATGTAACTTATTAAACTTTTTAATTCATCAATGAGGTTCACCTTAAACATGTCTACTTAAAAATTCTCAAGTAAGAAAACACAACAAGGATTCAACATAGTTCCTTTTATAAATTACATGAAATATAGTAACCCATAATACCATACTAATTTTACCACTTTCCTATTTTTTAAAATTCCATCCATCAAACTATTCATATTATAAATCTAGGTAAATAATGTAGTGTACCAAATTTGAAATAAAAGTACACAATTATGTTTTCTAACCCAATAGTATTCAGGGTGAGTATTAAAATACTTTTTTAGGTGTTTTACTATTTTTTGTGTTGAATAGTTGTTGATGTCATTTATTTCAAATTCAAGATAATATGTCATTAATGTCAAGGTCAGAGTTAATGCCATGCATGATGAGATGGTATGTGACAAAGAAGTCTTTTGACAAGAGAAAATTTGAAGGAAATATTTTGTCTCTCTATTGATAGAGAATTTCAAGGTAACCTAGTAATTATTCTAAGGTTTATGGCATTTTAAATTTAAGATAATGGTACAAGGTTAGCTATTATTGTGTACTAGGTGTCTTGAGAAGCCTAGTCTAGCCATGAGAGAAGGTTTATCCATGAATCATAGTGAAGCTTAATGATTTTTGTCAATAGATGTATGAGATAATATAAAATTATATGTAAACGTGATAAAGATCCAAAAAATACTTTAGATGAGTTCCAAATTCAATTTTTGAGGCTTTATCCTTACATGAAGAAACCTAATAAGGAGGCACAAGCTTGGTAGCATGATGAGGTAAGCAGTCTAAGGATTGTGAAATGATAGGTGGTAGTGTGTGAGTAAGGTAAGATATAATTTTACATGATAATGAGTTTTTTATAATAGTACAAGAGGTTTCAAGGTTTGATCATGGTCTAAGTATGACTAGCAGTTCAAGGCCTAGTGTGCAAAGAGACCTAATGTGGCCTAATGAGGGTTCAAGCTCATTTACAAAGGTGAAAAATATCTTTATATAATTTAAAGAGGTTTTATAGTTTGTTTTAAGTTTTTTTACCAAGTTTTAGGTTATATAATAAAGGATAAAGCATGAAAATTGGTGTTAAGGTTTTTTTGTGTCCATTGAATGGGGTGTTGAAAACTTGAGAAGGAATTTATTATGCTCATTAGAATGTGAAACATTTTAATGATATCATGAGTATTTCATGGAAGTTTTGGAAGGTTCCTAAATTTAATTTTATAGCATTATTTTTTATTTGAGGTTCAATCCTTTAGAAATGATTACTAAGAAGGGAAACGAGTCAAAACCCTCCTAAAATCCTCATAATGACCTGATAGGAAAGATATTATCAGTTATAGATTAGAATGGTTTTTCAACTTATTTTTATTTTTTTAACATATAAATTACTCTTCCAATTTTATCCATGTGGTTTTGGTTTTCCATAAAAGTGAGTAGAAGATAGAATAAACCCCTTGTTTTTAAAAATTTGACGTAGTAGGCAAGTTTGACCAAGTCAAAGTATGCAAAGGGATGAAGGATGGTGTGTGATATTTTTATTTTGTTACCATGTAATTTTTTTAATCAGGTTATAGACATAAAAAATTATAAACCAATAATTGAAGTTGACTTATCACTAAAAGGGCCTAATGAGCAAGACAGTGAGAAAATTAGGTAGTAGTGAGAAAGAGATTAGGGATTGGTTGTAGAGGATTAGGGATGGATACAAATGTATGGTGTAATTTTTAAATACATATACCTCATATCACATTTATTTATATTTTTTTGTGATGCACACAAACATGATAAAAAAATTTCTCAAAGTGATATGTCTAACATAGTAAAATCTATTTAGGGTGAAGATGTGAGATTGGTCTATAAGACCAATATTGATATTGAACCTTGAAATAATATATATATATATATATATATATATATATATATATATATATATTCAAATATTTTATAATTATTATTAATTATCATAAAAAACCATTTTAATTTCATAAAATTATTCACATAGGTGTTCTAAATCTTAATCTTCATAACTATGTTTTTGGAGTTATAGGTAGTTTTCTGTATATGAGTGAAAATGTTGTTCTTGAGTCTCTTTTCATAGATTTTTTGAATAAAATTCACATTAATTTTTTATTTATGTCTCATAGGTTTATTTTTAAACATTTTTATGCATGATAAACTCCCATAAATGTGTGAAAAGTCAAAGGTTTTTGATTGGATTCTTAAGGCCTATGTGCAGTTTTGAGTGAGCATATGAAGTTCATCAGTTTAAGGTATTTTGACATGTTTGGTGAAATATAATGGAATTTGTGTTTAACATAAATTAATTAATTTTCCATAAATGTTATTTATTATTATGGTTATTTTTTGAAAGTTGAGTGTAAGCATCATATTTACAAGACAAACTTTCAGGCAGTATGAAGGCCTAATACCAAGTAAACCTAATTAAAAAGTTTAAGGAGTGAAATGAGATAAATGATGTGGCACATAAGGTGAAATTATAAGGGGTATATTTTAATTTTTTATTGAGTGTTTAATATATTTATGAAGGATAAAACTGTTACAATAAGGGCTAAGTGAAACATGTGCTTAGAGGAGGCCTAATTGCATTAGGTCTCTATTAGGCCTCATAGTGGTTTTAGCCCTTTTGGGTAATGATTGACATATGTAATGGTTGTTTAAATTATGAAAAAAAAATTGATTTAATCCAAGAGTGATCAAATTATGGTTAGGTTCTTATCTAACCAATATGGGTAAGATCAAGAGTCAAGTATAAAGAGAAGGTATAATAGGCCTAATTTGACTAGTTATAATATTGAGCATATAACTGAATGATATAGAGTTTTAGAAACTAGGTAAATGGATTAAATATCGTAAAATAGGTTTTATTAATATACCATTAATATATAACTATGTTTATATATGTGATGAGTGAAGTCATTTGACCTAATTCTACCAAGGAAAGGGTCAGTTGAGAGAGAAGGCCTAATAGGCTATTTGAGAGAGATAAAAGAGTGAGAAGAGAAAAAATAAGGTCATATATATTTGAGTTATAAATATGTTTCCAAGGGTGATTTTAGATTTAAGGTAGCTGAGTCGGTGCTAAGTTACCTAAGGGGGTTGGTTCCTCCTTGCAAATGGTACTTGTTAAAGGACTAGTTCAGTTGGTGCTTGACTAGTGAGGGGATGGTGTTCCTTATGGGCTTGGTACCTCACTAAAAGTTTGATTAATTTATTATAATACTATATTAAAATTATTTAATTATAGGGTTTTTTTCCCCAAGATGGTTTCTGACATATATCCTATGTTCTTATGATTATTTTGTTTCATAGATACTTATGTATGCATTGATTAATGTATGAATGTGAATTAATGCTTCATGGATGTTAAGTGAAATTGAAGGAATGTTTTAAGACAATTGATTCACCTCCCCCTCAATATTTTTACTTCCAATATTTGGTATCAAAGTAGGTCCTTTGAAGGAGGTCTAATAGCCTAAAGGAGATTATAAGCAAGCAAATATAGCTAGTCAAACACAAGGTGGTTTTTATACAAGTATCCATTGTTTAATGGATCCAATTATATTATTTGGAGTGTCAAGATGAGGAAATATTTGATGTATTAATTTTATGATGTTTTGAAATTAATCTTGGATGGACATAATGCACCCCCTATTCCTACTATAGATATAGAAGGCAAGAAGTCTAGTGACAATAATTCAAAAGCAATAAATGCTATTATGTGTAGCCTATTAGAGGCATAAATTATGAAGGTAATGCACTATATGTCTACTAAATAAATTTGGGACAATTTGAATATTATTAATTAAGGAGACTCCAAGGTCAATTTGGATAAGATTAAAACCCATAGAAGATAATTTTAAATCCTAAAAATGAATGAAGATGAGAACATTACAACCTACCTATTGAGGGTTGATGAAGTGGTCAACATAATAAGAGGCATAGGTGAATAATTTAAAGAGTCTACTATTTTTAAAAAGGTTTTTAGATCTTTAACTCCCAAATTTTATTCTAGGGTGTCAATTTTTGAAGATATGTAATATTTAGACAAGATAGATATGGATGGACTTCATGGCACCCTAATAGCCTATTAAATGAGGACAAATGAAGGAAGACCTACAAAGAAGGAAGTTACTTTCAAGGAAGAAAATAATCTAAAAGATAAGAAGACACAAGGTAATAAATTCAAAGATAATGATGAATATAATATTGATGATGATGATTTGATAGATATGCTAGAAATAAAGTTACAAATAGGCTCAAGTAAATACAAGGGCAAGATTCCCTTTAAATGCTTCAATTGTGGAGAGATAGGACACTTTGCTAACGAATTCCCTCATAAGAATAAGGAAAAGGATGATAAATATCATGATGAAGTTCATGATGATGATAAAAGGTCCTAAAGTCTGATAAGATCAATAAAATCCTTAGAAGGAATGATGATAAGAATAAGTTTTTCAAGAACAAAATAAGTTTCTACACCAAGAAAGATTGAAACTCATCTGATGAGAGTGATAAAATTGATTATGAGAGTGACGATGAAGGTGATGAACCTAATTTTAATGAAGTTCTCTTCATGGCTGAGGAAGAAATCTATTCAAATCAATAAGAGTCCATATGGATTGGAGGTTTTTTTGGTGATTCAGATGAATAAGATGATGGGTAGACTTTGACGCTGAGTTGATGAATACTCTAGAATAATTGAAGATGGTAAATAAGAAGAATAGGGTGTTGAGATATCTTATCAAAGACTATTAGGAAAAAATCAACTTATTTTAAGCTAGACTAAGCAATAACTCTAAGGAGCAAGAGGAAATATTCAAATAGGTGGAGACTTAAGTTGAGATTGTGACTGCTAGTCCAAAGACCAAAGAATAATAATTTTCAAGGTATGTAACTAAAGTGGATCCTTGAGAGTTGAGTTGGATCAAACATCACATATGTTTAATTGTTTTTTTAGGTTTGAAAAGATTACCATTGATCTAGACAACATTTTTAGTATGTGAAATACTGCTAATGATAAAACATGCCTCGATTTCAATAGAGACCAAAAGAAGAACACTAATGAGATAAAGAAGGTCAATGATCAATCAAAAAATGAGGGTGATGGCATAATTATAGATAATACTATCAGGTAGCTTAATATAATAAGGTATGTTAAACCTTTTAATGGCTATTGTTATTCATGTAACCAATTTAGACATAAAGGTAAGGCATTATAGAAGGCCCTTTAAAAATGAATATTCATGGAATTATGAGAAGATTTATTAGTCAAGAGGTATGGTTCATGGTGTGTTTCCATCAAAAATAATAGTGTGTTTTAACTATAAAAAGGTTGGTCATATTAAAAAACATTTTAAGAATAGTTTTTCAAGAAAAAATTGAAAGTTGAGGCTCATATAATTCAATAAGGAAGATAAGATAGTGAGTGGAAACCTAAGGTAGCTAAGGTTGATGACCAATCCACATTTCCAAGTGGACTATTTTCCATGGTGGAGCATAGTCAAGATGCAAAGGAATGCCAAGAATTCTCTCTATCATTTCAAAATATTGATGAATGAATCAAGACCAATAGACCAAGTTAGAATGTTATTCAAAAAAAGATTGAGGAGGTCAAACCAAAATGACTATTCAAGCCTAAAAGGATCATGAAGAAATTTTAATCTATTAAAGATATGGAGATCGAAGAATCTCTTGAGTTTATTTTGTTTTAGTACCCTATAGTATAAGTGACTCCATTAGGCTTCATGGAGGCACTCAAATAATAAGCAAGAAACATGAAGGATGCTTAGTATTAGGGGGAGTTTTGTGTTCTTTGTTGACTTTTAAATTCAAGGTTCAGTCAAGAGTCTATTATAGGTATGATCAAAATATATTGGTCACTAACAATTTATATAATGACTTGATCAAACCAAGTCACAGTATTGATAATGTCTAAATTTTTTATGGAGACAAGGGGAGCTAATCATGATCCAATAGTAGGTGTGTAATATTGATCTGTGTTAAGTTTTTTTGAAGAAAAAAGGTGTCTTTTTAGGTCCAACGATCAGATAGTTGTCAATAAGATGATCCTTTGTCATTAATGTTGAAGGGGGAAAAGTTCATGTTTGGGAGAAAGGTCAATATTGAAGAAGATCCAGCTTGAGGAGTTTTGATTAATCAATTTCATGTAAATGTTTCCATCACTGACAAAGTAGGATATTATTTAGGTATATTCCTTGTTGCACCCAACATCCCCTTTATTTCCATAGGAAATGGGAACCCACATTTTTAAAACTATGGTCTTGAATTTGAGCCCCTATTTTATATGTTTATATAAAATCTAGGAGGAGATTGATTATTGGCCTTTTTTGTACTTTGGAAAAGTAGAATTGGTATTGTTTTTTCATAGACTAACCTTTTTTTGAGTCTTTTTTCAATATATTTTTTTTACTTATGTTTTTAGGATTTTTTTCAAAACTTCTATTTTGAATGAATTGGACTTTAGGTTTATTATGTCAAATAATTTGTCCATGACAATTTCCCTACGATAATTCCCCCATGTCAATTTCCATAAAGAAATTAACTTTATCAAATTTGTCTTTGTCAAACTTTTCTTATCATACATTTTGTTTGATAGAATTTTCTCTTCATATAATTTTCCCCACAATAATTATGCCAAAATAATTTACTTGAATCAAACTTATTCTTGTAGACAATTTTCTCAATATATTTTCCTCATAACAATCTTGTCGATACACTTTCACTGATAGAATTACCCTTTGGCCTTTTTGTTGCAACCATTTTCCCCAGTAGAATGACCCTTTAACTTTTTGGCATCGACCCTTTGCCCTATGAGACATACCCTTCGATACTTTTGTCCTAGGCCTTTACCCTTCACACTTACCCTTCAAGACTTTTTTCTTGAGCCTTTTACCCTTAGGATATTTTATCTGATACATCCTACCCTTCAACCTTAACTCACCTACCCTTTAGCCTTTTGAAAGTGCCCTTCAGCCTTTTTAAACTACCCTTTGGGACTTTTTTCTTGATCCTTTACCCTTTCAAACATTAATTCAAACATTTTGTTTTAGGAATCATATTCTTTAGGAATTTTATCCCAGTCCTTTTTTTCCCTTTGACCAATTTCTTCAAACATTTTATCTAAGAGAAATGACCCTTCGACCTTAACCCACCTATCCTTTAAGATTTGTGTAACCTACCCTTTGGAATTTTTATCACAAATATTTTCCCTATGAAGTAGACCCTTCAAGATAATTTCCATAAGCATTTTTCCATGAAGTGGACCCTTCAGACCTAATGCACTTACCCTTCAGGATAATTGTCATGGCCTTTTTTCCCTTTAGGACTTTTAAAATTACCCTTTGATCTTTTTTAAGTGACTACTTACCCTTCAAGACTTTTATCCAATAAATTTTTCATACAAGATATACCTTTTGAATAAATGCACTTATGCTTCAAGACTTTTCTTCAGAGCCCTTGCCCTTCAGAAATGACCCTTTAGGACTTTTATCCTAAGCCCTTACCCTTCAAAAATGACCCTTTAGGACTTTTATCTTGGGCAATTTTCCCTACAAGCTAATTCATTTTAGACTTTCTATCTCAGGCATTTTGTCCAATGAAAATGACCCTTCAGACTTTTAAGATTGACCTTTTACCTTTTTACCATAAGCTTTTTGGTTGATGAAATGAAACATACCCTTAAACATAATTGCTTCAGATATTTTGTCTATAACAATTTCCTTGATGATATACATGACCTAGATAAAAGGATCATAATAAAATCCCTCACATAAAATGGATGAAAATAATACCCTACTACCAATGATAATAGACTAAAAAGTGCCACAAAATTACCAAGTATCACCCCTAAAATCAAGCACTTTATTATATATGTTAAATTTTCCTTCACATTATTTCTTACAGGAGTGAATATGAAAATGATGGGTGTCAAGATTTCAGGAGTCAAATAGGTCAAGCACCAAGATCTATGATATGCATTAATTCATGTGCTAAAGATTTGATGGTGCATAATTAAGCACAATAAAGGCTTTTTTCAAAAACTCCATGTGAGTGCCAAGTGGAAGCATTATGGGAACCCAATACCTACTTAGTACATGAATATCTAATAGTACGAATCCCAAGTGGACTTTTCAAAGATTTAGACTCAATGAGAAGCATGGGAAACATGCAACATACAGTTATTTTTGGTTAGTCATGGATAATAGTAGTGTCACTGGTTCTAAAAATATTGGTAAAGTGATTTTAGTCCATGCATATGTTTGAGTTCCATTTAAAGGTGGCTAATCTAAAATATCAATAGGTTATTCTCATAACCTATGAAAGGAGGCAAGTATAGTTTTGGTAAATAATGAATATTTTGAAGTTTTATATGTAGTTTGAGCTATAATTATAAAAATTGCCTTTATCTTTATACACATGCATAGCTTTTGTAAAGGCTATTTTAAACTAATAACTACAAGTAGACTCATACATTTTTAGACTACAGTTATAACTCAAGTTTTGACTATCACATGTAATGACCTTGCATGAACTTGGAGGATGAGGTGATCCCTTCCCCAAGTCTATATAAACAATTATAATCCAACTTGGATTTTTATTAGACAATTTTTGAATATAGGAGCAACATCAATTTTGATTGTCAGCAAATGTGTTTGTGTATTTTCTTTCCAATTTTTATGTAATCAATTATTAATTTATTTAGTTGTATATTTCAATAATATTTAGTGTGAAAAAGATATGAATGGATTATTCATTATTTTGATTGATGTACTAATTTTTAGATGTGTAACAACTATTGAAGGATTGGTAAAATATATTGGTTAAGATAGTCAAGTTGTTTGATTCATAATTATGAATGTGTACTAGTACTTTATTGATGTAGTTTTATATGTGTGTGCAATAGTTACCACAGATACTTCACTAGCCCAAGCCATAATCTCCTAAATAAAGGTGTGCAATAGCTACTCTAAAAGGAGAAAATTTATTTGAGGCTTATCAATTTCTTACATCATTATCTCTTTATACTTCTTAATCATGTCTGATTGTGTGTGTGTGAAATTGCTATTATCAACATACATAGGTTCTAAGAGTGCAGGTCTATTTGGAAACTAACCAATAAATTAGTCCCTAAAAATCATAGAGCCTTATTTTCTATCTTACCCTTCCCTCTTTTTTTGAGTTTGTTTTGAGATTTACCCACTCTATATTATCAACCAACCAACCATCCAAATCACATAGATATTCACTACCCTTATTAAGAGCCACACATACATCTAAAAACATTTTCAACAAATTGCATGACTTATCTGCTATTCTATCAATATGTTGTAATAGACCACATACCTAAAACTCATGCCCTACAGTGGATTTTACCTCCATTGAGATCCTAAAACATTAGAGGCTACTTCACTAAGGTTTTGGTGTGCATAAAACCACCATCAATAGTTTAAGTGTCATTAGAAGGAGGGAAACAACCTAATAATAGTATTTATCCTTTGCATAGAGTTGCATTAGAGTCACCTAAGAGAGTGACCAGATATAATTTCCACATTAGTTTTCTAGTCTCACCCATAAAAAATCATAGGAGACCTAGAATTGTACCAATAACCCCAGTTTAGAACAATCCATCCCCTCCAGTAGGGAACCCCTTACTTGTAAGGAACCTTTTACTTGTTAATCATCCAATGGCTCAATAACCACCCTCTTTATTTCGATATATTATTTCCATCCTAGGAGACATGCATGATTTACCTTAAAATCCTAAAAAGTACTTTCTTTCCTTTTCTACTTCAGGAGCAAGGATCATCGAGGAACATATTAAATATTTTAAATCTATTTTGAGATTAATGAATGTTGTCTATGAGGATATTTCATGCATATTATTCCCATTTAATTTAATGGATGTTACTTATGATTGGTATTTAAATCTAATAAAAAATTCTATCACTTCTTTGGATAAGGTCAAGTAGCCTTTCTTACACAGTTTGTATAGGTAACCAATATTAGTTTGGTATACCATCACTTTACCATCATGAGGAGAGAACCTAATGAGCCCATCTATGTTTTAAATGAAAGGTTCCAAAAGATGTATAATTGGTTGATCCCAAGGTACAAACTAGATGAGCCATTAGCATTAGAGATGTAAAAAAATGTTTTGGATCTAATTAATATTGTGTTCTTGAGAAGAGTAACTACTACCAATAGTTTGATGTTAGCATATGGAGAGGATATCAATATATACAAGAAGCTAAACCTTTAGATGCTTAGTGTGCCTAATGTCAATGATGGATTTATATCACTTAATCCAATACCATATGTGAAATAAAATGTTCCCACATTCAATCAAAATCAATTGTACATACTACCTCCATTGACACAGATGACATAACCAAGTTTTAGCTTCTTAAATAATCATACAATAGGAAATGGTTACTAGTAGAATCAATAATCATCTATTTCTCCTATTACTAGTCTACAAAGTATTGAATCTACAAAGTTAGAACTAGATTCTATTCATAATATGGTTCAAAAGTTGAGAATCAACTTCTTAAATAGGAAAAGAAAGATAGGAAATGTGAATGGCCCAACTAGAAATTAGAACACTAAATTTTAGAGATACAACAAACCTAAGCAACCTAAAAAGCTTCTAGAGATCAATATGGTAGAAACAACTATTCCTAAATGTTCAAAAATCCATAATACTTTTGAACATGGTGAGCTTAACTATGTTTAATTTTGTACCACATTTGAAATCTTTCAAAGAGAGATGGTTAGAAAAGATCATATACATAATTTAATTGAGTGTCATCTATAACTTGGCTCTTCCAACACTGCTATGTTCTTTGAAACTCATGAGTTTCCCTTCCTAGGAAAATATGACAATGAACTAGAACATAATATAGATGAAATTCATGTTTTCTATAAGTTTTAGAAAGGTGCATACAATCTAAGGAATAAGTAGCATCTTATAAAATTGACTCCTTTAAATACCATAGTGATTCCTCATAATCCTAAAGTAGATAATAATCCACCCCCTCCAAAGGGGAATGATCTATAGTAGAGTAAAGAATAACCAAGTAAAGGAGGTTATAACATTGTCAAAGACATGAGAAAGATCAAAGAACTCTTCATGCGTTAGCTCAAATACATAAACAGAAGGAACAACTATATAATTCAATTATTGGAAAATATTATATGGAAAGAACCAAAGCATCTATAGAAAAAGCAAAAGTTGTTGACATCAATGTCATCTACAAGAGTAAGCTAGAAGTTATACCCTTCTTATTGACTATTCAAGCATTCAGTAAGAATACTCATAATTGTTTAGTTGATTCTGGAGCTTCTACAACCATCATGCCTACATCTATATGTCAGAAACTTGGTCTCGCTCCAAGCCCCTCAAAGAGATTGGTTTCATAATTGAACAAAAAAATAGTAAGAGTAGTTAGAGAATTGACCAATGTGCACATTCAAGTAGCATCTAAATTGTGATTCTAGATGACCTATGATATTCTTGTGGTTCACATATCAAAAGACTATAGACTATTGTTGAGTAGGGATTGGTATAAAAGAATTAATGAATATATCTCTATAGAATTTTCTCATATATGTTTACCATGATAAGAGCTGAAAATCAAATTAAAATTGATAGAGAGCCGATAATGAAGTATCCCATTATGGAGTATAACATCAAAAATTAAGAGGTAAATTATGAGTCACCCAACCTTGGTATTTATACTTTTACTATGTAAAATTAAATACAAAATCTAGAACCTGAAGGTTCTAATTAGCTATGAAATCTACACTTTGATGGTGATAGATCCAAGTAATGATTAGACATGATAATCAAGTTAATTGATCCACAAGTTAAAAAATTCTTGATAGCATACAAGTTACAATTTCCATGCACTAACAATAAAGCTAAGTATAAGGCTCTAATTCTAAGATTATAGTTTGTACTCAAGAATAATGTTAATTAGATATTATTATTTGGCAATTCAAAGTTGGTGGTCAACCATATTAGAAATAAATATCAATGAAAGCTATCATATTTTAGAAGATACAAGAATAGATCATGGGACCCAATCAAAATATTTGAGGATTTCAACATAGCAGCACTTCCTAGAGAGAAAAATAAAATTGTTGATTCGTTAGCTACTCCTACTACTAATTTGGAGCCACTACAAGAATCTAAGGTAACAAAATTCTTATTTAAATTGGTATCATGTCCCTTTATTCTTGATAAGGTAGAAAATTTCTAGGTCTTTGATGATGATCAGTAGATTATGCAATTTTTAACCAATTTAGGGGAATTTGAATCCCAAATCATTGATGATAAGGACATTAATCACCTCTATCAAGAGGAATTAGATAAAGAGGGTGTTTTTTTAGCTCAAATAAAATCAAATTCCAATCGGCTTGGTCTCCTTGGAAAAACCATTCGACATAGATCCTTAAGCTCAAAAAATCAAGCAACCCAAGGTTAATGAATTAGACTTCAGAAGGAAAAATATAGGAGATCGACATAGCCCATGCTATGTTAATATTGGTCTTAGTTGCACCCTAGAAGAGAAACATCAAGTGAAGGATCTAATCACTATATATAATGACATCATTACTTGGACATATAAGTATTTGAAAGTATATGACCCATAGGTTATCGCTCATATGATCACCTTGAATCTAGATCACAAACCATTTAGGTAGAGGTAAAGACCAGTCAATCCTATTCTAGAGCCTCTCATTGACAAAGAAGTGGATAAGCTTTTAAGTGCAAAAATCATCTTTCTAGTAAAACATTCTACCTAGGTGGCCAATTTAGTCCCAATAAGAAATAATAATGGTGAGATTAGATTATGTGTGGATTTTAGGAACTTGAACAAGGATTTTGAAAAGGAAAATTATCTTCTACCTTCTCTAGATGAGGTGATATAAATAGTAAGTGGTTTTAAAATGATGCCCTTTTTAGATGGATTTTCAAGCTATAATCAAGTACTTGTGCAATTTGAGGATAGAGTGAAAATGACATTCACTATGAAGTGGGGATATTATGAATAGAAGAGGATTCCATTCATCCTAATAAACATATGAGGAACCTTTCAAAGTTTCATGGATAATGATTTCAAAGGACCGACAAGAAAATGCATACTCATCTATACAGATGATCTTACAATATTTTTAAAGAATAGGAAAGACCACATAAGTCACCTACAGTCCATATTTGAAATATGTAGAAGGTTTGGTGTTTCATTAAACCAAAAGAAAATCATATTTAGATTGATTAAAGGTAAGCTTTTAAACCACATCATCACCAAGGATAGGATCACCATTGATCGAGATAGAATTCATGAAA
Source organism: Torreya grandis (assembly GCA_037957365.1). Classification (NCBI taxonomy): domain Eukaryota; kingdom Viridiplantae; phylum Streptophyta; class Pinopsida; order Cupressales; family Taxaceae; genus Torreya; species Torreya grandis. The sequence continues at coordinate 286,225 of JARHVA010005335.1, forward strand.
TTTTATAAATTCAGCCACCAAACAACAAGAAGAAGCTTAAATCATTCTTTGGAAATATTAACTTTATAAGGAAGTTAATCTCAATATTTGAAAAATTTGTTATACCTCTAAACTCTATGCTCAAGTAGGATGCCAAAATAGAGTGGGCAACTAAATCTTGAAAGTCCTTCCAAGACATTAAAGATGTAATATCATAGGCTCTAGTGATGACTAGTCCAAATTTTCCTAAATATTTCTACCTATTCTTATTTGTTTCATAGCATACAATTACTAATATCATCATGTATAATAAGGATGAGACTAAGCATCCAATCACATTCATGAGAACAAACCTAAAAGATGCAGAACTTAGGTACTCTATGATTGACAAATAGATTTTTGCCCTGGTTAAGGTAGTGAAGAAGTTTCAACATTATAACTGGAGTAATAAAGTCATTACCATCATGCTTGATCCTACTATCAAGTTCACCCTATCATAGAATGAGCTAGGAGAGCACCAAGGCAAATAGATGTCTAATCTACAAGATTTTGACATATAAATCAAGTTGGTAGAGATCATTTGGGGTCAAGGCATTATGTAGCTTATAAATGAACCATATCCATGCATCACTATTAAATAGGTGTGTAAAGCTCAAGTATCTAAAAGAGAGTGGTATAATGATATGATATAGTACTTATTTATAGGAACTTGTTCCTTGAATCTCAATAAATAATGAAGAATATCTTTAAAGCTCAAAGCTACTTATTACATGATAAAGAAGGGAGTTCTCTATAGAAGAAATTATGAAGGTATTTATATTTGGTGTGTATCTACAGAAGAAGTTAAATAAATCTTATAGAAATAACAACATAAGATGGGCAATGATCATCCTTCTATAAATACCACATCCCATAATATCTTAAGAATGGGCTATTACTAGCCAATAATTTTCAAAGATGTTCATGCTTATGTGACAACATGCCATGAATATCAAGCTCTAGCCAATAGAGAAGTACACATAGCAATGTCATTATAGCCATTTTTTAAAGGAAGACCATTATCCCAATGGGTTTTACACTTAATTTGTGTCATCAATCTAAATTTCTAAATAGTCCATAAATTTTTACTTATTTCTATAGACTACTACACCAGATGAACTAAAGTCATAAACAAAGAATTACAGAGCACAAGATGTGATTCACTTATTGGAAGAACACATAATAAATAGATTTGGCATGCCAATTTCCTTGGTTTTTGATAATTTATTTATTTTTATATCATTATAATTCACTGAGTGGGCACATGATAACCATATTATTATCAGGTTAGCATCCAATTATTACCCTTAGGGAAATGGACTAGCAAAATAAATGAACAAAAATCTTATTGATGTAATTAATAAATCAACTAGAGACAAGCTTAGGGACTAGCATAATTTATTTAATTATTCTCTTTAGGTAGATCATACTAGACACAAACAAGCCCTTAAAGCTTCACCCTATCTATTGGTGTATGGATGTAAGCCTATATTCCCAAATATGTTGAAGTTACCCACTTATCAGTTTATGCAAGACTACATGGAACTAAGCGATAAAGTGGAATCAATATTGTTGGAAATAATATAAATGGAAGATTCAAGTACTGAGGCCTTATATACATTCAATAAAAACCATGATGTGGTTAAGAGGTGGTTTGATAAGATATCAAAAGTCAAAGCATTCAAGATTTTAGATCTAGTGCTACTTTGGGATAAAGCCCATGAGAAGAAAGGACAATGTGACAAGTTTTACCCACTATGGATTGGACCATACCAAATTTAATATATCATGAGTAATAATGTGTTTCATCTAAAGGACATCCAAGGCAATGAATTTATGTATCTAGTCAATAGATAGATCATAAAGCACTACTGCAGGGTTGTATTGTCTACTGATATTATTGAGTAATAAGGGATAGATGAATGTAGATATAGGATTATATTATATTTCCTACTTTTTTAGATTAGTTCCTTGATTTAATAGATTATATTTCTTACTTTCATAGACTAGTTTCTTACTTTTAGTATTTTGCTTTCATAGATTGGATTTCATACTTTCTAGAGTAGTTAGTGTTCTTTATTTTCTATTATCATAATTATGTTTGCTCTAAATATAACTGAGTTAAAATCCAAAACAACTGAGAATATGACTTATATAAAAGGTTAAAATTAAAATCTTGACACTTTGGGACTAGTTTACAGATTAGGCATATTGTTATGTTTTTGAGTCTTTAGGATGAAGGTAGGTAATCATGGATTATTCTCAATGGTGTCACAATTTAATACTTTTACCAGGCATATGTAAGTTTATATTATATTAATTCATATAAATTTATAAACTTTTTCTTCTTTATTTGGTCAAATTAATTTATCACATTAAATAGCTGTTGGAAGTGGTAATTTTAGGTATAGGTGTAGTTGGTAGGGACATTGTAGTAATTATTTATTTTATAATTATATTAGCTCACTAGGGTTTTTTCTCTTGTCTTTTCCATTCAAGAAGAAAACCAATTGGTTTAAAAGATAATAATAAAATATAAAGAAAATCAAAAGGCTCACATGATGAAATAAGGTCAATTTACCATGCATCATGATTTAAAAAAATAGTGGAGAGAAAAGAGGAGTCTCAAGTATCTCTATTAGGGCTATGGATGATTGGATAGAATTAGATCATTTCATGATCTTCCCTTATTTTAATGATATTAAATATATAATATAATTAAACCTACAACCCCATCAAAACCTTTGAAAAACTCATCATAATAGGGTTTAAATAAACTACACAGTTTGACACACATAGATCCAAGAAATTAGAAGGCAAGTATGTTGTGTGAATCTAACTAGGAGTCTCTTTCATTTTTATGAGTTAAGTATTCTTATATAACACACTTCATGATTGATTTTAGATTACAAACTAGAGTTTTTGGTTCTTCAATACTTAGGAGTATTGCCCTTGTGAGTTGCCATTTGTTGCACCCAATATCCCCCTTCTTTCCATAGGAAATAGGGACCCACTTTTTTTAGACTATGGTATTCACTTTGAGCCCCTCTTCTATATGTTTATACAAAATTTAGGAGAAGATTTATTATTGAATTTTTAGTAATTTGGCAAAGTAGCATTGGTATTGTGTTTTCATAGGCTAACCTTTTTCAAGAGTTTTTGTTGGGCTTTATGTTTTTGATCTTGTGTTTTCAAGACTTTTTTTTAGAACTTATATTCCACATGAATTATTCTTCAAGTTTATTGTGTTGGACATTTTTCCTTAAAATTTTCCCCATAATAATTCTCTTGTGCCAATTTTCCCAAAGCAATTGACTTTATCAAATCTATCTTTGACAAACTTTTCCTATTGAACATTTTATCTGATGAAATTTTCTCTTCACAACATTTTCCATGCAATATTTTTTCCAAAACAATTTCCATGAATCAAAGTTAGTCTTATGGATACTTTTATAAATATATTTTCCCCATAAAACTATTGTTGATACACTTTCACTGATATAATTTCCCTTTAGCCTTTTTGTTATGATTATTATGATTTATAGAATGACCCTTCATCCTTTCTACATCAACCCTTTTCCATCTGAGACATACCCTTTAGGACTTTTATCCTAAGCCTTTTTCCCTTTTTGCAATTCTTTTAGACATTTTTTTTGAGACATCTTACCCTTCAGCCTTAACTCACCTACCCTTCATCCTTTTTAAAGTTCCCTTCAACTTTTTAAAACTACCCTTCAAGACTTTTGTCTTGTGCCTTTTCCATTTTGAACATTCCTTCATACACTTTGTTGGAGGCATCATATCCTTTAGGACTTTTATCTTGGTTCTTTTTTACCTTTGACCAATTCCTTCCAACATTTTATCAAAGATAAATGACCCTTAGGCCTTAACCCCCTATCCTTCAAGATTTGTTCAACCTACCCTTAAAACTTCTTAGCATAGACATTTTCCCTATGAAGTAGACCCTTCAAGATAATTTCCACAAGTATTTTTTCCATGAAGTGGACCCTTTGGACCTAATTCACTTATCCTTTAGGATAATTATCATGGCATTTTTACCCTTTGGGAATTTTTGAATTGCCCTTCAGGATTTTTGAAGTGACTACTTACCCTTCGAGACTTTATCCTGGGACCTTTCCCCTCAAAGACTTACTCTTCAGGAATTTTGTCCCAGACATTTTCCCTAAAAAATAAACCTTATAAATAAATGCACTTATCCTTTAGGACTTTTGTCCCAGGGCCTTGCCCTTCAAAAATGATCCTTTAGTACTTTTATCCTAGGCATTTTGCTCTACAAGATAATTTATTTCAAATTTTCTATCTATGAAACTTTTTTGATAAAAATGACCCTTTAGACTTTTAGGATTGACCTTTGACCTTTTTACTATGGGATTTTTACCCAATGAAATAAGACATGCCCTTTAGGATAATTACTTTGAACATTTTATCTGAAACAATTTCCTTGATGATATACATGGCCTAGACAAAATGCCCTCAATAAATTCCCCTACATAAAATGGCTAAAAAAATACCCTACTACCAATGACAATGGACTAAAAATCCCTGTAGAATTTCTAAGTGTCACCCCTATAGCCAACCACTTTATTATATATTTTCTAAAGTCACCTTTGCATTATTTTTTGTAAGAATGAATCTAGAATAGACAAGTGTCAAGATTGTATGAGTCAAAGAGGTCAAGCACCAAGATCTAAGGTATGTATTAACTCATGTACTAAATATTCGATGGTGCATAATCAAGCACAACAAAAAAGGATTTTTTTCAAAATCTCCATGAGAGTTTCAAGTGGAAACATTGTAGGAGCCTAGTACCTAGAGATCCAATGGTGCACAAGAGCTTAAAACATGAATATCTGATGGTGTGAGCCTTAGGTGTACTTTTCAAATATTCAAACTCAGTGAGAAGCATGAGAAACATACAACATATAGTTAGTTTTGGTTATTCATAGCCAACAATAGTGTCACTAGTTCTAAAAACAATGATAAAGTGATTTTGGTCCTTCATGTATATGTCTGAGTTCCATTTGAAGGTGACTAATCTAAAAGATCAATAGGTTGTTCTCATAACCTATGAAAGGAGGCATATACAATTTTGGTAAATGGCATATATTTTAAAGTTTTACATGTATTTTGAGATATAATTATAAAAATTTCCATTGTCTTTCTACACATACATAGCTTTTGCAAAGGCTATTTTACACTAATAATTACAAGTAGACTCTTATATAGTTTAGACTACAGTTAGAACTTAAGTTCTAACTATCACATGTAATGACCTTACATGAACTTGGAGGATGAGGCGAACCCTTCCCCAAGTCTATATAAAAAAATTTAATCTAACTTAGATTTTTTTTAGAGAATTTTTGTATACAGGTGTAGCATCAATTTTTATCATCATTGAATGTGTTTGTGTATTCTCTTTCCAATTTCTATGTAATCAGTTATTATTTTATTTGGTTATATGTTTCAATAATATTTAGTGTGTGAAAGATGAAAATGGATTCTTGATTATTTTAATTGATGTAATAATATGTAGATGTGCAACAAATATTTAAGAATTGGTAAAGTATATTGGTTAAGATATTCAAGTTGTTTGATTCATAATTTTGAATGTGTACTAGTGCTTTCTTGATGTAGTTTTCTATGTGTGTGCAACAGTTACCTCAAATACTTTAATAGCCTAAGCCATAATCTACTGAATAAGGTTATGCATTAGTGATCCAAAACTTGAAAGTCTTGGTTGAAGAACATTTTAAGAACACACAAATAATAATGCTATCTCTGAGAAGAGATGTTTTATTGCTCAAAATTATAGATACAATATATTTTTATCTCCAAGAAGAGATCTCTGATTTCCTTTTTAGGTTACATCTTCATTTATAGACATTTTGAAGGTAAGAGGAGGATTTGGAAGGTCAAAAATCTTGAGGGAGATTAAGTGGTTTGACTTCCATGATTCACAATAATATAGAATTTGAGGAATTACTATTTTTAGAAACTTACTATTTTTAAACTACACTACTAAACTTGAAATTTAGGGCACTTATATTTGGTTTTATGGGTTACAAACCCATTGATCAGATATCATGACATCTCATAGCATTCCCCTCATTATTTTATTTCTAATGGTTCAAGTTGGGAGTCAAATAGAGCTATGGTGCAAAAGTTATGGCTCCCGAAAGTTTTACCATCAATTGGGGTAGAACCGTCACATGAATTGTCACCTAAAATGTTACTCAGATAGATTAGCTACCCTAAAATTAATAACCTTTTTTTGAGGATTGTGAATTTATTGAATCATTATCTCCTTATAATTTTTAATTGTGTTTAATTATGTGTGTAAAATTGTTTTTATCAATAGGCATAGGTTACAAGAGCACAGGTCTATTTAGAAACCAACCAAGGAAGTAGTCCCTAAAAACCATAGATCCTTATTTTTTTCCTTACCCTACCTTATTTTTTTGAGTTTGTTTTGGGATATACCCACTCTATATTATCAAGCAAATAACCATCCAAATCACATATATATTCACTACCCTTATTATGAACCATACCTCCATCTAAAAACCTTGTCAATAACCTACTTGTAATAGACTGTATACCTACAACTCATGCCATAGAGTAGAGTTTAGCTCCATCAAGATCATAAAATTTTAGAGGCTACCTCATTAAGGCTATGGTGTGCATAAAATCAACATCAACATTCATATTATTGGTGTTGAAGCATTGGTGTTGTCATTGATGTCAAATTCAATATAAGATGTTATTAATGTCAAGGTCAGAGTTGATGCCATATATGGTGAGATGGTATGTGACAAAGAATTATTTTGAAAATATATAATTTTAAGGAAACATGGTGACTATTCAAATTTTTATGGCATGCCAAATTCAATATCATGGTACAAGGTAAGCTATTGTTGTGTACTAGATGTCTTGAGAATCCTAGTTTATCCCTAAGAGAAGGTGTACACATGAATCATATTGAATCTTGGTGATTTGTGTCAATATACAAATGAGAGAGTATAAAAATATATGTAAACATGAGTAAGAGATAAATATTATATTAAATGAGTTCCAAAGTCAAGTTTTGAGGCTTAGTCCTTACATGAAGAAACCTAGTAAGGAGGCACAAACTTGGTAACATGATGAAGTAAGAAGTCTAAGGATTTTTTGATGATTGGTGGTAGTGTGTGATAAAGGTATTATTTAATTTCATATTATAATGATGTTTTTATAATAGTATAGGAGTTTTCAGGTGTGATCATGGTCTAAGTATGACTAGTAGTTCAAGGTCTAGTGTGCAAAGAGACCTAATGTGGCCTAATGAGGGGTCAATATCATTTCCTAAGGTTTAATATCTCTTGAGAGAATTTACATAGGTTTTATAGGTTATTTTAATTTTTTTGACCAAGTTTTAGATCATATCCTAAAAGAGAAAGCATGAAAATTGGTGTTAAGGTTTTTCTATGTGCACATAATGGGGTGTTACAAAATTGAGAAGGAATTTATTATGATTTTTGGAATGTGAAACATTTTAATGACATCCTTATCATTTCATGAAATTTGGATAAGTTTCCTATCTTGATTTTCCTATTATTATTTTTGGATTTGAGTGGTAATTATTTATGAATGATTGCTAAGAAGGGAAACCAGTCAAAACCCTTATAAAACCCTCATAATGACTTGATACTAAAGATATTATTGGTTATGAATTATAATGGTTTTTTTATTGTTTTTATTTTTTTAACATGTGAAGGACTCTTCTAGGTTTATCTAGGTAGTTTTAGTTTGCCATAAAAGTGAGTATAAGCTACAAGAAACCCCTTGTTTCTCATAATTTTGATGTAACATGCATAGTTGACCAAGTCAAAGAATGAAAATTGATGGAGGATGACATGTGAGACTTTTATTTTGTGCCCATGTAATTTTATTATCAGGTTTCATACCTAAAATTTTCTAAACTAGTCATGGAAGTTGACATATCGCTAAAAAGTTCTAATGAGCAAAACAGTGAGAAAACTAGGTAGTAGTGAGAAATAGATTAGGGATTGGTTGTAGAGGATTAGGGATGGATAAAAATAATGAGGTAATTTTTAAATACCTATAAATCATATTAAAAAAAATTATAATTTTTTTATGCAAACAAACATGTGAAAAGTTGTTCTTAAAGTGATTTGTCTAACGTAATAAAGTCTATGTAGGGTGAAGATGTGAGATTGGTCTATAAGACCAATATATATATTTAACCTTGTAACATATCTATTCCAAGATATTTTAAGTATGATTAATTATCATTAAAACCAATTTTAATTTCTTAAAATTATTCATATAGGTGTTTTAAATATTGATCTTTATGACTATGTTTTTTGAGCTACAGGTAGTTTTCTATGTATGAGTGAGAATGTTGTTCCCAAGTCTCTTTACATAGATTTTTTGAATACAATGAAAATTAATTTTTTATTTATGTTTCATATTTTCATTAAACACATTTTTATTCATTATAAAATTTCATGAAGTTGTGAAAATTCAAAGGCTTTTGACTAGGTTCTTAAGGCCTATGTGCAGTTCAAAGTGAGCATATGAAGTTGATCAGTTTGAGGTCTTTTTCCCTATTTTGTGAATTTTAATGGATTTGGTGTTGAAAATAAATTAATTAAGGTTCCATAAATGTGATTTTTAATTATTTTTATGTGTCAAAGTTGAGTTTATGCATCATGTTTTCATGATAGACTTTCAGATGGTAAGAAAGCCTAATAACGAGTATACCTAATTATATGGTTCAGGGAGTGAAATGAGATAAATGGTATTGCGAGAATAAGGTGATATTATAAGGGGTATAATTTAATATTTTATGAAAATTTTAATCCATTTTTTAATTCTATATTTATTGTTGATGGCGTAAAATTGTGTTTGATCTTAACCAATCAACAATGGGAAGTTTCAAGCTGTGGGACAATGTGGCTTCAAACAACCTCCAGATTTTAGAGAAGCTGGTCTCTTATTTTGTATTGGGTATTAGGGAAAAGGGAAAGGAGACTTAAATAGAAATGAAAAATGTAAGAATTGAAACCTAACTATGGTGATGTGCCTGAGTGTAATCCTAATCCTAACCTAAGCACAGTGAGGCTATTATAAGATTTAATTACATTTAAGAGCAGACAAGCACATGATCAATGTAAAAGGTCAAAATAAAAAAAAACATAGGCTTACAACAGGGAGTTCTTTCACTGAGACACAAAGAATGTCAACAAAGGCATAGTGTTCAATCTTCTTAATAAAATTTTCAAATCACATAAGAGGCACAGAAGTCACGTACAGTTATGTAAACCTTCCAATTCAAGAAAATGAGACAAAATTAAATGACATCCTTTAATCACAACTACAAAAAATATACAACATATAATACTTTACCAATGACACAGACAACACCAACCAAGGCTTGGAGCTTAAATTTCCTTAATTCATTCAGCCACATAAAGGGCATAAAAACATGCACAGTTATAACAACTTTACAATTCAAGAAAATTGAGACAAGAGCAAATGATGTTACTGGTCAAGAACTTTAGCAAGTCTAATACTATAGAATTCCCCCCTTTTTTCTTGATTTTACAATTCCCCTTATATAGACTTGGATGCCTCCTTACATCACTCTCTTTCCTGTGCAATTCTACCCCATCATTTACTCATAGGGAACAAAATAGACGGTGCCTTTAATGCCTTGGGCACATCCTGGTCTTATCAAGAACTGCCCTATGGCATGGTGATCCATGTCTAGTACCTCTCTTCATGCCTAAAATTCCTCATTCCATCACCTATTTGGCTGTTCAACTATCTACTCTGCCTCCATCATATAGGGAATAAATAGACGGCCCCTTAATGCTTTGGGGGCTCCAAAAATCTACCCAATGACTGTTCCATCTACTCGAATTAACTTCAACTAATTTTCCCTCCATTTCACTTTGTGGAAATAGATACAAAGAATGCTTTGAAATGGGAGAGGACACTTATTCGATTTCCTAAAAATCCTCGTATACTTAGGAGGCACCCAAAAATGACACCTGGCACTTTTCACCGGATTCATCTAAGACACATGGCTCCCTCTGCTTTTCTTTGGCTATGATGTAGTATCATTTGGGACACATATTAGACTTTTGTGGATGGTAACACTTGGCAATTTCCAAAGACTTTTGTAGTAACTCCTGAGGCCCACCATAATCTTTATTCAGTAATGACACTTGAAGATGATCTCTCAGGTAATGACACATGGAGGCTTCTACGGCTTTGAGGAAGATACGTGGCATTCTCCATTTCTCCTACTAGGTTTACATGGCACCCTCCACTTTTCCTAGGAGTGGAGTAGAGAGGGCTCAGAGAGTGACATTTGGTAGCATCCACTACTTTATAGCACTTAAACAAAATAAAAAAATGTCTTTCAATTTTGGACCAAAGTATCAGACCCAGGCGTTGAATCAAAGTCTTTCAGAAGTAGACACGTGGTGACCTCTACCGTTCTTTAAAAAATTAGTTTAGGGCCTTCCACTTCTACCACCTAGTGCTTTCTGCTACATCTTGCTCCTTATCTTTTTGAAACCCTTTGCTATGAAATAGAATGAACTCAAGTGTTGATACGAGATGCAGATGCTAACACATGGTGGCTTCTATGGAGTTGTTATTAGGTATGTGGCACGATTTATGGTTCTCTAGAAAGTTACAAACTAGGGCTTAGAGAATGCCAGCTAGCTGACTCCATGTGTCGATAAGCAACACGTGGAGGTTTTTGCCTGAATGTAGTACTTAGGCAAAATAAAGTGAAAGAAACAAAAAGGGGAATAAAGAGGACCCATGCTTGGATAGTGACACTTAGTAGCCTCCACTACATTTTGACACTTAGGCAAAAATGAACCTACCCTCTACTTTAAAACTCTACCGTGATGACTGAGGTACATGAGAACCAAACTACAGTGCTTGACTAAAAATTTGAATGCAACATAGAGTAAAAAATTACTCTATAATTACTGGTAACCATCAAGACTTTTGAGCCTGCTCAAAAAGAAAACCCCACCTCTCGCTAGATCAAAATTGTGAAAATTATAGCTTTAAAAGAGCCATCGACGTATGTCTAAAACACTTATTTAAAAGCAAAGTAGGAAAACAATAGAAAAACAATGTGAGAAAGGGAAACTATTTAACTACAATACATGAGAGACCTAAGTCAATTGAAATGTTTCAAATAGATTTTGTTTACAGGAATCTCTTCAGGTTCCCCTTCCATCGACTCTAGCTCAAAAGAATTCTCTTGCTTGCACGCATGAATTCTATATGGACCAGTCTATAGCACTTCAAATTTGGTGTGCCAACCTGGCTTGGTGGCTCTTGCATCCCATTTCAAAACAATCGAGCCTACCTTAAAATTAAGATTTAAAGTCCTTTTATCAAAATAATTCTTAACCATTCCCTGATGCTTGATTAATGAATCATGGGCTGTATCCCTCTTTTCCTAAAATTCCAAAAGTTTTGCGAGTCTGACCTGCATGGGGCCATTCTCTTCAATCTCAATTTGTTTGATTAGCTAGAGAGTAGGGATTTCCAAGCTTAAGGGAATCATGGTAGACTTTTCATACACCAATTCATATGGAGATGTTTTGATCACCTGCTTGGACGTGATTCTATCAGCCCATAGTGCTAGATTAAGCACTTTGTGCCACTCTTTGTGATGATTTGCCCCTACTCTCTTGATGAGTCTTATCAGGTTCTTGTTGGTTGACTCTGCCAGACCATTACCTTGAGGGTAATAGTTAGATGAAGTTTTCAGATATATTCCATGTCTTAAGGCAAAGTTAGATACTTTAGACCCCAAGAATGCTTTAGCATTATCTGATATGATGGTACGAGGAGCCCCAAAGTGAGTAGTAATGCCCCCTAGAAAATATAGGATCACATTCTCTGTTGCTTCTTTAAGTGGGACTGCCTTAGTTCATCTGGTGAAATAGTCTATGGTAGTTAATATCCATTTATGACCCATGCTAGACACTAGATTTATCAACCCAATGAAGTCAAGACCCTACTGAGCAAAAGGTTCATCCACCACTATAAGACTAAGGGGCATGGCTGCATTCCTCTGCATCCCCATATAATACTGGTAGGATTGACATTTTCTAACCAACTGATAACAATCTACAAATAAAGTAGGCCAAAAATATCCTACCTCACTTATCTTTATGGTTGTGGTATTTGTAGAAAAATTCCCCCCTAATAATCCATGATGCATTTCGTGTAGTATCTTCTTGGCTTTAGCCTGTTCTACACATCTTAACAATTTCCTATAAGAATTTCTTCTGAAAAGGACTTGTTTAATTAAAACAAAATGAACTCCCTGTATCTTATAATATCTCCTCTTGTTTCAAGGGAGTTCTCTTGGATAAACCCCATTTTTTATAAATTGAATCTTGCTGGCGACCCAAGATTCCTAATCAACCTCTTACAATTTTAGCATTGTCTTTATTTCTCCTTCTGGATCTGCCTCCTCAGGTAACATCTTTTCAAGCTCTTGGGTTATATATTGGCATAGCCCCCTACCTTTGACTAGCTTGGTGGGTCTGACCTCCACATCATACTTAAGGATCTTAGTGATCCAATAGGCTCTTTTCTCAGTAATCTCCCCTCCATGATGTATTCCCTAACACTTGGGTGAGCCACAAGTATCAGAATTTTGTTCCCTATGATTAGATGTCTAAATTTCTTGAGGGCTTTCACCATGGCATAGGCTTGTCTTTCCACAAAATTGTACCTAGTATCATAATCTCTGACAGTTCTTTAGAAAAAGGCTATTGGGTGCTCCCCCTCTAGCATGTCATTCTTTTGATTCAAGATAGTAGTAATACTTGACTTCCCTCCATAGACATACATTACGAAAGGCATGGAAAAATTTGGGTTCTTGAGCACTGGGGCTACTGAGATAGCCTTCTTGATCCCTCAAAATCTTGCCTTACTTCTATAGTCCATGTGAAGACTAGGTCCTTTTTTAGCAAGAGTGTCATTGGTCTAACCAAGCTTGCAAAATCAGATATGAATTTACTGACAAAATCGATCTTCCCAAAAAAAGACTGGACTACCTTTTTATTTGCTAGAAGAGGTAGGTTCATTATAGCTACAATCCTCTTGGGGTCTATGGAAACCCCCTCCTTAGATACTATGTACCCCAATAGTTTACCCTGAGGTACAACAAAAATACATTTCTTGAGATTCAATGATATCCCAAAATCCTGACATTTCTTGAAGACAGATTCTAAATGATCAAAATGATCATCAACATTTTTTGAGAAAATAGTGAGGTCATCTAGATAGACCAGGATGACCTTATTTATTAACTCACCAAAGGTTATATCCATAGCTCATTGAAAGGTGGCTCTTACATTCAATAAGCTGAATGGCATCTTCGTGTAGGCAAATGTACCCCATTTGGTAGTGAAAGTAGTTTTGTACAAGTTTTTTTTAGCTAGCCAAATCTGATTATACCCAGAGAAACCATTAAGTAAAGAAAACCTCTCTGATCTAGCCACAGTTTGTAGAATTTGTTCCATGGAGGGCAAGGGATAGTGGTCTTTCAGAGATTCTCTATTTAGATCTCTAAAATCTACACACAATCTCATGTCTCCATTCTTTTTCCTAACTGGGACCAGATTTGATACCCAGGTTGAGTGTTTGATTAGAAATATTATTTTTAAATCTAAAAGCTTTTGTAACTCATCTACCATTAGAGGCTCAATCCTTGGATTTACTAGCCTCTATTTCTACTTGATGGGTTTGGATCCTTCAGTCAACTCTATTGTATGTTGGATAATGTCTCTATTGTATGCATGAAGGTCATCATAGCTCCAAGCTATGACCCTATCATACTTTTGGCACAACTTGATTAATTTTTTATTTTCTTCCTGAGTTGTAGAATTCCTAACTTTTAGCTTCTTCCCATCACTCACCTCTACCTCAGAATAGTCTACCTCATCTACCTAGAACATTTTCTTTCCCAGGCTTACATCCTCTGGGTCAAACAAATTTTCTAAGGTGATCAATCCTTTGGGGAGCTTATTAGTCCTTAATTGAATAACCTGATCACCATATGCCTCTTCAATTTTAGTTTACAATTGATCCACAATCTCATCTGATTGCTGTAAGAAAGAGACTACCTGAGCATCATTTTCAAACACTTGCCAATTTTCATCATTCTTTGGGATGGTTGGCCTCACTATAACTTTTACTGACTCATTATTAACCAATAGGCCAATTGCTTGGTTAAATTGTGAGCCAATTTGAGCCATCCTATTAGCCTCAGTGTTTTGACTTCTAGGGATGATTTCAATATTGAAGGCATTGAAATCTTCTATCAAATCTCAAATCCTATGCCTATAGGACCTCATTCTCACATTCTTGGCTATCGCCTTTTCCCATATTTGCTTCACTACTAGTTCTAAATCTCCTTTTACTTTTAGGTTCTTTATTCCCTTTTTCTAGGCTAACAAGAGCTGATGTACTAAAGATTCATATTATACATCATTATTAGTGCAAGCAAATTGGAATCAAATAGCCCTTAAAGTTTTATCACCATTTGGAGCAGTAAGACAAATCCCTGCTCCAGCACCATGTTTACTTCTAGCCCCATCAAAATTCAAAGTACAAAGCTCTAAATCTTGAGTATTAGGTGAGTCTTCTCTTATAACATTTGGGATTACCTGATCCTCATCAAAAATGACATACGTGCCCAAACTGGTAGAGTTATAGTTCCCATACGGGTCGCTATGCATCATAGCCAACAACTGGCTAGTTTCTTCTTCTTGATCATGCTTAGTCCAGTCTCCTAGTTCTTCAACAAAATTTGTTTCTTCTTTATTCATCATGGCATGATCTAATTCTAATATTGTTGTTGGTTCATTGGTGATGTGGTCTTTGGATAGTGGTTCAAATAGAATTTTCATCTTTGACCCATATCTGGTTCTCAAGATGAGGTGAGACCAGTCAAGAGACATATATCCTCCTATTTTTGCTATAAATTCTTGAGATAAACATAAACCAAAGATAGGAGGTATATCTATGACAACTATATCCTAGTTGACAATTACGTTGGGGCATGTGAATAACTGCAAGGGGAGTTGTTTTATTCTCCCTATGGTTTGCACTATTTTGCCATCTAGCTGCATAACTCCTTTTACAAGGGGTTCATAATTTATTTTCAAAGCACCAGATATTTGCTTGGGCTTCACAATTGTGCTAGCTCTTAAATCTATCAATGCATTATGCAAGAGTTTCTTTCCAACTATCAGAGTCAAATAGAAAGGCTCTGGCTTGGATTTACTTACTTGTGTTGCATTGTTCACGAAGGCTATTGTCGTTGGAGGAACTAGATCTTTGAGATTTTCCTTTCCAGTAGGTCCTTCCTTGGTAAAAACACCTTTGGGCACTACTTGCCCTTGCAAAGCTTCTTGCAGTAATGTCTTTTGCTCAGGAATAGCCAAGATATCCCATATAGATACTTGTGTTGAAGTTCTCTTTAATTGATCCACTACATTGATCGGTCCCAAAGACTGAGTTTTTTGGTAATAAGGATACCTCATTTTTTCTTGAATCTAGATAGGGATCCCTTAATCTTGTACTAGCTGAGGCACTTCATTCCTAATAGTAACATTCCTCTGTCCCTGGGATGGAGGATTATTCTTGGCTTGACCACTTGCAATCTCAGGCTACTCCACCATTCTCCTCTTCGATCTGGTATAGTAATCAGATTGCACTACTGGCCTCTGGAAGGTAGATGCTTCATTCAATAAAATTGCTTCTTCATCCTCAACCCATGAGAACAAAGTGTGTTCAAGGGTTATTTATTCTTCTTATTGCAAGGACATTCCTTGTATTTGAGCCACTAGGACTGAAATCTACATGCCAAGAGACTGGTAGGCTTGATTGTTACTGGTACTGGTAAACTGACCATCCATTCTTCTCTGCTCAGCCACTCTTTATTGTAGATTGCCTCTAGGACAATCTCTAGGGCTATGAACATCATTGCAAGGAAAACACCAAGCATTATTATCATCCACATAATTATTCTAACTTGGGACCATCTCCTTATTTGAATTGGGAGGAAGGGTATGTGAAGGTGTGGGAACTGCAACTAATTGATTTACTAGTTGATGGTTAGTTTTCCTTAGAGGGCCTTGATATTGGTTTGGTTGGGACAAAAACCTTTTCCCTTGATAGCCTTGATAAGGGGGTTTAGGGAAAGTATTATTCTACCTCTTCATATTAATCAGCTCATTGGAGAATGTCTATAGCATATTCTTGATATCATCCATCTTAGATGATTGAGCAGGAACTTGTTGCTTCGTCAATGATGAAGGGTAAGTATACATAGAAATAGGTAGGCTTACAGCTTTAGGGACCTCTTAAGGTAGGGGAAAGGTAATTTCTGGGAATATAGGCATGGGAGGCCTTGGAGGTAACTTCCTAGCATCAATTAAATGATTCTCAGCTTTGACTGCATAGTCATAAGCTGTTGGCAAAGTGTGTCCTCCTAGTGACTGAATCATAACAGATATATCTAAATTTAAAGCTTTGAGATAGAATACTATGGCCATACCAAGTGGTGGTTTAGCTACAATAGAGATTTTGTCCCAAGTTTTCTAGAATCTAGTGTTGAAGTCAATCATGTCTTCTTGTGGTCCCCTTTGAATGGTGATCAACTGCTATAATAAAGAAGACTTATCACCCTTTTCTACAAATCTTTCAAACAATGGATCTCTGAGCTAGTCCCATGTAGAAATGGTATTTGGGGTCAAAGACCAATACCATTCTAAAGCCTTCCCTTTAAATGAGGCTGCTAACAACCTTAGGGCCACATTTTGCTTTATGACACCGTGTATGGCACAGACATCTGATACATCTTGAAGATGTTCCACGGGTGTTTTTGAGTCTTGCCCACTAAATTTGGGTAGAGCTTTTAGAGAATTTATTGGGATAGGATCCTAAACAATTAGTGGTGTAGGGAGGATTAAGGGGCTACCAGTGTTTCAGCATGCATAATTTCTTGGGGGTACATGGGCTCCCATGTTTGGTACTAGTAGAAACTGGTTAGCTCTTCTTCTTGAACTAATTACCAGAGGTGGAAAAAGAATACCTAGATTTGTAGTAGATTGTGATCTGGTTACTGGTCCACAGCTCTGACTCCTCATAGCTCTCTGGTTCATGCGATCTTGAAAAAAAAACTTCAAGACTGGTCCCACTGGGCATGCCAAAAATTGTTGATGGCGTAAAATTATGCTTGATCTTAACCAATAAACAATGGGAAGTTTCAAGCTGTGGGACAATGTGGCTTGAAACAACCTCCATATTTTAGAGAAGTTGGTCTCTTCTTTTGTATTGGGTGTTGGGGAAAAGGGATAGGAGATTTAAACAAAAATGCAAAATGTAGGAATTGAAACCTAACTATGGCAATGCACCTGAGTGTAATCCTAATCCTAACCTAAGCACAGTGAGGCTATTATAAGATTCAATTACATTTAAGAGTAGACAAGTGCATGATCAATGTAAAAGGTCAGAATAATAGAAACATAGGCTTACAACAGGGAGTTATTTTGCTGAGACACAGAGAATGTCAACAAAGGCATAGTGTTAAATCTTCTTAATATAATTTTCAAATCACATAAGAGGCGTAGAAGTCACGTATAGTTATGTAAACCTTCCAATTCAAGAAAATGAGACAAAAGCAAATGACATCCTTTAATCACAACTACAGAAAATCTACAACATAGACTACTTTGCCAATGACATAAACAACACCAACCAAGGCATGGAGCTTAAATTTCCTTAATTCATTCAACCACATAAAGAGTACAAAAATATGCACAGTTATATCAAATTTACAATTCAATAAAATTGAGACAAGAGCAAATGATGTTACTAGTCAAGAACTTTAGCAAGTCTAATCCTATAGAATTCCCCCCCCCTTTTTTTATTTTACAATTCCCCTTATATAGACTTGAATGCTTCCTTACATCACTCTCTTTCCCACGTAATTCTACACATCATTTACTTTTAGGAGACAAAATAGACGGCACCTTCAATGCCTTGGATGCATCCCGGTCTTATCAAGAATTGCCCTAATTGTGGCATGGTGATCCCTATCTAGTACATCTCTTCACGCCTAAAATTCCTCATTCCATCACCTATTTGGCTACTCAACTATCTACTCTACCTCCATCATATAGGGAATAAATAGATGGCCCCTTAATGCTTTGGGGGCTCTAAAAATCTACCCGATGACTATTCCATCTACTCAAATTAACTTTAGCTGATTTTCCCTCCATTTCACTTTACAAAAATAGATACATAGAATGCTTTGAAATGGGAGAGGACACTTAATTGATTTCTTGAAAATCCTTGTATACTTAGGAGGCACTAGAAAATGACACCTGGCGCTTTTCTCCCAATTTGTCTAAGACACATGGCTCCCTCCACTTTTCTTTAGCTATGTTGTAGTATCATTTGGGACACATATTAGACTTTTATGGATGGTGACACTTGGTAGTTTCCATAGGCTTTTGTAGTAACTCCTGAGGCCCACCACAATATTTATTCAACAATGACACTCAAAGATGATCTCTCGGGTGATGACATGTGGAGGCTTCCATGGCTTTGAGGAAGATACATGGCATTCTCCATTTCTCCTACTAGGTTTATGTGGTACCCTCCACTTTTCCTGGGGGTGGAGTAGAGAGGGCTCAGAGAGCGACATTTGGCAGCATCCACTACTTTATAACACTTAAACAAAATAAAAAAATGTCTTTCACTTTTGGACCAAAGTATTAGACCTAGGCATTAAATCAAAGTCTTTCAGAAGTAGACACGTGGTGACCTCTACCATTCTTTGAAAAAGTAGTTCAGGGCCTTCTGCTTCTGCCACCCAGTGATTTCCACTGCATCCTACTCCTTATCTTTTTGAAACCCTTTGCTATGAAATGGAATGAACTTGGGTGTTGATATGAGACATGGATTCTGACACGTGGTGGATTTCATGGAGCTTTTATTAGGTACGTGGCATGATCCGTGGTTCTCTGTAAAGTTACAAATAAGGGCTTGGAGAATGCCAGCTGGCTAACTCCATGTGTCGATAAGTGACACATGGAGGTTTCCACCCAAATTTATTACTTATGCAAAATAAATTGAAGGAAACAAAAAGGGGAATAAAGAGGACCCACGCTCAGACAGTTACACTTGGCGGCCTCCACTGCATTTTGACACTTAGGCAAAAATAAACCCGCCCTCTGCTTCAAAAATCTGTTGTGATGATCGAGGTACATGAGAACCAAAACTACAGTACTTGACTAAAAATTTGAATGCAATGTAGAGTAAAAAATTACTCTACAATTATTAAAATAAGACCTAAGTTAAACATGTGCTTAGAGAAGGCCTAATTGCATTAGGTCTCTATTATGCCTAATGGTAGTTTTGACCCTTAAGGGTAATGACCAACATATTTAATTAGTTTTTAAATTATGAAACATTTTTTTTGATATATTAAAATTATGATCCAATTATGGTGAGGTTCTTATCTGACCAAGATGGGTAAGAGCAAGAGTCATGTATAAAGAGAAGGTCTAATATGCCTAATTTGACTACTTAGAATATTGAGCGAATGATATAAATTTTTGGAAACTAGGTAAAGGGATTAAATATAATTAAATATGTGTGATGAATATTCCATGAATAACTAAATGTGTTCATATAGGTGATGAATAAGGTTATTTTACCTAATTTTGCTAAAAAAAGGGCTAGTTTAGTGAGAAGACCTAATAGGCTATTTGAGAGAGATAGAAGAGTGAGAAGAGAAAAAGGAGGTAATCTTAAATTGAGTTAGAAACATGTGTTGAAGGGTGATTAGATATTCAAGGTAGATAATTTGGTGTTGAGTTACATAAGGGGGTTGTTTCCTCCTTGTAAGTTAGTGCTTACTAAAGGACTAGTTGAGTTGGTGCTTGACTAGTGAGGGATTGGTGTTCCTTGTGGGGTTGGTGCCTCACTAAAATTTTGATTAATTAATTATAGGAATATATTAAAATCTATTAATTAGTTAATTTCTTCCCCTAATATGGTTTTTTTGATGATTAACTACCCCCTATTCCTAGAATGGGGACCTTCCTTTCTTCAAATTATAAAATGCCCAAGATGCCAAGCATGTTCAATCATTTGACTGTATTTGGATTTGATCTAATTTACCATTACTTATGTTTCTAATTTTTTTGGTTAATTATTCTTTTTGAAATAATAATTAGTACTTATAAATATCTATATTATTACAAGTTCTCTTTAAATTTCATTCAATAATGAGTTATTAACTGTTGATGATTCAATGATGTGCAAACAAGGAAGTATAATCAAGATTTTTAATGGACATGAACATAATAAGCTTTTCTAAGTTTTATTAGATTAACCTTTTTTTTTTTAAGTCATTCATTTTCAAGATTTTTCTTAAAAACTTGTTTAAATTTTTTTATGATGGGTTATGACATATTTTGAAAACTAACTTAACTCCTTGCTTGACCTCATAGGATGCCAAAATTAAAGTAGTATTTTTTGACACCTCACGGGATGTAAAAATTTGGACCATGACATGAAAGGATATGTGTCCACCTCACTAGGGTTTATATCACCTTAAATATTTAGCACACCCTATGTAAGATAATTAGAATAAATATTCTAATTTTGTGATATATGTGGTGCCATCTGGAGAGCTCTCAAGAATACTAGCCATTAGAATTCAAATCTAGAGACTACATGTCAATATATTATCCCTTGTGAGTAATATCATTCACTACAAGCCACAATGCATCTACCACACATCCAACATAATGTTGAAGCCCATAATATGTTGCTTTGTGTCTTAAACATAACCAACCAAACTTGAGCAACCATTTGAAGTGATGCATGTTCCCTTTAAGTTCATCTAAGGTTGATGCATGTCCACACCAAATAACATCCATATAGAGCTTGAGAGAGCCTACAAGACATGTGAATGCACCCAATTAATTCAATCAAAGCTCAATGATATATAGATATCTAAGGCTCCTTCTGAGAATGACACCTAATAGAAGAAATAAAAAAGGCCCATGAAAGTAATGCATGTCCCCATTGAACCCATATGATGATGTCATGTGTCATTATCATGAAGTTTATATAGACACTAGAAAACCATAGTAGATGTCAAAATTCCTTAGGATACCTTAAGAGCCACCTAAGCCTCCTCAACCCATTGACTAACTTATCAAACCTTAGCTAGCTAAACTCAATCACTTACTAACGAACCTTAACCCACCCTTTTTAACTCACCTTGACCCTTTACCTCTAGAAAATTTATCATTGATGGTTAGCTTAACCATCAATAGCTAGCCTGACTATCGATGGTTAGGTCCTCACCCTTCTAACAAATCATTAGTTGTGTGTGATTTAATGAGGCATAATTAAATATGTTCACCTTATGCAGTGCTAATGAACTCCCAAGCATTGAAATCAGTAAGCCAACCTATTAGAGAGCATTCTATCCTCCATCTCTGTTTACCTATAAAAGGAGGGGAGTAAGAGGTGAAAAGGATCCATGATCACAAGCATTTCTTGCACATAGGTATTCAAGCTCTCTATCCACCTAGTCTTCTTCCAGTGATTTAGAAACAACAATAAAGATATGAACCTTTACCAAAATTTCTCTCAAGGTAAAAGTATGATTACTTTGTCAAAATTAGTCCATCCATCAATCATCAACTAATTAACAAGCAATAGGTTATTCCTTCCAAGCTAAAGAGGATCTCTCTATAATCTTTTGAATTATGTGCACATCAACAACTAGGTATTTATACCACACCCCTATTACTAGTTTTTTATCTTCTTCCAAAATTAATAAATGATTAGAAATTAAGAGAAACATTTCAGCATGCTCAGTGGGACCCTAGAATCATCTAGGTTCCCCTTTATTCCTTTTTTCTTTTCTCATACAAGGAAATTTGAAATTTCTTTTGGGCTTAAAATAAACCTTGCTTGATTGCTTGTTTATTTTAGTTCATCTAATAACTTAAAAGAAAAATAATTAATCATAGTTTCACTCTTTTTATCACAAAATTTACCAAACTACATAATCAATCAATACATAAAAACAAACTTGAGACAAGGCTCGACTAAGATTTTATCACCTAGAAGTAACCTTACCCTTTCTCAATGATCCTACATGGAGGTCATTACCAAAGGGAGAACCAACTCAGCTCTTTGGTTGAGTATAAACTTTTAAATTTAGTATATCTTGGCTAAGTACCCAACAACCTTATCATTGTAGTGTGTGAAATGAGGGGGTAGGCCCCAATATCAAACCACATACTAACATTAAATATAGATTCTTTTTAGAACCTATACATAACCTAAAACCAACCTTAGATTTCCTCTTTAGTACTTAATCTATAAACCAAACTTATTATTCACACTTTCTAAATCATAAGCCAAAATAAATCTAAAAATAATCCCAAGTTTTAAATGTACTTTAGTGTGTGTTTTGATTACCTTGAGATTCTTTTCCTTTTGCTTGATTTGTGTTTGAGTTGTGAGCTTTCATCATTTCCTTTCTATTCCTTACATGGTCTATACTAGACAACAATTGAGGAATCAAACCAAGTAAGAACCACCATTTTCCTCCTCTTCTTCCATGGAGTATACTTCAAATGTTGATATTTATCCTTATCTTTATCCCCCTCTTACCATTCCTCAAATTGTTGTTCAGGGTGATGCATATTTTGCTACCTTCCTTGATAACAACCATGTGGCCCTCCAACATTACCTCAACACTTTAGCTTACCACACCCTTACTACTTTGGTTCCTCCTATAGATCCACCTTATTGTATACCTCCCCATATTATGGTTTGTGCTACCTCTACCCAACCTATGATTACCCAAACATCTTCTTCTAGTAATATCCCATCCACTACTACCACCCAAACCCAATCCAACATCCCAACCAATAACCAAACACATCCTACACCGACCAACACCACCAATATAGGGGCAACCTCACCTCTTTTTATCCATACCTTTTATAACATGGGGGTATCTTATACCCCTATTTCCACCATTCCCCTTATTACTACCAATCCACCAATTTCTACCCCACTTCAAAATTTGGTACTTTCTATACCGCCTACTCTTCCACCTATTATCACAAGAGTTTCAACTCAACCCCAACCATATACCAACCCATCCATACCTAAAAATCAACCCATATTAATCCCACAAAAAATACCTATGAGATCCTACCAATATGTTCCTAATCCAAAAGGATACATAACACCTTCTACCCAACCTTTTGTGCCCATCAACCCTTATGTGGCACCATCCCAACCATTAATGACCACCTACCAATATGTTATATCTTCTTAACTCTCTACCTCTTATACATATATTTCTTCCACCCAACCTCAACTAAAATTACCATCCAATTATGGAGCTTCCCAACCTCAAATAGATTTAGTCAAAATGTTAATGGAAAAAATGACCAACTTAGAGTCATCTATTTTTGGGGCTCATAAACTTTTATCTTATGATCAAATCTATAATAAACCTATTCATCCATCCATCCCTGTCCAATATTTTCCTCCTCAATGGGAACTACCCAAATTTTCCAAGTTTAAAAGTAATGAGGACCCCCAATAACACTTGAGATCATTTTGCCATTCTTGTTATTTGATTGCATATGATGATGCTCTCCTCTTTGTACCTTCCCCATGTTTTTATTTGGACCAACCTTGGATTGGTATAGTTCTCTCACCAAGAAATATATCTTTTCCTTTTCTCAACTTTCCAAATTATTTTTAGATCATTTCTCAGTCAATATATCTAAAAAGGTCTCTATTACTAACCTCTATTCCATTATACAATTTGATGATGAATCAATTGACAATTTTGTAGATAGATGGAGAGGCCTTATCAACCAAATTTCTTTCTACTTGTCCTAGCTTAAGTTAATTTAAATCTTCTTTTGGTGTTGTGCCAAACATATTTCCCCTACTCTTCAATTTCAACTTTCTAAACTTTTGATGAGGCTTTCACCATGGCATGTAAATTGGAAATCTAAGCCATTGATGAGGGAAAATTGAAACTAAAGAACAAAAATTCTAGCTTAAATCCAATGACCCTTCCTCTACCAAAACTACCAATCAACCTAACCATCCCAACACTAAAATAAAGGCATCCACAAACTCAGTTGTCCTTAAAATAGCTCCACCACTAATTGTCAACCAACCTAACCCAACTAATTCTTTTAATTCTTCTAACCAAGGAAATCAAAACCAAAACTAAGTCACCCAAAAATAATATACATTGATAGGGGAGTTTTATGCTTTAGTTTTAGATAAATTACTCAAATCAAACATTATACAACTTCCTCCAATAAAACCTCACCAATAATTTGATGTTTCTTTCCCTATACCTAGTTGGTATAATGAGAATGATCTATGTGATTTCCACCATGTCATTGGACATGATGTTAATGTTGACATAGGAAATTTCAGCCTTGGCAGGAGGTCGAGCTCCTGCCTTCTCCTCACAACTATGGAAACTCCCCTCTCACCTATGGGACTAGTGAAGCTAGAAGGGAGAGTCTCTAGATAAGGGCGAGCTCCCTTTGATGCATCATGTTTGTTCCAGCAAGTGCAAATACAGACATAAATATATAGATATATAAATTGGGGGGATGAAAAGGGAGGAAGATGCAGGAAAAAAAACTACTCTAAGGAGGTGATACACCAAAATGAAATGACCTTCTCACATCCACTCTCAAAATAAGACAAATACATTCATACACTTCACACTTGGCAAAAGAACCAGTCTACAAACTTCACAGGGAGGTTTAAATGAAAATATATAAAAATGGAGGTTCACCAAAGGTGCTGTGAGAGGCACTCTATAAATAATCCCTTCTATTTCTACACCCCTAATAGAACTCTCCTCCTTTCAGTTACAGAGATGGTGCCTTGTAGATAACTGGTGTGTTGGTGTTGAACCTGTGAGAGCATTAAAAGACAATGACTAAACACAAATTAACACTCAAGACATACACAAAATATCTATCCAAGAAGAGGTAAAAACTATGTTTATAGATTCAGGTAGAAATTTTAGCAAGGCTGCGCCTTGTAAAATTGTGGAAGATCCTTTTACAAAATGACAAGTTCACAATATATATGAGAAGCAAAGAGGCCCATTTGGTGCTCCTTATTTTATAAGTGGCTTATCGCGTCATCTCATTGGGAAGAATAAGTCACTCAAAACATTAATGATCCATGTGCTTGGTATACTCGAAATGTGCATTTTCAAGGTCAATACATGGTTTGTCCACTCATTAAATGTAAAATGGAGAAAATTGGTTGCTTTACTAGCTGTTTGCATCCCTAATGATCAATTTGCTAGAACTATTCCACCTACCAGAGTCAACTTCTCAATTGGTGCTTCCTCCTACCACTTAGACTAACTGCCTATTTGTTCCATGCTTGTCGCTTTTTCTTTTCTCCATTTTGTCTCTTCTGGCTCCCTTGGCCCTTGGGGTGAACATTATGGTGGGTTGCTACATTCTGGGCTCCTCTTCTTTGGTTAGCACTCTCTCATTTGAAAACTAATAGCTATTTCACTTTGTTAACTTTTGACATCCCCATCAAAATGTCATCCGGTCTTCCTAGCTTCTCTGCAGTTGTGCTTAGTCTTAGTGCCCTCCTGACTTTACTTAGTGCCTTTTGTATTTTGGCTAGAAGTCCCCCCCAAGGGTATCTACCCTTCAGGGTCCTTCGGTGGGTTGCTTGTTTGTCTTGGACGGTCTCCTAGACTCCCACAGGCTTTGTGTCTATGGACAATTTCCCCATGGACTTTTGTCTATAGATGTTTTCCCATAGACATTTTGTCCACATAAATTTTCCTGAGCCATTTTTTGCTTTGTGTTTTCCACGGGCTTTTATCTGCAGACATTTTCCCATAGATAAAAAGTCCACAAAAATTTTGCTCGGGCCTTTGCCTTGGCTTTGAAGCGTGCTCAAATTTCTTTTGAAGTGTCGGCCCTATGTGAGGTCATTGAAATTGGACTGTTGATTAGACTAAGGCTGATGAATCAAGACCGATGAACCAATGGTGAACTGGTGACCATGAATCAAACTCATCAAACTGGGTCATTTAACCAAAGCCTGAAACAAGGCTACTTAAACTTAAATATGGACAAACCAAATGTTGATGAACCTACTAGAGATCCATGGTATTAAACCAAGTTAAAGAAAACATGTCATTGAACTTGAGCAACTTGAAATGACTGGCTTCAAATAGTGGGGAAGAAGGTGAACGATTTTGGCCTATGGGCAAAATTGGTCAACAGATGGTGACTCACAGGGGAAGCATGCCTGCTATTGCTTAGAACCCAATTACCTTAACAATCCATTGGGCATGGAGTCAGATTGTAACCTTAAAATTATCAGCAGCCCTAATAAATTCAAAACAAATCACGCAAATCTACCTTTGAGAAAATGAAAACACACACAAGACTAAGAAAACTACTACTTGTGTAATAACACTTAGGGAAAACAAGAAAGAAAATAAGGGAAAAAT
The DNA here is from genome assembly GCA_037957365.1 of Torreya grandis. Taxonomy (NCBI): domain Eukaryota; kingdom Viridiplantae; phylum Streptophyta; class Pinopsida; order Cupressales; family Taxaceae; genus Torreya; species Torreya grandis. Next base: position 312,914 of record JARHVA010005335.1, read on the forward strand.
ATGTACAAGTGAACAAAGACTTAGTGGCAATGCTTCAGATGTATCCCATTAACTAGGATATGCAGTTCTTCACCATCCAACCTGGAGAGTTGAAATGCATTATGCTGCTTGCACTGAGTGATTATGTAAGGACCACTCCATAAGGTATCAAATTTCACATGTTTTCTAGGCTTAACTCGATCTTCATCCCATTTTTAGGATAATGTCTCTGTTAGAGAAACCTTTTGATGAATATTTCTTGTTGAAGTGTCTTTTTACTTGTTGTTGGTGACTGGTCACAGAAGCCATATCCCGGTCCCTTACCTCTTGGAGCTCCATTAGCTCACACAACCTGACCTCCATGCTGGTTCCTTCTAACTATAGCTAGCAGGTAAGATCCAATGCTGGAAATTCAAGTGAGATGGGAAGCCTAGCTTCCCTTCCATATACAAGCGTATATGGAGAATTCCCGATTTCTCTCTTCAGAGTGATTCGATTGGCCCACAGAGCTATCTTCAACTTGGCATGCCAAGTCCTCTAATTTTCTTCCATGGTCCTCTTTATGATTCTGATCAATTTTTTGTTGGTGGACTCAGCCAACCCATTCCCTTGTGGGTAATAATTTGATGAAGTGTTGAGATATATACCATACCTTAGTGCCCATTCACTAGTTTTGGTTCCTAAAAAAGCCAAGGCGTTATCTGAGATTATGGTGGCTGGGACCCCAAATCTTATTACCAGGTCCTCATAGAACTCCAAGACTATGCTTTCATTTGCCTCTTTCAGAGCAATAGCCTCCACCCACCTTGTGAAATAGTTTGTGGTAGTCAGGACCCACTTGTGTCCATCACTGGAAGGATGATTGATCATCCCTATGAAAGCTAGGGCCCACTGCATGAATGGTTGCTCCACCTAAATAGGCTGTAGAGGCATGGCAACCAACCATTGTTTTCCATCAAAAATTGCACACTTCTAGCACTTTCTTACCTAATCATGGGTGTCCTTGAAAAGAGTAGGCCAAAAATAGCCAGCTCTCATTATCCTTTTTGTAGTAGTTCTAAGAGCGAAATGAGAGCTGGCTATTTCTGGCAAGGATAATGAGAGCTCCTTAGAAGGACCCTAGAGAGATCCTTCCTAAACAATACTTCATCAACCAAGACATAAGGGAGAGACTAGAGTTTGAAATACCTTCTTCTGATCTTATCAAGACCCTGTGGGCACTCACCAGTGATAAGAAAATGCCTCAGATCTGACGTCCATTCCTTTATGACAGCTGGTTCCTCTACAGTGACTACATCATGAATTAGCAAGTTATCTCCCCTTTTTTGCTTGAAGTTTATATCAAATTATTTGTACAAGCCTCTTCCCCTCACCAGCTTGGTGATCTTGATGTCTACATCATACTCCATCACTTTGGTGATCCACCCCACCCTTTTCTCATTCAGGTCTCGATTGGTCAAGAAATCCTTGATGCTAGGATGTGGGACCATGAGGTGAATCCTATTGTTAGACAACATATGCCTAAATTTCTTTAGGATTCATACTAATACTAGGACTTGCTTCTCTACATATGTGTACCTGACTTCAAAATACTCTAATCCTTGGCTAAAAAAAGCCAGTGGTTGCTCGAGGTCATCACCATTTGCTTGGGTAAGCATGGTAGATATCACCTCTTCATTTTTGAAAGTGTAGAGGTTGAAGTCTTTATTGAAGTCGGGGCTGATCAAAGTAGGAGCCTGAGTTATGGCCTACTTGATGGCCTCAAAGCTATCTTTTCTTTGAGTTGTGCACTTGAATTCCTCACCCTTCCTTAGCATAGAGGTCAGGGGCTTGACTATCTCTATGAAATTTGTAATGAATCTCTGAATGAAATTTATCTTTCCAAAGAAGCTCTACAGGCCTTTCTTGTGCTTTGGTAGGGACATCTCCAGGATAGAATAAACTCTCTCGGGGTCAATGGATAAGCCTTCCTTAAACACGATGTGGCCAAGGAGTTTCCCCTCATGAATATAAAACACACACTTCTTTGGATTAAGAGAGATCTCAAACTCCCTATACCTCTCAAAAATCTACATGAGGTGTTCTATGTGTTGGCTTGCTACCTTAGAGAATACCATCACATTATCGAGGTAGACCAGCACATTGTTGTTTATCAAGCCTCCAAAAGCCATATCCATGGCTCACTAAAAGGTAGCACCAGCTTTAGATAGCCCAAATGGCATATTCTTGTAGGCAAACATTCCCCATTTAGTGGTGAAGGCCATTTTGTGTTGATCACAACTTTGCACTAGAATTTAATTATACCCTGAATAACCATCTAGAAGGGAGAAACACTCACTACCTATTACCTTCTAAAGGATCTGATCCATACTTGGGAGGGGATAATGGTATTTTAAAGAGACTTTATTAAGGTCTCTAAAATTGACACATAGCATGATCTCCCCATTCTTCTTTCTAACAGGAACAAGGTTGGCCAACCAAGAGGAATGCTTGATTGGAAATATAATTCTAGACTCAATCAATTTGGCCAGTTCCCTCTATATGAGGGGCTCAATTGTTGGATTGATAGGTCTTTGCTTCTATGTGACTGGCCTGGCACCTTCTTCTAATTTGATGGTGTGTTGGGTGAGCCTTGGGTCAAAACCCTTCAAGTCACTGTAATTCCAAGCAAAGACATCGAAGAACTCCTGACACAGCAAAATGAAAGCCCACCTTTCTTGAATCATGCAATCTTTTCCAAGCATAAGCAACTTGTCTTTGAAGATCTTGACCCTTTCATAATTCTCCTCTTTGGTTGTGATGCATGCCTTGTCATTTCTAAATTGGTATCTCCATTGAAGATGCTCTCAAGTGTGAGCAGACCCTTAGGGAGCTTATTGTTCTTCAGCTAAACAATCTGATTACCATATTACTGCTGTAATTTCACTTGATTTTGTGTTATGAACTCAGCTTCCTCTTATAGGAAGAAAGCTATTTGCTAGTCATTTTTGAAAACTTACTAATTTGCAATGTTGTCCATGACTGAGGGCCAAACCACCACTTTCAAGTGGTGTGAACCATAGTCTCGACTTACTTCCTTGGAAACATTGAACTGAGCACCAATTACTGCTAGCCTATCCACTTGTTTGTTTTGTTCTCTGGGAATGGAGGCGATATTGAAAGTGAGGAAATCTTCCACTAAGTCCCAAAATCTATGCGTGTAAGATTTTAGCAAGGAATTCTTAATCAGATTTAGGCCTTTCACCTAATTTACAATCAGCTCATTGTCTCCCAAAACTTGCAACTCCTTAATCCCTCTTTTTCTTGCCCATTCAAGGCCATGTATAAGAGACTCATATTTTGAAACATTACTTGTGCAAGAAAAATGGAAATGGAAAGATGAAAAGTAACTATCCTTTGAAGGGGAGACCAACATCGTCCCACCATCAGTGCCCAACTTACTTCTGGAACTATCAAAGTACAGCGGCCATAGACCAAGGTCATCCTGGCTAGCCTTCATCAAATTTGGCATGAAGGCACCCTCTTCATGCATGTAGTAGACTCTAAGGTCTACCTCCTCAATGAACTTGTATGGATCATGTTTGAAGTTATCATTCCCCCACTCGTCCAAGAGTAGGTCTGTGACTCCTTCAAGAGCAGAGGATGGAGATTGGTCTGTCTGGGACTCTTTTGGGTTGATAATGGTGTAACTGACATTTGATACCTTAGGTGAGTATGGTTCTAGATGGTCCTTATAGAGTGGCTCATATTTGATTTTTACTTTGCTCCCATATTTGGTTTTAAAAATTAGATATGACCAATTTGCTGCTAGATAGCCACCTATCTTTGATGTGAAGTCCTTGGACAAGCAAATTGTGAAATAAGGAGGAACATCTGCTACCACTATATGATGGGGAATTAAGAAGGTTGGGCAAGCATGCAATGTCAAGCCTAAACCCTTCACAATCCCAACTATTTTTGCAGGTGTCTCATCTAGTTGCAGGACTCCTTTGTTCATCTCTTCATATTTCAATCCCATCTTGTCAGCTATACACTTGGGCATCACTGAGGTACTAACCCCACTATAAATTATGTAGTTGTGAACCAAGAAATCCCCTATGACTAAGGATACATAGGAAGGGGGATTTTTCCCTTCCTTCTTTACCTAACCTAAAGTGGAAGGCTATCCATTTGTCATCAAGACATTATCAATGCTTATTGGGACAGCTTGACGATCTAGCTCATGCAATTCCTTCTTCAATACATCCTTCTATCCTAGAAGAGACAATGAATCCCATAAAGAGATGTTCATATGTAGCTTCTTCATCTGGTCCACTATATTGACATGGGGACTACCTCCCTTCAAGCTTTCTTTGGGGCTGATCCCAATCTGAGCTATAGGCTGAGGGGCTGAAGGTGCAAATGGCTGTTTGAAATTTTGGGCCTTCAAATTTGAGTGTGGTGGAGAAGGTGCTGCTGCTACTTGAGTGGTAGCTTGGGCTTCTCCCATTGCTCTTTGATTAAATCTTGTGTTGGTTGCAACATAGTCAACCTGATTGCTTGCAACACCCACATAATTCACTGAATAAAATTCCCCTTCCAGATGATTCATGAGGGTAGAATCAAGTTGGGCCTAATTGCTACTTGTGCTGGGTTGCATTGAAGGCTCGAAGACCTAAGATTGAGTGGATTTTTGGTTGTCCATATTTTTGAAATAATTCATCATCTCATTTGTGTAAATAGCCTATTCTTGACCATATCCCATGGTCGAACCACTTGGCTACTCCTGTACTAGATTGTTCTGAGTAGGCACCATGACTTTAGATGATGAAAGGGGGCCTAAGTTGTAGTTTTGAAAAGGCCTAGTCTAAGTGAGCTGACCCTGTCCTTGATTATAGCCTTGGAAAGGGGGTCTAGGGGCTTGACCATAATGTTAATATCCCTGGTTTAGCCTATTTCTTTGAGCTTGCTACCTTTTGAGAGCTACAAGTTCATTTGACATGCTTTGCAACAGAATCTTAACTTCATTTAATTCATTGGATAGAACAGTAACTATTTTCTCAATGGTAGGTAAAGGAGCCAATGTGGGAGCAACGGTCTAAATTGGGGAAAGCATTTCTTGGAAAAGTGGCATGTGAGGCCTAGGGGTGATTTTCCCAGCTTGTACTAAGCAATTTTCAACTATTATGGCTATGTCATAAGCATTAGGTAGTATATGCCCTCCCATAGATTGGATCATCACAACAATATCATTATTTAATGCCTTTAAATAGTACAAGAAAACATAGCTAGGAGTTGGCCTTACCAAGATGGGAATTCTATCCCAAGTCTTTTGAAATTGTGAGTTAAAATCCTACATATACTCATGTGGAGCCCTCTTTATGGTCGTCAGCTGCTCAGCAAGCGAGAGACCATCACTCTTTTCCCCAAAGTGATCTATCAACTGAGTGCCCAATTCATTCTAGGAATGTATTGAATTCATAGGCAAGGTCCCATACCAGTCAAGAGCTTTGCCTTTCAAAGACAATGCTAACAATTTGATGGCAATATTTTCTTCTATTACATTGTGAATATTGCAGAGGTTGGCAATATTCCTAATATGCTTGATGTCTGTAATGGGTCCTGATCCATCAAAAGAAGGCACATTTTTTAAAGCTATTCCCAGAATTGGATCATAGCATGGGAGATTCAAGGGCCTCTCATCATGAAAAGATGCAAAAGGCAATGCCATGGCTAGGATTGGCTGTAACTGGGGTTTTGTTGTGTCTCTTACAACAGGTCTAGGAAGATTGCTTGGTGGATAAGGATGGGTCCTCTCAAATCATAGTCTTTTAGTAGAGTTTAAAGGTAATTCAATGAAATCTAAAGGAACCCCTTTTGAAGCAGACCTTGTGGTGACCTTAGGCATAGAGAGTTAAGAAACTAGTCTTAATTAGAAAATTGAAGCTCTTACTAGTGGAGTCACTAGATGCTAGAAAACTTTGAATTTACAGTGATAGGACCAACATCAATCCTGAAACCTTATTGAGTTGTCCAACTGTGTGTCCCACTAGGTGTGCCAAAACTGTTGACATAGGAAATTGCACCCTTGGTAGGAGGCTGAGCTTCTACCTTCTCCTCACAACTATGGAAACTCCCCTCACCTATGGGACCAGTGAAGCTAGAAGGGAGAGTCTCTAGATAAGGGCTAGCTCCCTTTGATGCATCATGTTTGTTCCAACAAGTGTAAATATAGACATAAATATATAGATATATAAACTAGGGGGATGAAAACGGAGGAAGATGCAAGAAAACAAACTACTCTAAGGAGGTGGTACACCAAAATGAAATGACCTTCTCACATCCACTCTCAAAATCAAACAAATACATTCATATGGTTCACACTTGGCAAAAGAACCAGTCTGCAAACTTCACAGGGAGGTTTAAATGAAAATACAAAAAAACAGAGGTTCACCAAAGGTGCTGTAGAGGCACTCTATAAATAATCCCTTCTATTTCTACACCCCTAATAGAACTCTCCTCCTTTCAGTTATAGAGACGGTGCCTTGTAAATAACTGGTGTGTTGGTGTTGAACCTATGAGAGCATCAAAAGACAATGACTAAACACAAATTAACACTCAAGACATACACAGATTCTCTATCCAAGAAGAGGTAAAAACTATGTTTATAGATTCAGGTAGAAATTTTAGTAGGGTTGTGCCTTATAAAATTATAGAAGATCCTTTTACAAAATGACAAGTTCGCAATATATATGAGAAGCAAAGAGGCCCATTTGGTGCTCCTTGTTTTACAAGTGGCTTATCGCATCATCTCATTGGGAAGAACAAGTTGCTCAAAACATTAATGAGCTATGAGCTTAGTCGGCTTGAAATTTGCATTTTTAAGGTCAATACATAGTTTGTCCACTCATTAAATGTAAAATGGAGAAAGTCGGTTGCTTTACTAGGTGTTTGTGTCCCCAATGATCAATTTGTTGGAACTATTCCACCTACTAGAGTCACTTCTCAATTGGTGCTTCCTCTTGCCACTTAGACTAACTACTTGTTCATTCCATGCTTGTCACTTTATCTTTTCTCCATTTTGTCTCTTCTAGCTCCCTCATCCCTTGGGGTGAACATTCTGGTGGGTCGCTACATTCTAGGCTCCTCTTCTTTGGTTAGCACTCTCTCATTTGAAAAAGAATGGCTATTTCACTTTGTTAACTTTTGATATCCCTGTCAAAATGTCATCCAGTCTTCTTAGCTTCTCTGTAGCTATGCTTAGTCTTATCACCCTCCTGACTTTACTTAGTGCCTTTTGTATTTGGGTCGAAAGTCCTCGCAAGGGCATCTACCCTTCGGGGTCCTTCAGCGGATCACTTGTTTGTCTTGGACAATCTCCCGAGCTCTCGCAGGCTTTGTGTCTGTAGACAATTTCCCCACAGACTTTTGTCTATAGATGTTTTCCCATAGACATTTTATCCACATATATTTGCCTGAGCCATTTGTTGCTTTGTGTTTTCCACGGGCTTTTGTCCACGAACATTTTCCCATAGACAAAAGTCTACGGAAATTCAGCCTGGGCCTTTGCCTTGGCTTTGAAGTGTGCCTAAATTTATTTTAAAGTGTTGGCCCTACATGAGGTCATTGAAATTGGACTGTCGATTGGACTAAGGCTGATGAATCAAGGCTGATGAACCAATGGTGAACTGGTGACCGTGAACCAAACTCATCAAACTGGGTCATTTAACCAAAGCCTACAACAAGGCTGCTTAAACTTAAATATGGACAAACCAAATGTTGATGAACTAACTAGAGATCCATGGTATTGAACCAAGCCGAAGAAAACATGTCATTGAACTTGAGCAACCCAAAATGACTGGCTTCAAATAGCAGGGAAGAAGGTGAATGATTTTGGCCTGTGGGCAAAATTGGTCAATAATTAATAGGTGTAATACCTTTAAAAATATTTTCCAAAACATTATTGATAAGGGAAATCTTGTATTTAATAATCCCAATGTACTCCCAAATTAGTCCCTTGACATATTTTGTAAACCTTTTCCCAACCATACCCCTTCTACCAACTATGACGATAATAAACTAGAATCATCTCATGCTCATGAGGTCCATATGGTTAATGTCATTATTAGTAAAACTATCATTGAGTATATAATTACCTCATCTACCCCTTCTTCCATTCTAATCATTGAAGTGGTGGACTCACCCTCTATTCATTTGGACACCCAAAAAGGGGAAGTAATTACCCCTCTTTCATTGCTTGATGAGACCATAGACCTATCCACATCTCCATTTTTAGAGATAATAAAGGAAGAAACCATTGCTAAAAACACCTCTTCACCTACTCCATCTATTAAAGTGGTTAAATTACCCTCCATTCCTTTACAAACCTAAACAAAAGAAATAACCATCTCCATCCCTTCACTTGAGGCCATCAAACCTTCCTCCCCTATCTTATAACCACCTATTCTCTCTTTGAGAACCATCCAAAAAGAAGAGATCATCTTACCTACACCTTCCATAGAGGAAGCATCATCCCAAACCTTGGAACCATCCATCAACAACATAGGTGAAGAAACTATCCTCTCATCCCAGGCTATGGGCTTAAATTTTAAATCCAATGAGGAAGAGATCAAACCTATTTACAAGCTTGTTTCTAGATTGGTCCAAAGTCTAGAGTTTACTTCCCAACCCAACCTAGACAAAGCCATTTTTTGCCATCATCTTGGGTTCCCTTACCAAAACAAACTTAAACCTTCAACCTCACTTGCATCCACCATCAAACTTATCATTACATCAACCCCATCCTCAAACCCTTCTCCTTATAAAACCATAGGAGAACCATCCAACCCACCTCCATCTAAAATTTTCAAATCACCTTACACCTCTCTAACCAAACCCATCAAGAATCTAGGTATACTTCCTACACCTCGCCTTGCTCACCCATCTTTGAAGTTGGAATTAACCCCTTCTTGTCCACCAAATAAAACCCCAACCAAATCAACTAAGAAGGTGGAACCAACCAAAATACCACCTTGAACAAGAGCTATATCACTTATTTCACAATTACCTTTTATCTTATAACCCCATCCTTCTACCATCCCATGAGCTCATCCTTTTACCAAGAAGGTGAACCCTCCCATAATTACCTATTCCTCATCTATTAAACCTTATCCTTTTGCTCTACCTACACCTACCTCCACCAAATCATCAAACTCCCCATCTTTCTTAACTAACCTATCTACCTATACCTTCCCACCTATCACCAAACCTTCACCCTCCACCTCTAAATAATCTAACTCCAAACCAACCATAACCAAAAAATCCCAACCAAAACCACCTACTAGAATGATTCTACCACCTATAATTTTTGTGGTGAAGCCTACTCCTAAGAAGGCTCCCACTCCTAAAACCAAGAACCCAACACCCTCAATGCCTTTGATCGAATCTTACTTGACCATTCTATAATGGGTGTTGCAAACCTCTTCCTTTACCTTACCACCCATTAGAACTTTTGACTCTTCACATCCTAAACCATCATGGTTCAATGATAATTTGATTTTATCATACCATAGGACTCTTGGACAAGATAAAAAATATTTCAAATATCTCCAAACACTTATCCATAGCTTATGGGATGAGGATGGTCTATTATCAGATGAACCTCCCTTGATCCCATCACCAATCCAACCACCAACTTAACCCATCCAACATTTACCTATTCCTCCACTCTCATTTAAAAGTGAGGAAGAACCAAAGCAACCATCTAGCCCAACACCTACCTTAATCCACATTATCCATATATGTACCTGATCTCAAAAAAAGGATAAGGGAAAATTAAAAGTGTCCATACCATGAACATACCCTTCCACCCCTCAAAATTACAACTAAAACCAAGCACCCTCACCTTTACCTTCACCTTTTCCAAAACCCAAAATATCCATTTTGGGTACCTCTTCCTCCAACCCTTTTGAATCCATCTAGTTATTAGTGTTAAAACAACTTCACTAGACAATGGTGAAGATGAGACTTTATGAATTAATCAACACCTCACCCCATCATTACCAAGCATTGATATAGGTCCTTTCATTGATAGAGGTTCAACCAGAAGATCCTCAACCTCTTGCATCCTTTATCAGAGCCCTTCAACTTTCTACCTTCATTAGCTTTCAAGATTTAGAAATACCTTATATCCATTATGAAGATCTTGATCCTCCCCTTTTTATCATGGCATGCATCAATAAAATGCACATTAAAAGGGTGATTAATGATGAATGAGATAGTATTAACATTATCTCCTCCCATGCTTATGACCAACTTCAACTACCTAAAAATATCATGTCAAAAACTATAGCAATCCTTTGTTCCTTCAATGACACTATAGCCACTACCTTGGAGATAGTCATCTTTCACATCCTTTTGGGACCTCGTACAATTCCATAACTTTTTGAAATTGTATAGGGTGAGTCACAATACAATGTCTTACATGGATTCCATTGGATCTATGCCATGAGTTGTGTCTATTCTACCTTACACTAATGTGTCAAATTTGAGCACAACGGTCAAGTTGTTACCATAAGATCTAACCCTAGTCCTTTTGCATCATGCAACATGACATATCGACCTAATGACATTTTTATTCCTCCTTCATCCACCTCATCAACCTCACCACCAATGAACACCAACTCCACCACTATCATTGATGAAGCTTCAACTAGCTCATCTATCCCTTCTTAGATCCTCATAGAGGACCCCTTAGAACCCATGTTCCAACATATCTCACTTGGGGAGTATAATCTTTTAACCTTGGATGATTTACTTAGTCCTCAAGAGTATGGGAATTTCACCCATGATCCTAGTTATGACCCTAACATTAGAACCATAATCCCTTTAAATTCTCCCAACCATCAAACCAACTTAATCTATGGGGGACTTAATCATCCACTTCTTACTTATACTGATACCTCTACCACTCGACCATTCACCTCTGACTTTTCCTATCTTAAAAATTTGACATTTTATAAATTATACCTTCATATTTGTTCCTAGAAGGGATTTAGCCTAGGATTTTATGATCATATACCTCACAAGTTACCTTTCATCAAAACTAAAAAACCTTGTGAGCTATTTGGCCTTGGGTTTGTACCACTAGAAGAACCAACTAATTCACCCAAACCCATTGCCACCATTGATGAAGATATACCATCCTCACTAACCCCATATCCTTCAAAGTCATAGGATTTTGACATCTTTCCTTATAACTTTTTTTATCAATACTATTAGTTTAGTCCCCTTGACTTATTAAAAGGATGGTTGAACTAAAACCCTTCATCTCATCCATCTTGAAATGGTAGAAAATGATTCTCCTACCATCAACACCATCCAACATCAGGATGATTATTCCATTCTCACCTATCTTGGTATAGGGGATTTTTCTATCCATAAATCCCTTCCTCTTAAGAACCAAACCAATTTGAACGAATCCACTATCGATGTCAACTTAGATACTCAGGATAAACCTCATATTTTCAAGATTGGTCAATCTTTAGATCTAGTGGAGCAAAAAGATTACCCTTATTTATTTTGTGACCATAGCATAGAATCTATTTGGTCCTATAAATATATACCTCAAATCAACCCTTACATATCCCTCCACAACATTATCACCCATCTTGATGCTAAGTTTATTCATCAAACGATTTTCAAGATGCACCCTCACATCACCCTTATAATCAAAGAAGAGCTTCAATGTCTCTTGTTTATCAATTTCATCCAACCCATTGATTTTCCTTAATTGGTTTCTAACATCATTCCCATTACCAAACCCATAGGGCGACTTCACCTTTGTATATACTTTCATGACCTTAGCCTTGCTTATCTAAAGAATGACTTACCTTTGCCTAAGATTGACCAACTTATTAATCTTATAGCTGGCCATGAGATGTTATCTCTCATGGATGGTTTCTCAATATATAATCAAATATATATTTCCCCAAAATACTATCATAAAACTTCTTTCATCTCCCTATGGGGAACCTTCTATTACAATGTCATGCCATCTAGTCTAAAGAATGTTGGAGTAACCTATGAGTGTGTGATGACTTACATCTTCCATGATCTAATCCATAAAATCATAGAGGACTATGTAGATGATCTCCTTGGAAAATCTAAACATCACAAGGATCACTTAGTTATTCTCACCATCATCTTCAAATGATTAATCCATTTCCACATTAGACTAAACCCAAAGAAATGTATTTTTGGGGTCTTATCTAGAAAGCTTCTTGGCTTTATCATCTCTCTTCAAGGAATCAAAGTAGACCTTAGAAAAGTTAGATAAGTTTTGGAGATGCCTCCTCTAACCCACATCAAGCAACTCTACAACCTATAGGAGAAGCTCCATTCTATCTTTTTCTTCATTTCTTAGTTATCAAATAGATGTCAACCCTTTCACTATCTTCTCAATAAAAATACATCTTTTAAGTGGACCAAGGATTTACAAAAAGCCTTTGATTCACTCAAAGAATACCTTCTTTTTACACACATTCTTACCCCTTCTAAAGAGGACCAACCCTTATACCTTTATATATCTACCACTGACCATTCCTTGAGATAAATGCTTACTCACCATGATGAATAAAATAAAGAGAAAGTTGTCTAATATATAAGTCAAACATCTATAGAGTATGAGACTCGGTACACCCACTCTAAGAAACTTTGCGTCACCTTAGTCTTTTTGGATTTTAAAATTTGTCATTACCTTCTTAATCACAAAAATTTCATCATCACTAACACTAACCCACTCAAGCACATGCACTCTAAACCATACCAAAACCAATGTATGGCTAATTAGCTCATGCTTTTAGCTAAGTTTGACCTTAAGTTCCTCTAGTAAAATTTGATTAAATGAAAATTCATTGCCAAATAATTGGTTGAATATCCTTTACCTAACAACCAACCACTTCCTCTTGTATTTCAAAATTAGTCCATCACAACTCTTTCTCAAGAAGACCCCACCTACCAAATGACCATGTTCTTCGATGGCTCCAAATGCCAGTGCAGTGGGGGTGCTTAAGTTATTTTCATTCCCCTTGATGTTGAACCTCTTCCCCTATCTTTTAAGCTTTATTTTGAATGCACTAATAGTATGGTTGAGAATGAAGCCATTTTCATAGGTTTCCAAACCACTCTAGCCTGGGAATTAAGACCATTAGTGTCTTTGGAAATTCCTAACTTATGGTCAACTAGGTCAATAGATCCTACCAAAGTAAGAATGATGTCTTTTAAAACTTAAAATAACTTGTAGATGTACTTTTAACATCATTCTATTATTACCTTACCTATTTTTTTCCATGATATACCAACAAGTTTACATATATAATGGCTTATCTTTCCTCCCAAATCCCCTCTCAACTTATTGATTCTAAACTCTTTTTTGCCATCCACTATTTTATTACACCCTCTTATATCCATTCCCACCTTCCTACCATTTGTAGTGTAGAAACATCTCCATCTAACATATGGTATGAACAAACCTTTAACTACCTCAACCTTGACATCATTCCTCCAAAACTTTCTAGATATTCCTAAAGAGCCTTTGTTCAGAGTACTTCTCATTACACCATACTAGGGGTAATCCTTTATAAACATGGCTTTGATGGCCTCCTTCTTCATTATCTACATAGTCATGAAACTTCCCATGATATCATGTAAATTCATGATAGAATTTGTGGGGGACACTTTAGTGGTTTAGCTATCACTAAACATATCCTTTGCCTTGGATAATATTCACCCACCCTCAACTAAGACTATTATGATTATGTAAAGAAGTGTGTTAAATTTCAACAACACACTAATTTACATCACACACCTACCCATGGCTTAAAATTATCCAAAGATTATTGGCCCTTCTCATAATGGGGACTCAATCTCATTGGGGAAATAAACCCTCATTCTTCACAATGACACCAATCCATCATTATTGCCACTAATTATTTGACCAAGTGGGTGGAATGTATTCCTTTCATCTCAACCAAAGTCAACAAGATAGTTGAATTCATCAACCATCATATCATTTATCACTTCAGTGTTCCCAATAATATCATCACCAATAATGGAAAATATTTCAAACAAAATAAGTCAAAGGTATTTACAATGTATTTGGCATCAATTTAAACTTTTCCTTGCCTTACCGTCCATAAGCAAATGGATAGGTGAAGTCCTCTAACAAAACCCTTAATAAAATGTTAACCAAAGTAGTCAATGCTTTAGGTTAGGATTGGCACTTGCACATCCCTTTCACTTTATATACCCATCGCACTAGCATTCAAAACTCTATAGGTGCTACCCCTTTCTCTCTAGTCTTTGGAGTATAGGTTATCTTGACTCTCAAAATCCAAATTCCTTTTCTTTGCATATCCTTACAAGACATCATTTTTTAGAGTGATTATCATCAAGAACATCTAGAATGAATTAATTTACTTGATGATCATCACCTCATAGTGTTTAAGCATCTTCATGTCTACCAAGATAGAATCAAGCATGCTTATAACAAACACTTAAAATAATGAGAATTCAATATTGGAGATATCATCCTAAAGGAAAACCAACATGTAACCAATATTTAGAAGAGTAAGAGAGGCAAGTTTGCTTTCAATTGGCTTGGACCCTACATCATAACCCATAATTATATATCAAGAGCTTACCATTTGTCCTCACTCGAAGGCAAACTAGAACCTAAGCCTCTCAATTCTTCACATCTATGTCCTTTTTTGTTAAACAAGGATCAAACTTACCTTATTTTATAACTTAAGTTCATCCCTTGATTTATGATATTTTCATAATCACACCTTCCTCCTATCCTTGTTGAGGATAAATAATTAAAACATAGAACCATGTGATTAATAATCATAGTCATAGCCTAATCCTAAATATGGGTGCCATGTCTCTACCCATGACATGGTTCTCATGGATACTTTTTATCTTTCATCAGACAATCCCATGGTTATTGTCTCTCAAAACCACCCCTTTTACCTATCATTACCTTCTTGTGCCAAATTTTTTTTCCCTCATAAAGGTCAAACTCTAAACCTAATTAGACTTATCCATGTCTAAAACCTTTCATTGAAACAAATTGAGATACCAAATATTATTTGGGTCACATGTCTCTAGCATTGTAGACTATTCCCTTGAAGAACAGTTTCCCAAAAATTAAAAATTGCTTAAAAGATAGACTATTCCCTTGAAGGACAACTACCAAATAAATAAATCTAAAACTTAAACCACTCCCTTGAAGGATGGCTAAGATAAATTTGTCAAAATCAATCATTTAAAGCTTCCTGCATCGATCATCTTCACAACCTATTAAAATAAAATCAATAAACAAAAGACACTATATCAAAATAAGAATAAGTTATCCCAAGAAAGCTACAATTAGATTTCATATATAGCATTAGTGGACTTCTTGCATTTATTGGTCTACACCTTAAATTAAGATATGGACTTGTTTAATTTGGTTCTTATGTCACCTATCAAAGGGGAAAACTAACCCATATAAGGTTACCTTACCTATCAACCCATTTACCTTTCACCTACCACCTACCTCCCCTTTATACCATCTATACATCAAGGGATTATGAGCTTCCTTGACACAATGTGATCAAGACACATTTTTTTATCAACCAAAGCATTCTAATGTAAAGAATTCAAAAGGCTTGTGTTCTTTAAGCCAATATAACTTCTATTTTTTTAGGTCCTTACCAATGAAAATGCATCATGATTTTTCCTTACCCTCTTATCATTGGTTCATGTGGACATACGTCTCATAATTCTGATTTATTTTTCCTATATTTTGTTTGTTATCTAACTTATTTTATGTGTTTTCCTTACATCCTTAACCATAATCACATCACATCTCCATGATCATAAACAACAACCATTGATAATAAACATAACATTATGAACCATATCTATGAACCACCACATATATCTATCTATAATCAAAACACTGTGAACCACATCATATATTTATCTATGATCATAACATCATGAACCACATCATATATCTATCTATAAATCATAAGTATCAACATATTCATTTACCATCAAAAATAGTATACCATCATATCATGAACCACATCAATAACCATAATAGAACCATTCATCATCATATCCATGAACAAAAAAAACATCATCCATAATCATCACATGCCTAAAGCTACTGAGTCCACATCTAATAAGCATAAGGCATAAAATATGAAAACATGTAAACCATGAACCATGAACATACATCATATATATATATATATATATATATATATATGTATATATATATATATATGTATATATATATATATATATATATATAGATATACACACATATACACACATATATATATACATATATGTATATATGTATATATATATATATGTATATATGTATATACATATACATATATATATATATACACACATATACATATATATATAGATATACATACACACACATATATACATATACATATGTATATGTGTGTGTATATGTATGTGTGTGTGTATACATATACATATATATACATATATAATCATGTCATCAAAATAAGTAATACATGTAATAATGTATAATCTCTCTCTCAAAGCATGTACATCTTACTACATCAGCACATAGGCTGGTATCAAAATCATGTGCATCTACATCTATACCTACATAACATATCACATATCATGCCCCTGGGGCACCACTACCATTGGCCCCTCCTGTACCTACACTACCACTATCATCTGGTGTCAGTCCTCCTAAGATGACTACCTATATAATCACTAACATGGCCCACTGATTGAGAGTTACCACACCTACCCCACCTACTAAATTGGATTTGTACTCACCCCATTAGGGTTATAGTGGATATTATGATATAACTATGGCCTTGTAATATCTCAACTCCTCCACTATGGCTAAGTACCATGTAATAGGGATAGTACCTAGTGGTCCTACTAATGTTGCCATTGCTCTTACCCTCTACCTTAGTGTGTCTCTCTCTTGGGTCACCAAACCTAGTGAGGTCTAAGCCTAATCTCTCTCAGTTGTAATGGTGGTAACTTGACCCTAAAAAGTCATAATCCGACCCTATAATGTGTCCACATATCCCTGTAACCCTATAATATATGCATGTATAGTTTTTAGTGTTTATCTTGCTTATCCATTAGGGCCACCACCCTATACCTATACTCTAGATGGATACACATCCATGGCCTATCAACCTTCATCATCCCATCCAAAATTGGCCACTACATAGAGGCCATGGTACCATCCTACATAGCCATTAAGAAAATTGGCATCATCTATCCCTACTCTAATAGGTAAATCCTCATGATCTAACACCACCTCCTCTAGCTATGGCTTAGGTAACAAAAACTCAACATCTTCCCTCCTATAACTCAAAAAAGGACCTAGGATCCCTTGAACTAGGCCATACTACCTCCTCACTTTATCGAATGGGATGATATTAGTCTCACCCTCTCTCCTCCTATAAATCCACCTCCAACTCTATAAAGATAGTGTCATAGTTATAGAGGGCCCACCTAGGAAATCCCACATGTGGCCGTTAGATGACATCACCCATAACCAAACCATCCAATGCATCTCTAAACCAATTAATGTCTCTCATCCCTCCACCAGCTCTTGTTAAATCATAATCTCCCTTCCATCATAGGAAACCCACTCTATAGTTTGCCTAAGCATAGCCATCCCATGGTATCCCCAGTGGTCTCAAAACTTTAATATGCTTATATTCCCAACAATGGATCACAAACCCCACACTAATCCCATATCATTTGTGAGCTCATAATGCCTATATCTCCTTGTATATATGAACTAGAAAAATTGGTACCCACCCAAACACCATCCCCCCAAGCAACATATCTACCAACACTCTAAACAATAGATAATGAAATCATCCACTAATCAAATCTAGAAATTCAAATTCAGACACTACCATCATCACCATAATCATGAATCACCTCTTATTTGGAGACCTTTGGTATAATGGACCATAACCAAAGCCACTTAAATTCTACCTATCATGGACTTGATCCTCACCATACAATAGCTCCATCTTTTTATCCCTCTCCTCACTCTAAATATGGTAAATAGGCTCCCCTCAAATAGGTAATCATGTAATCCTATGAACATCCTCTAATAGAATGGTCATCTCTCCTATCAATAGTAGGAAGGTGTTCATGGCTAGATCCCATATCTTGATGAAGGCCATGATTATCACTGCATCTCATGGTAACTACTGATAATGTCACATGGCTCCTAGAAAAACCTCCTCTATGTGAATCTAATCATATTTGGTCATCCTTCCATGTATCTTCATAAATATCCTTAGAACTTGATCCCTTATCTAAATATAATCTCATTCCTACAAATAGATCAAGTTAACATGTACACTTAGTTTTCCATTACCATTGTTCATTTTCATTCATTCTACCTACATCAACCTATTTATCAACCTAAACCGACCTACATCAACCTATTATAACCATTACCTCTACAACATTACCTACAACACTTAAAAGTGACCCCCACCCACAAACATTTTGACATCTACCCTAACCTATCACACTAATACTTGATGCTTCTATCAAAACATCTACCCAAACCAAAAAAAATTTGACACCCTACCTTAACCTATCACACCTACTCTAAACCTATGACCACTACCTAACTCTACCCACCAACCCTATCAACCTATCATTCCTACTTGATAATTTCCCTAAACCATCTCAACCCATCACTCAACACAACACCTATCTTAACCCATATTTGACATTTTAACTCACCCAAACCCTTTAAAAACATTTACAAACACTTTTACTATATTTATCTACTAAACCATCCCTTCACTCAATTACCAATGGTCTTTTCAATGATCGATGTTTAAGTGAGCTTTATCCTTTGGTGGTTGACCATCGATGGTTATGCATGACCATCGACAGTTGGGTCTAACTACCAATGGTCACTGTGTGTGACTTATAGTGGTAAAAGACCTAACCTACTTTCAAAACAACTAACCAAAACACAAAAATTCAATAACTAAATTACCTAAATCTATCCTATAACCTACCCTAAACCTAAATCCTCCATCAAAATTAAATTTTACCCAAAACTTAAAGTAGGGTAAAATTCCCCAAAACCATATCCAAATAACCACAAAATAATCAAATTTAACTAATAACTAACCTAATCAATTAATCTACCAATTTAAAAACATCACCTACCTCATTCCTTAATCTCTATTAAGTATAGAGCCCACATCCAACTACTCAACTACATCCTCATCTACCTAACATCTCATTCCAAACTAGATCACCTCAAACACATGCTTCACTAATCAATAATCACCATGTTAGCAACTATTCAGTTAACCCTCTCTCAAAAAAATTCCAAATCATCAACTCATCAAACCACATGGAAAACATAGAGGTCAAATAATAAACTAGTGAAAATGAAATTTCATTTCACTTTTTATCCCCTAGCTTTTTAGGGTTTCCCCCTGACCATCAATGTTCAAGGTGACCATCGATGGTCAACCTTGGGACCCCTTATCATCAATGGTCAGGAGGCCCCCATTTTAAAATTTTTTAAGCACCCAATCCTAGGTGCCTAATTTTTTGAGATGACCTTTCTCCTCCAAACCAAAACCAAAAAACTTTGGATAATACCCATCTCTAACCAACCATTAGAACACATTCACCTTGACATTGGATATTTTTTGACCCAAACTATCACATATTCTATGACAACCTTGCTTGGTCTTTTTTACCACACCAACCAACTTTTACATGTTGAAAATTTGAATTTGTACCACCTCATGCACAACTAGACCATTTATGTTTTTTAACAAAGTAATTCCTACCTCAAATACCTATGAGAACACTAACCCTATCTAGAATCCTTGAATGGAAGAACCTAATTAGCTATGACCAATGTTGTGGACTAGTTTCCCTATTACTATTACTTATAGAACTAACCTTATTTTTACCAAAATTGGCAACCTTAGTTTGTGTGTGATCTTGGCTATCCCACTTAGTTACATTTTTTGTGCATGTTTATGTTTTGAATACCCAACTACCTTTATCACCAACTTCATGACTCATCATACACCTCTTATCAAACCCTGACTTGATTTTGGTTTCACCTCATCAACTCTTAGTTTGAGGGAAACACCTCCTCCCGCACTTAGGGAAACTAGAAATTTGACCAAGCAATCCATTTTTTATTTTTTATATTATTAATTCAAATAGACATTAAAAAATGGGAAAATTATAGACACTAAAAAACTATACTAGATGTCAAAATTCCTCGAGATACCTTAAGAACCACCTAACCCTCCTTGACCTACTGACCAACTTATTAGACCTTGGGTCTAGTTAGCTACTTAGCTAACTAAACTTAATCACTTACTAATGAACCTTAACCCACCCTTTTTAATCAGCTTGATCCTTTGCCTCTAGACACTCAACTATTGATGGTCAACTTGACCATTGATGATTAGACTAACCATCGATGATCAAGTTCTTACCCTTATAACATATTACGAGTTGTGTGAGAGCTAATGAGGCATAATTAAATATGTTCACCTTATATGATGCTAATTAAATACAAAACATCAAAATTAATAATAAAACCTACTAGGGAATCTTCTATCCTCCATCTCTCTTTACTTATAAAAAGAGGGGAATAAGAGGTGAAAATGATCCATGATCACAAACATTTCTTGCACATAAGTATTCAAGCTCTCTATCCACCTAGTTTTCTTCCAACAATTTATCAACAATAATAGAGATCTAAAGCTCTACCAAAATTAATCTTGAAGTAAAAATATTTTTACTCAACCAAAATTTCTCCAACCATCAACCATCAACTAATTAAAAAAACATGGTATTCATTTCAAGCCAAGAAGAGCTCTTCATACTCATCTAGATTACATGTGCATCAACAACTAGGTATTTATACCACACCCTTATTACTAGTTTTTTATCTTCTTCCAAATTTAAGAGAAATAATTGCATCCCAAGATCAACTAGTTCCCCTCTAAAAGTGATGCATGTCCACATTATACCTACATGATCATGCCACATGTCATTCCCATATTACTTCCATTTGAGATCCTTGAGAATACCTTTAAGAGAGACATGTGTCTCCACATGAGTAACATGATTAGTTACAAGCCACTAATAGTCATCTGAGACTCCTCTAAAGAAGACCCTTGGCAAAATAAAGTTATGATTCCCTGTGAGAGAGCCAACTGGTAAAGAAGAGCCTTTATTACTTATGAGAGTAATGCATGGTACTCTTGTGATCAATCAAACCTAAAAGGCCACCCGAGAGCTAGCTACAAATTAAAACATACAAAATGGAAGGATATGAATGAATCATCATACTAAGTTATATTCTAAGATCCCATGAGTAATCAAAGGGTGTCACATGTCCATATTTTGAGTTGACTATGTAACTTAGTCACATTCAAGCCCCATGAATGCCCATCTAGATATGAGGTGGTAGCCACATGTCAAATAGTGGAAATATTTAGCTTTAAATCTAAAATTGATGGTGGATCAAATTAAAATTACAACTAAATTTAAATTTTAATGTAATTAAATTTAAAAAGCAATAGTTTGAAGTATTTTGAATGCAAATTTGACAAGCTTACCATTAATACAGCATGAACTAAGATTGCCATCAATGATACATTAATCAAAGTAATCTTTAAAAAGGATACTCAACTTCACTATTATTAGCTACATTTACATTTTAAGCTATATGCATTTGTTCTTTTTCTACTATTTGCATTTTCTTATCACAACAAAGCTTGAGGTACTCACAGGTTGTACACTAACTACCATTATTAAAGCTCAAAATTTGTAGAGAGATACAAAAGGGCATTGGTTACTACCCAAAATACTATATAGATGGCATAAGTAGGTCCATATAGACTAGGTAAGATCACCTCTTTCAAAAATGATGACTTCTTATTTTAGAATGGTAATTCATTTATTTTCAAAGACATGAAATTCATCCTTGAGGCCATAAAATCAAGGGACATGCATTACAGTAGCATTTAATTTAATGTAAAATTATCAAGGAAGTTTATGAGGCCAAAATAATTCCTTACATAATCCAATTGGATTCGGTTATCCTTGAAATCAATGCTACTAGTCTCCACAAGGCTTTAGCTAAACTAGAGGTCATACCATGCATTGACCTAGTTTATGGAATCTTTGGGAGGTAAATGTGTGAAAATGGGCTAATTAAATCCATATCCTAAGGTCTCTCCATTGCTTTCATATGAGGCTTAAACTTTGATATATATTATGACATCCCCCTCCCATAGATTGAATACACCGAAACTATGAGTAACAATTCATACGAGGCACGCTCCCTTGTGAAGGTCCTAACTACATGGCTGATTGACCCAACTAGAGTTGTCTTCATAGATGACCAAGGGAACATAAATATCCATAAATTTAGAAAAAGAGTTAGGATTGGCCTTGCTCTCCTCAACAAGGTATTTTTCAATCCACATATTGGCTATGTGGACATAAGGACCCTTCCATTATTTAATATCATCTTAAAGGACTAGTAGATTCCCCCACTTGGGGAGATAATTACCAAAAATTTAGTGTATGTAATGAAGGACACTTTCAATAAAGATGCCCCATTATTCATAATGAGTTGTTTGTTAGATGTTATATATGCAACTACTTAGCCATGTCAAAATTCATGGTCCCCTCAATGACCATAAGTTGTTTTAGTGAATTTTAACTTATATTTCAAAAAGGGAAGAAGAAACTAAATATCAGTATGGTTGAAAAACCTATTTTATTATGAAAATTTTGAATCAGATAATTGTGAAGAACTCTTTTTTGGCTTGGGAGGATGACCTAAAAATTAGATATCACTAAAGCAAATGATTGGTTAGATAGATAGTTGAGTGGATTGCCTAGTGTTAGCTAAATCTTGGAAGCAAGAGCTTCTTTGGGGGATATAAATCCACATATTTTAAATAATTAATTTTATAAATAGAATAGAAAGTACTTGCATGAATAATCAAAAGGTACTAAAATTTAACATAAAAAATGCTTGATAATGAAATAGACTAGAAATGATTAAAATAGTGATAAACAAGTTGATACTAGTGCTAAATGGATCAAGTATATTATATAAGAATAGGTAGGTGTTTATAGATAGGTAAAACCATTAAAAAATAGATTTAGTTGAGGGTAGGTAGGTGGAAATAGCTTGTTTTTATTTCCTACCATAATGACCATTGATGGTTGGTATGACCATCAATGGTTAAAGTGACTATCGATGGTTGGGCAGACCATCGATGGTTAGGTAGACCATCAATGGTTGAGACAACCATCAGTAGTTACTATGTGTAGATATAGGTTGGTAAATAAATAATTGATATGATCACAAGGTTAGACTCTAATAGATGGGTTGATACTGGGCTGAGTATGAAAAGTAAATAAAGTAATTGAATACCAAAAAATAAATACTTAGCTTTCATAAGGATGATTAGGTAGGTGTTTTAGGTGGTTGGCTCATTGGTGGAGTCTCACATGATTCTGATAGAGTAACAGTACTTGACACTTTGGTACATCAGTAGTGGTAAGTTAGCTCTCTAATGTGATGGTTAGATTATTATATTGTTTATGATGATTGACCTACAAAATAAAGGAACTCTAGATACACAAGCTCTTGATAATAATTGTAGATTGATTTTCACCTTCCTAATCCTCTCTTCTTATAAGCAAGGCAAGAGAGTTAAAACAAGATGTTAACTAAACTCTCTAATTTTAACTCATGCATGCAATGGCTTGCATGTGGATTTAGATGAGTTAATTTTAGAAAATCAAGGTGGGTGGATTGTATGTTGGTGGTTGGGGATGTGTACCCTAACCATCAATGGTCAAGGTGACCATTGATGGTTGAGGGTGAAGGTAAAAAAGTGGGTAAAAGGGTAGGTTAACTCAGTTGGTAAAAATTACCATGGGTTAGGCTTGGTTAGGGGTCAAATAGTAAAATTGGTCCTAAAGGGGTCCTAAGGGAGTTTAGGGGTGTTTCAACATTCAAAATTATGGTGTGAAAATTTTTAGTGTCTACATTTTTCCCCTTTTTGTTATTCAAGTTTAAATCAATAAAGTACAAAACAAAAATGGATTTCTAGTCAAAGGTCTAATTACCCTAAGTATGAGAGGTGTTCCCCCTCAAACTGAGAGTTGATGAGGTAAAACAAAATTAGATGAAGGTTGATAAGGTGGATGAAGGTGGATATCATGAAGGTGGGTGATAAGTTAAGCACTGAAGCATAAAAAATCACATAAAGTATGATAAAAGGTGTGATAGCCAAGATCACACATTGACTATGTTGCCATAGTTGGTAAAAATTAATGTTAGTGTTAGAAAGATGAGTGAAAAGTGGACTGCATGACCACATGTAGGTGTGGTGATTAGGTACACTCATAAATTCAAGGCTCCTAGGTGATGTCTATGATTTGGTGGGTACCCAAGGTAGGAATTACTCCCAGTGAAAACATAAATTGGTCAAGTCTTATGGGTATCCAAGGTAATAAATGCTCTTGAGAAGAAATAAGTGGGTCAGGTAAGAGAAAATTGGTGTAAGTTCAAAAAGTGGTCAACATGGCAATGTTATCACTATGATTAAAGGACCAAGTAAAAATCATCACAAAATACTTGCTAGATTAGCTAAAATGGACCAATGGTGAGATGATGAGGTGATTAGGTTGGGTAAATAAGGTAGTATCCATGGGTGTGTAAAATATTTGGTGTTACTAAAAAAGGTTTGCTTAGGTGAAAGAAAAAATGGGTGAACATCCTGACTATTGATGGTCAGGGTGCTCAAGGGTAACCATCGATGGTCACACTAACCTTGATGGTCAAGGTGTAAACCCTAAAATTCTAGTAGATCAAAATTGAAAATAAAATTAATTGTAAATAATTTTATCCTTTGCTTATGTTGACTTTAGAATTCTAGTGTTTTGGCTATTTGGGTGATTAAATTGTTGATAGTGCTAGTTGAGAAAGAGTTAATTGCTAGCTGAGGTGGAGAGTGGATCAAGTGGACTAGAGAGGATGTAGGGAGCATGTAGCTATACATGAGGATGGGTATGTATATAATTGACTCTATAGTGGTGGTCACAAAACAAGGTAGAGGTGCCATTTAAATTATTAGACTAGATCGATTGGGAAAATGTTGGTGCTTTTAAATTATTAGTTGTTCTACTAGGATGGGTTGTAAGTTTTTGCCATAGGTAGGTTTATGATGAATTTGGTCAATAAAATTTGAAATTTATAGTGTAAGGTAGGTGAAATAGGGTGGGGGCATGTATTAGGTTGGAATTTGGGAAATATTGAGTAGGTTTGGGGTTTTTTAGGTGGTTAAGGTTTTAGGTGTTCCACTAGTGGAACACTCATACTGACCATCAATGATCAATTTTGACTATTGATAGTCAATACCCATTTTTTAAAGGACACCTAAATTTCGGTAGTCACTATGACCACTAGTGATTGACTCATCTAAGTTTTTACTTCGATGCTTTAAAATGTATCTTAGGTTAAGCTAGGTGGAAAGAAGTATTGGGTTTTGTAGATAGGTGATGCTAGGAAGGGGAATGGTAAAACTAGGTGAAGGGTAGGTAAGGATAGTGAATGGTAAAGGGAGCTAAGATATGTTTATAAATTGTTGAAAGTTAGGGAGAAGATATAGATGCATGACTAAGTGTTTCTCATCTTCATAGATATTTACCAAGGGACGATCCCAGCCGACTAGGCCCACATGGAAGAGGTTAGGTTGGGAGTGATGAGGCATTATGAGCATGTGTCTCAAGATGACTCTATGATCTTAGTGCTCATTGAGAGATGGGATCTTATTATGAACACATTTCTACTGCTGACCAGTGAGATGATGATATTGCTTGAAGATATGCATAGGATCACACAACTTCAACTCTAGAGTGATCCAATCTATCATATATAGTGAGAGGAATGGGAGGACCACATCGAGTTATTATATGGAGATGATAGTGATCAAGTCAAATGGTATGTTGGGGGGTTTAGCTACATCATGTTATATGTGAGGGATCTAGGTAAGAGTAGAATTTTGATGATGCTTGTGATGGCCATCTCATGCTTTATCCTTCTTGACTTGATAAGCAAGAGGTTCCCATACTTGCTACTAGGGGTGTTGGTGGAGTTACTACTAGGGTAGACTATGTTTGGTTGGGTACTTATTCTCCTAGTATAGATATATAGGGAACTATGGGGGTTTAGGGCCCATAGATGGTATGGTACCGATGTCAACCTAGTTCTACAATGTTGGGCCTACAAGCACATCTAGGTGTTGAGGCCAGTGAGATTATCATGGGTAAGATACACATAGATTGAATTCCCAATTAGGTTCATGTGGTGGAGAGGTGACTTCACCACCTCAAGTGTAGCTGGGGAACCCATGATGTGGATTATTTCAAAGGTGCACTATTTATTAGAGATATCACTTGGAGACCTTATGTTTAGTTTTTAGTGTGGCCTAGATATAGGAGGTAGATATTCTCCCTATAGAGTTACAGATGGATATTTAGTAGGTGAGATGGGGAGGTGTAGATTATCCCTTTTGATAGGGTGAATAAATATTTTAGCCTATTACAGGGTATTCTAAGTGCATTTTTAAGGTATAGGTTTAATGACTTATAGATTTTACTGCTAGAGCCATATCAACATTTCTAGACCATGAGGAACTACCAACTACATCACATATAGATGATGTTGGATTTATATATGGGTACATGGCATGGTACTAGTAATTATATGTGGTGAAAGATATTGGTGGGGATGATGGAGGTATGAGGCTAATGGCTATGGACCTAATTGGGAGAGGGGGCCAGAGGGCAGAGGAATAAGGGGTTGGTCTTGATGGATAGGTAGAAGTGGTATTGACTAATGCACATGTATAGGTCATAGTGTTATAGGGATAGGTGGCCACCTTATAGGGTTAAGTTTATACATTATAGGGTCAATTTTATAATCTCATAGGTGATAGGGACCAATTGAGAGCTTTAGTAGCCTTGGTTAAATAGGAGAGGGACTTCCTAAGGAAGAGAGGAGTAGCAGTATAGATAAGGCCACCAAGCACCATCCCCATGGCATGATACCTAGATATGGTAGAGGAGTTACAATATTATGAGGCTATAGTTTTGAGTCAGTGCCCTAAGGAGCCTCATTGGGGTGATTACATAGCGATCTTGTCAAGTAGTGCCAATGTGGTGACACTAAGGTAGTGGGAAACATCTATAGGTGGATAAACAAGTACTATAGGTGGATAGGTATTGGGACCTAGTGGTATACCAAGAGATATTGGTTCCCCAGAGGCATAGATAGGACATAGCTTATGACACTTTATATTATATATAATTTTTAATCCATCTTGTGAGCTGATGTGGTGAGATATACATTTTGAGAGAGACATGTTTATTTGCTTGTACACATTATTATGTTATTTGACTCATGATATATATATATATATGGTCTTTGTTTATTTCTTATGCTCAAGGTGTATGTTGATGTTTAATGCTTATGATGTGATTTTATATTGATAATGGATTATGCTTGTGGTATGGATGCCAGACAATGACATAGACTTACCTAGCTAGGCATGAGATGGATTTGATTTATGGTTATGTTTATGACATGTTGAGTTTTAATGAGTATATGGTTCATTATTTAGGTTTTAGACATGTGGTGAAAAATGGTTGATTGATTTATTACTCATGGATGCTATGATGTGATCATGTTTTTTATGGTTTATGATTATGGTTATGTGTTTGCCTATGATACATGTGCATATACTTTGTTGTTAATTTTTTTTAAGGTAAAACACATGAGGTAAGCCTAGATGGGAGAACAAAGAATATTATCAAGAGACAAACATCATAATGAAAATATCAACTAGTCATGATAGGATAAGAAGAGGGAACAATGCTTCTTCTTTGACAAGGACTAGAAAAAAATTGATTTTCGATTGGATTAATGAACATAAGCCCTTAGAATGCTTCACATTAGCATTCCTTAGTTGTGTAAAAAGTCATCTTGACCACATAATGATAAGTAAGCTCAAAATCCATTTCTTACAGTGTATAAAGGGAATATGGATGAAAATGTAACCTTCATGTGAGACTAGCATGCCTCTTCTATAGGTGTCTAAAGAGTCAGTATAAACAAGTCTATGTCATACAAAGTATAGAGTGATAAATTTGGGAGTTCTACTTATGAAAACCAATTTTAGTGTCTACCTTATTTGGCTATGTGAGAGTTGATTATAGCTTTCAAAATTAGTTTTCTTTTGTTGTGATTTTTATAATGGGTATTTTGCTTTGTTGTTGTATATGAGAAGTTGATCGATGTGGGAAGCTTCCAAGAGATTTTTGTGCTTTTAATAAATGCTTTACTCAACCATCCTTCAAGGGAATGGTTTAAGTTTATTTACTTTTCTCAAGGATTTATGATAGCTATCCTTCAAAGGACTAATCCACCTTATATTTGTGCAATTATAGTATGCTTATGCAATTGTCCTTCAAGGGATCAATTTATGAATGCTAGGAATGACCCATGATTGCTA
This sequence comes from Torreya grandis, assembly GCA_037957365.1. Classification (NCBI taxonomy): domain Eukaryota; kingdom Viridiplantae; phylum Streptophyta; class Pinopsida; order Cupressales; family Taxaceae; genus Torreya; species Torreya grandis. The sequence continues at coordinate 341,569 of JARHVA010005335.1, forward strand.
TTGGTTTGGATTTTAATTTTTTCCTTTTTTATTATTTTTTCACATAGACTTGTTTATATAGGATTAAGGGTTCACCTTTATGAAGGAAAAACTAGAAACATAAGAGGTTGACTCGGTGTAAATAGGGTTAGGTGAAAATGATCATGGGAATCCATCCCAATGAAGGGGTGGAAAGTACCATGAGAAAAATGCCATGGGTAGAGTTATGGCACCCATTATTCAATATTAGGCTATGACTATGATGGATAATCACATGATTCAAGTTTAATCATTTTCCCATAATTTAGGGAGATGAATGTGGTTGAAAGTAAAAGATGAGCTTAAGGTAAAACAAAATATAAACTTGATACTTCTTAATAAAACAATAGATGTAAATGCAAAGCATTGAGAGGCTCAAGTTCTAGGTGACCTTCAAGAAAAGACAACTGGTAATCTCCTGATCCATACTTATTGGTTATGATGTAAGGTCTAATCCAATTGAAAACAAACTTGCCCCATTTTCTTTTATCCATATAGGTGACATGTTGATTTTCCTTGAGGATGAGGTCTTTGATGTTGAAGTCTCACACTTTAATGTGTTTTTTATAGGCATGCTTGATGCACTATTGATAGTCATGTAGATGAATAAGGGTTGATAAGTGATTCTCATCAAGTAGCTCAAGTTGGGATAAGCAGTGCTAATGATAATCATCCTTAGTAATGAGATTTTGTAAAGATATGTGAAGATAGGGTATTTGGACTTCAAGAGGAAAGATGGCCTCCACTCCAAATACAAGAGAAAAAGGTGTAGCACTCATAGGGGTTCTAATGCTAGTGTGATATTCCCACAAGGTGAAGGGGATGTGCAAATGCCAATCTCAACCAGATGCATTGACTATTTTAGCTAGCATATTGTTAATAGTTTTGTTAGAGGCCTCAGCCTATCCATTCACTTCAGGGTGATAAGGTGAGGAGAAGCTTAACTTAATGAAAAATGTATCACATAGACCTTGGACTTAATTTTTCTTAAAATATTTACCATTATTGACGATAATCTTGTGAGGAATATAAAAATGGTAGATGATGTGATGGTTGATATAATTGATAATCCTATCCACCTTGGTCAAGACTAGAGGAATATCCTCTACCCACTTGGTAAAATATTTGGTTGTAGTGATGAAAAAATGGTGTCACTATGAGGAATGGGGGTTAATTTCACCAATAAGTTCTAGACCCCATTGTGAGAAGGGCTAGAAATTAATGGAAATGTGAAGACTATGGCTAGGTGTGTGATGTAAATTATCATGTTTTTGGTATTTGACACACTTTTTCACATAATCACAATAGTAATGGTTAAGGGTAGGCCAGTAATATCCTAGGATAAGGATGCATTTAGCTATAGAGATGCCACTAAAGTGTCCCCCATATATACCATCATGCATTTCCCTGATAGCATGAGAAGCTTCATGACCATGTAGGCAATGGAAGAGGAACTGTCAAAGCCACATTTTTAAAGAATTCCCCCCATAATGGTATAACATGAGGTACCTATGATAAACACTCTTTGAGTATTTTTGAAAAATCTAGAAGGAATGATGGTGATGTTAAGATACTCAAAGGTCAGGTTGGGTCTCCTCCAAAGTGAAAATGATGAGAGAATCTAGTTTGACATAGGAAGGCTGGGTAAATCTATGGATAATGATAGATAGCTTAGAGTCAGAGGGTAAAAATAGGATTTTAATGGTGAGGGAAGCCATGGTGTAAGGAAACTTATTGGTATATTATGGAGTCAACTAAATATGATAGTGTTCAAATGATATTAAGAGTTCATCAGCTAGTTGTTTGTACTATTGCAAAACATCATTATTACATTGGTAAAAAATATTTATTTGATTGACCAAAAACTAGGAATTACCAAAGATGTTGATTGTTTTAACTCCTAAGGCTATGGTAGTTTGAAGGCCTATCACTAGGGATTCATACTAAACCATATTATCGGTACATTCAAAATCAAACTTGAAGGATAAAGGAAGAAGCTCACTATCAAAGGGGATAATAATGATACTAGCTCCCCCACCATGTTAAAATTTTGATCCATCAATGAACATGGTGACTTGACAGGTGAAGTCTGTCTGAGAAAGGGTCATGATGGATTCATCAAGGAACTAAAGAGGAGGGTAGTTGTCTACTAATGTTTCCTTAGCCAATTGGTTAGCAATGACTTGCCCCTTAATTGACTTTTACTAAAGGAACTCAAGGTCAAATTCCACTAAGATCATGAGCCATTTGGACATACATTGGTTTTGGTATGGGTAGGAGTGCATGTACTTGAGTGGGTTGGTATTGGTTATGACATAGGTTTTGTGATTAAGTAGGTAGTGGTAAAGTTTGGTGGCCATGGAGAATAAAGATAAGAAAAGTTTCTTAGTATGCGTCTACCAAGTCTCATACTCTACAAGCATGTGACTAATGTAGTAGATGGCTTGATCTCTATGTTGTTCATCTTGATGAGCAACCATTACCCCTAGGGAGTGGTCGATGGTAGAGATATAAAGGTAAAAAGGTTGGTTGTCCTTGGGAGGGGTGAGTATAGGTAGAGATAAAAGGTACTTTTTGAGTGAATCAAATGCCTTTTGATAGTCATTATTCCACTTGAAAGACACATACTTATTTGAAAGGTGGTGGAAGGGTTGACATTAGTCTAAAATCTAGGAGATAAAGCGATGAATGGATTGGAGTTTCCCCTACAAACTAATGAGTTGTTTAAGGTTGATTTGTTGAAGGACATAAAGGATGAATTTGATTTTGGTAAGATCAACTTCTATTCTATGAAAGGAGATAATAAAACCTAGAATCTTTCCTAATAAGACCCCAAAAATGCACTTCTTGGGGTTTATGTGGACATGTTAATGGATAAGGCATTAAAATATGATCTTGAGAACATCCAAATGATCCTTTTGGAATTTGGATTTTCTAAGAAGTTTATCCATGTAGTCCTCTACAATATTATGGATAAGGTTATGAAATATGTAAGTCATAGCACATTGGTAGGTTTCACCAATGTTATTTCATTTGAAAGGCATGACTCTATAGTAGAATGTCCCCCATGGGGGGTTGAAGGTAGTATTGTGTTGATCTTTGGGGGAAATTAGGATCCAATTTTAACCCATGAATCCATCCATGAGAGATAACATCTTGTGGTTAGTTATAAGATCAACTAGCTAGTTGATACTTGGTAGAGAAAAATAAACTTTAGGGCAAGTGAGGTTGACATCATGAAAGTTCATAAAAATGTATAGTCCCCTTATGGCTCTAGTGATAGGCATGACATTTGAGACCCGTTGGGGATAGTTAATGGGTTAAATGAAGTTGATAGATAGAAGATATTGAAGCTCTTCTTTGATGAGAAGAGCTATGTGAGGGTGCATGCATCAAAATATCTACTTGATAGGTTTGGCATCATGATGGGTGACTATGTTATGGGTGGTGATGGTAGGGTCAATTCTAGGCATGTCACTATAAGACAAAACAAATGTTATGTTATGGTCTTGAAAGAAAGAGGGGAAATCCCAAAATTCCTCAACATTTAATGATTGGTCAATTTTGATAATGTAGGGGTTCTTTTAGAGTACCCAAGTTGTTCTCCATGGTAGATTCATTCAACATGGTCAAATTCTAAAATATAAGGGATTTGTGGATGGAAGAATTTGGGGTACCAAGGTAGGTGAGAATGGAATCATCATCCTTATACTAAATAATGTTAATGATGGGGGAGTCATCTCTTATCATCTCAAGATGGGTCAAATGGATGGTTATGATTTCCCCCTACTCTTGATAATTCAAGCATCTAAGGTTGATCATGTTGACAAGAAAAGATAGGTGGGATGATGTCATCATCCTCACATGTAGGTGGGGAATAGGTTGGTGAGGAAGAGGTGTCTTCCTCAATAATGGTGATGGTAAGTAGTTTGGTTTTATTCTTGATAGGTATAATAAAACCAAGGTCATGCTTATCATTAGACTTTCTAGTCTTAATGGAGACCAAATCATGTGGGCCATACTCATATCATCTAAGACCAAATCATTTCCAAGCACACCTATAAAGGTAAGTTTTTACAAAACATGGCTTGTCTAGGGAAGAGAAGTTGGAGGTGAATGGATGAGGTGAAAGAGAGGTGGTAGAAGCACTGATAGGTTTATTAAGTCCCACATAAATGAAGTAGGTTTGATAGTGGGGAGGTATAAAGGGAACAATAATTTTTACATTGGGATCATACCTGAGTTGGTTGGTAAAATGCCCATACTCATGAGGATTAGGGAAGGCATCAAGGGCTAAGAGGTGATATTCCCATAGCAAAAAATGTTAGAATGTTCATTCCAAAGGGTCTAAGGTGGGGATAGAATTATATGGGATGGATGAACTAGTCAATGCCTCATTGGTAAAAGGAGGGGTGACTTCCGCTTTCATGGTGGAGGTCTTGTCTTTGGTTAAGGAGGGTGCATTATATGGATGTAAGAGGACATTTTTGGGTCGGTAGGGCATGTTGCATGTTGAGAAGGGACTTGGATCAGCTTGGATGGTGATGACCTAGATTGCATGCTCAAATTTAATGTAAAAATGTAGGGTAGAGGGGACACAACCCATGGAGTGGATCGAAGGTCATCCCAATAAAACATTGTATTAGAATTCATCTTCCATTACATAGAAGAGTTTAGGGAGTATGTGAGGCCCTACATAGATATGAAGGATAACCATTCCTAGGGTAGTGGTTATGGTGTCATAAAAGGATCAAAGGATAGTCGATGTTTCAAACATGACATTGTTTGGAAGGTTAAGCTAGGTATAGGCATGGGAGGAGATAATGTTAATGCTAGCTCTCCCATCAATCATGACCCATTTGATGCAAGTTTGGTTAATGTAAGTAGTAATAAAGAGAGGGAAATTTGGGTCATCTAGATGGATATAAGGTATTTCCAAATCTTTAAAGGTGATAAGGTTGGAAATTTGTATAGCACTGAGAAAGGCTACCAGAGGTTAAGGGTCTTTAGGTTTAACTTCTACTGATGATAATGCTTATATCATTTTTTGGTGATTATGAGGTGAAGTAGTAATTAACTAATATAAGCTCATCTTCATCAGGGTCTGGTGAAGTTATTTGAGTACCACTCTCTTGATGGATTCAAATGGGTTGGATTGGGAGGCACCTAAAATAGATACGTTGGGTTTGGGTGAAGGTGAATATATTTGGGTAGGGTTTGGTTGGGAGGTGAAATATGGGTATGTCCATGGGATGGACACTTTGGCCTATCTCGTATCCCTCTATTGTGCTCCTGTGACCATAAGAATGGTATGAATAGTGGGAGGAATTAGGGTAGGAGGATAGTTAGGCTCTTCATCACTCTAAGGTGAGAGTGGAGGAGTATGTAGGTGTTGGGTAGAGGGTTCATGGGAGGTTCATCTATTAATAGATCATCCTCATCATAGGTCTAATGTATAATGGTTTGGAGAGCTTTGCAGTTCTTCATGTCATGCCATGGTGTCCTATGATAAGAGCATATGTGGTGGTCATTATACTAGGCAAGTTTTGAATCAAGAGGGTCAAATGACATGATAGGGGGTAAGGTTAGGCAAGAATATTGCAATAAATATTGGAAAATGGTGGAGTAAGATTCAATGAAAGGTGGAGAGGCTTTAGGGGTTTTGGTCTTGGTTGGTAAGGTGGAGGTCCTTTTGGTAGTGGGTTTGGTGATAGAAGGTTTGGGTCGTAGTGCGTTTAGTTGATGGTTTTGATTTTGTTAAGGTACTATTTGAGAAAGAAGAGGTATGAGGTTTTAGGATAGGTAGCTTGGTTATTGACAGTTTGGTGAAAATAGATGTGTCAAAAAGCAAGTGTGTTGGTGTAACCAATAATGGTAGTTAGGTCTTAGTTGGGATGACCAACTTTATAATCATAGTGGCAGGATGAGGCCTCAAGATAGAGGGTAAGGTGGAAGGAAATAAGAGTTTGGATCTTTAGCTTTTTGGTATTTCTACTCCCTTGGTTAATTTGGGTTAGCAGTTTTTTGGTGGGTTCAGTGAGGTAAGCTCCACCTTCACAGATGGGTGATTAAGACTCATTTTAGGGAGGGTACTGAGGTTCTTGGTTAGTTTGGTTGGTTTGGTTAGAGAAGGTTATTTGGATTTTTGGGGTTTAGGTGCTTTGAGTGGCTTAGGAATTGTTAGGTTGGTAGAATTTGTTATTGGTTTGGTTAATAGGGTAGGAGTTTAGATAGAAGAAGTGGTGGGTTGGTCTATCAAAGGCATGGTTATAGGTTCCTACTTATAAATATAAGGTATCCCCAACTACTACTATAACATGGCTCAATCCATGTCAAGGTTGGAGAAAAATTCCAATTTCTGAACTAACCTATTAAATGGTTTATAGGTTGGTTTTATTCCTTGATAGTGGACCTAAAAGATAAGCCCATAGATTGAGATAAAGGGGTGGTAACCTCATCCTTTTCCTCAATCAAAGGATACAAGGTTTGAGTGGGTAATTTCTTTATGGGAGGTGTAGACATGGGGGCTTCCTCTTCAAGAATGATTTACAAAAGGGCATTAAGTTACTCAGTTGTTGATGGATAAGGTAAGATGGGTGCTTGTTCTAGTATGTCAGTCAAGGGTGGGGTTGATGGCTCCACTACATCAATAAGAAAAGGAGGAGAAAGGGGTGTTTCCTTAGTTTGGGTCTCCAAAAGAGAAGGTAACTCTACTACATCAATAATTGGAGAGGGTGAGGAATAGATAGGTTGGTCAGTAGGTTCTTCAGCAATGAGTGTGCCAATAACCATGTTAATAGTATGGGTATCATGAGAGCACTCAACCATATTACTCTCATTCTTGGAAAGTGCATGATTGAGAAAAGGATACCTAAACATGTCAAGGGATTTGTTTTGAGGTGCATTGGGTTATCTAACACAAGATCACCCTTTTCAATGAGAGATTGGACAATTCTCTTGAAGGTGTTTCACCTAATAACATCATACCCTATCACACGGTGGAAAGCACATAAGTCATTCTCATTATACCAATTAGGTGTAGGATGAGAAGAATCAAATTACTACGGTACTTTATGTTGACTAAATTTGACCTTTAGTAAAATTTGAGTCAAATCATAATTTTTTAAACTTTGTATAAGTTTTCCATGTCTTATATGGGTTTCATTGTTATCTATATGTTCACTTATCCCTAGCCTAACCTTGGTCCAAAGTCTATCCCCTTGTACTAGTCAATTCAATGAAATTCAACCCTATTAAAATAGGGTCAAACCTATTAAAAGTCATAAAATATGTTTTTTAGTCATAATATGGTTTTTAATGTGATTTAGGATTTTTTTGAGTTAATAAATTGCATTTACCATATTCAATATGCGAAAATTGCCTTGTGGGCCCACTTTGAGCTAAAAAGGACTTGTACAGATGGCTTAAGTGGTAAACTTGTTACCAAGATGTGGATAATGTGGGATAGGTTAGAGGATGTCATATTTAGGTTTGTGGTAGTTCAATATTTAGTTATGGTCAAAAAAGGGAAGTTTCTCTTTGTTTTTAGGCCTTTCTGGGCACTTGTATGGTCCCCATGATCTAATCTCTAATTAAAATCATGGGTGGGGTATCTCTTCACCTCCCCACACCCATTTCAATTTTTTAACTTCAAGGATAATGCAAAAATATATATCTTAAAATCATTTTTTCTTCCTTTTCCTCTTGGCATATAAAGGAAGGCCAACTTCAAACACTTGGTATAAAAGGTATAGTTAGAGTTGGGAGTAGTTCTTCTAAAAGTGGATTTTACACTTAATACACTTTATTTTCATAATAAAATCTTTTTTTTTGTACCTCTTCCTTTATGACCAATCATTAATGACCCATGCAACCTGTTATAGAATTGCATCCAAGAGGGGTTGAGTCATGCTTCTATTTCTAGTTTTTAGAGGTCTTTGGATATGAGTGGTCTTGACCAAGTATTTTTATAATGTAATAAGTCTCTATTCATGACGTTTTTAATATCTAACACTTCACCTCTCATTGTCTTTGAATTATTTTTCAAATGGTGCTTGTTTTATGAAGTTTACAAAGTTGGGTGTAGGTATTATGTTTTCTAATGACCAAGGAGCTTCATGATGGTGATAATGTGCTTTATGTTCATTCATGAATATATCTTCCATTTTTTCATCTTGTTATATGTCCAACTAGTACCTTTACAAATCCATATTGCCCGCATTCACCTTGTTTATTTCCTTCTCACTTTCAGTCAAGTTTATGCTTGTTTCATGGAGGTTGTACGAATGTGAGAGAGTTGGGTAAAAATGGTGAGATATATTTTGAGGTGTAAAATCCCAAAATATTCATTGTTTTCATGCCATGAAGACACAAGTGTCAATATAAGTAAGTTTCACCCCAAGAAAAGTCATTTCCATTTTTGGGTTCTTAGTCCCCAAACATAGAAAAGAGAGGTCATGAGGTTTTTATGGATTAGTTTTTGATATGATAGAGGATTATTTAACCACTTTTATCATTTTTTATTTTTATTCTTATTTACCTATTATAAGTATGCCAAATTTGGGAGCTAAAGAGTAAGTGAAAGGTGGATTTTGAGCCCCTCCACGTTGTCAAGAAATCACTGAAGGTTAACAGTGTTATCTATAGGATTCTTAATGAGTACTTGCCCTAAAAGGAACTTGACTAGTATTAGACCTATTATTTTAATAATGAAAATTTTCAATCAACTCAAAAATAAATCTTAAGCACTCATTTGGAAGAGGTAATGACTATATCAAGTGACCTCTTAAGCCTATCCCATGTCCATACACATGGCAGGGTAGCTAGTGAAGGCAAGGTTTTAATGAAATGCAAACAAGAGATGGTAATAAGGAATCCATAATGGAAATAGGTCCTAATATGAGGCCTCCAAATATAAATTAAATCTTAGTAAGCCTTATACACTCTTAAACATGCTCTAAATGACTAAATACAACCTACATGCCTAGATTATCCACCTGCAGCTAGGGGTTTAATCTTAGTAAAGAATAAAATGGTTTTTATGACCAATTCAAACATATAAGTGGGTGAAATTATGTTAAGGAGGAAACTAAAGATTTTTATGTACTTTTGAGGTTTAAAATCCACCTTGAAAACTTACAGCTAAGTAAAAATATGCATGTATAGCCTGGTATTTGAGTTTGGTCTCAGTCAGGGGTAAAATGAGGATATTGGAGCTCAAATAAAGAATATAAGTATATGGAATGATGATAATGGAGTGATAAGAGGGGAAAAAAAGGAGGTGCATACATTTTTAGGTCAAAAAACTTACACAAAAACCTATAGGCATGTAGGTGTGTGTCTCAATCCAAACCTTGAAGGTGCCTAACTTTGAAGATGAAAGGTATATGAATGTGCATTAGACTGATCATGGCCTAGAAATATAGTTAGGTGATCACTTATATGAATTCACAAGCATCATATAATGTTTTTCTTGTGTCACTAAAGCATGATTTAAGCCCAAGACAACATACAGTCAGGATTAGGCCAAAACTGAGTAAGAGTGAGCAGGGTTGGTGTTGTAAGTGCTAAAATCACTATAGATTAAGGAGAGATATTGTTGTGGTTTTTAAATATTTTCAAGAGGTTTTATAAAGGGATCTTATCACCTGGAGGAACCCTAAACAAAATATATTCACCATTATTACCCATGTTTATAACCTGTAGTTAGGCAAGGTCATCTTCTAATCTTGAGCAAAATGTAGGTTTGAATACTCTAAGAGGAAATGAAAGTCTCAAACCTCATAGAGTAGTAAAATAACATAAAAGTAAGTTTTTCCCATGTATAAAACAACCTTATATTCATAAATCACCTTTTCACCCATGAAAAATTTATCTTAGTCCGTACATGTACGTTTGGAGACCTTAGAACAAAGGGGAAACAAGGATTTCCACTAAAAAAGGGGTTAAATATTATTCCCAAATATCCATGAGCTTGAAATAATGATGAGAAACATGTTTTAGTAGCATTTAATCATGGAAATTTCATGAAGGTGGTAGATATAGGCAAATTTGAACAAAAACATGCAGGAAACAAGGTTTTTAACCCCTTAGACAAAGAATCTGACTAAACCCTTGGTATAAGTGATCATAAATACCTTGTGGAGGTCTATAGATATTCAATTTTCTCATTAAAGTAGGCCTAATATCCCTTTTTTTTCTCAGAGGTAAGTCAATCCTTTCATGCACAAGAATGGTAGTTTTTGGGAAAATTAAAGAATGGATGGATTGTGTTCTTTTTTATTAGTCAATGAGGTTTGTACAATTGGGGTACACATTAAATAACACGATAAACCAGCCTATAAGGTTTGAATTCCAAGGAGATGGTCTGGACAAGAAGGTTTACAAGTAAACCTAGTAGGAAAACATGCAAACCCAACCCAAAGGGAATGTCACTTCAAGTTCTAACATTTTCCAAGAACTCTAATGTTTTGTATGATGCCTAGGGGGTAATTATTATGTTTTTATTCTATAGGAATTAATTAAAAGTGATAATTATCATCTTTTGGTTCATAAAGTACAAATAGGAATGTTGGCAAGGCATAGTTCTTATTCTAAAATAGGGGTATTTATCATTTTTGGCTATTGGTGAGCTATCAAAATGATTCAAACATGTTTTTAGGTTAGATAAAGTGGTTATTAATCATTATTTTGTGAGGGAAACTCCATAAGAATCGATATCCAACTCCAAACATATTGAAACCCTCACAAGAAGCATGAAAGTCATTCAAAGGTCAACTGCCATCACTCATATATTTCATGGATGTTTGCATGGGATTAAAATCCATTTGGATTAATTATAAAATATCCTTTAATATTCCTCATTGGCATTTAGAAATAGGTTCAATATCTTACCTTTATGAACAAAGGTTAAGAGCCTAGGTCACTCAAAACCCTTGTAAAACCCTCATAGTGACTTGATTGGAGAGATAGAGCATTTTAAGAATAAAAATTAAAGGTAATGGATATGAAACCAATTTTAATTTTTATATGAATCTTAGAGGATCCCACACATATGTTTTTTTTTGTACAAAATTGTACGGATTAGGGGAAAAGAGGGCTTATTTTGGACATTTTAAGTGGTATGCAAGCTATAGGAGGAGTTAGGATATGAAAAAAAAAATGAAGGAATATTTAAACTTGATATAACTCCAAAAATTCATATAATTTCATGGATAAAAATCTAAGCTCCCCAAATAGGCCCTCACTTTCAGCTAGTCTAGTGAACTAGCTAGTGAACACTTATGAAAAGTGGTAAAAAGCATTTAGGGAAGCCTTTTAAAGGTTTTTTCTTGAAACTAGTGATATCGTAAACTTTTAAAAGTGTCATTACCTATTTTTCATGGATAATATTGTAAAATTTGTAGTTTTTGAATGCCAAATGTATAAGTTGCATGGAAAAGAGCCATTTTAAAACTGCTAGAGATAATTTTACATGTCCACAAGAATAAGTATGGTCAAGGATAAATAAAATTCATGTGGGAACTTTTTTATAACCCATATTTATTATAAAAACCATAATACCTGACCATATATAGAGAAAATGTAGGTTTGGAAGGTGACTCATGAAGATAATTTCCTATGCTAGAGTTGTAGGTTTTGTGCCACTTTTCACCATTCTTATGACTTGTTTTAGACAAGTAGACCTATATGACATGGTATATATCACCCAAAATCTCTTCCACATTAAAATTTAATTATTTTCTCAAGGTGAAAAATGTAAAATTAACCCTTGGACCTCCTTTTCTTGCTCCTACTCTCGAAACTATAAATATGCATTATCTTGGCTCTTTTGAGTAGCCTCCATTAGTTGATGGGGAAACCCTAGCCAAATTTGTAATTGAATAAATATTGAATAAATATACAAGTGTTATTTCCACTCATATTTTTTAATATTGAGGAATTAATTGAATCTTATTGGTCTAGTCTAGTGAAATATTATCGTTTCTAGCTTGTACTCTTAATGGTCTACCAATTTATAGAAAGAAGATTGTTACAAGTCTTTTCTAGTTTTATTTTCTAAGTGTAAATATATAATATAAGTGGTTCATTATTGTATCCTTATTTATAATCATTCATCCCCTTTCGAATATTCACATACCTTCTTAAATCTAGCATATGAAACATTGATGTAACAATGGATCCTAAGTTGTGAGTCTTGTATGAGAAACACCTTGTTATCTTTAAGTAGTGTTTTTAGTCAAGTGAGAGGAAATTATACTTACTGGTGCATCACCATATATGGTTTAAATAGTTTCCTTTTCTAATCCATTTTCATCTACAATTTTTAGGTATAGAATAACTTTAAAGAGTGCATCAAGGGGAAGTTTCCCCTAATCTAGAGATTCATTTCTCAACATTGTCGCCCATAGCAAGAAAAATGTCTCCATGGTTCCACTTGGATGAGGAGATTTAAGCATTTCCTTAGGGGTGAAAATAAAAGTGTCAACTTTTTTTGCATACCTGATAAGACAATTTATCCAAGGATTTGAAGAATTCTTGGTGTGTTCTTTAATCAATCAGCCTTTTGGAGGCATTTCAATCAACACCAATGGCGACTCTGAGTTGAATGAGTAGATAAAGAAGCCCTAGTGCATCAAGAAATGATATTTGGTATGTATAATCCTATTGTTGAGTAGTACAGACCTTGTGTTACTTCATATATTTTTTATCAATCTTATTTTGTTCATGGAATCACCTCAAGTAGCTCTCCTAATTGTCCTTCTCCTAGTTAATTCAAGAGTGCTAGGGAGCTAATTTTGAAATTCAAAAAGTAAATGCTAGAGATAGATAGGTTGAATGAGAAAAATATATATCAGTAAGAGCTTATGTACAAAGATAAGTGTTTTTTTAGGTAAGATCAAGCCATGTAATCAATGAAGGAGAAACTAGTAAGATGGAGAAGTCAAACCTCTCAAGGTAATTAGTGTTTTATACCCTCTTCCATCCCAAGACAACCTTCTCCCATACAAAAGAAACCCTCCCCTTGTACACCAAATCATTTATATCAAATAACACTTCTTCATCAAAATAAAATTAGCCAACCTTCTAGCCCATCTAATGCATCTTTTCCTATGTCAAAATAAACTACTCTTGTTATTAGTCCTTTGCACTTATCACTTCAACACCAAAAGATATTGTGTCAGCCTTCTATGGAAACTAACTACTCCAAATTCCTAGATTGTGAGACCTCCTTGGAAGAAATTAATCCCATTTCCTTTGGAAACCAACACATTCATCTTTAAATAACTCATCCTACTTTCCTAGTCTCCCTCAACCTCCTCAAGCCTTTCAATCTGATGTCAAGATCCTAAATTGGAGAAATGTCTGTCATGAACTAGCTCAAGGCCTTGAGAAAGTTAATGAATTTGTTTCCTATCATCAAGAGGAGACACATGATTTCAAGACTACAAGTTGGAGGAGTGCTCATCATGAATTAGCCCAAAATTTGGAAGAAGAGTAGATAGAAAAAACTGAGTATTGGTTTCACATGATGGAAGGATGTTATTGAAATGTAAACACAACCTAAAGAGGAAAAGAATGAAAAGTTGATGAGACTCTTATGGATATAAATGCTATTTAGGTAAGTCATTTTCCTACTTCTCAATCTAAAATAGTTTCAAGTGATGGAAGTTTTCCAAGCTTTGATATGGTGATTGTAATATGGAAAGAAGAGCATGAAAACATCCCATTATCTTTCAACCTAGATAAAGATGTTTCTTCCCCTCCCACCCTCTACTTGGAGAAAATAAAAAATGTATTGTGTGATGTGGAAGACAAAATTTCAGAATTAAAAGGTGAAGAAGATAATCTAAGTGGAAAGAAGATAACAGGTATAGAGATTTGTAGACATGATGAAGTTTCATTATCCCTACTTGATGAACTTCTTTTTGGTCATGATAAAGATAATGAACAATCCATAGTGGGTGATGATGAAGAATGAAATAATGGTAAGAGATCTTCCCCTTTGATGGATTTCATTTTTTATTTGATGAAGATAGTGACCAAACCATGGGATAGGAGTTGGATGAAGTTCAAGAGCATGTTCTTAAGAAGCCAAAGACTCTTAGTTTTAAACAAGAAGGAGAGAGGTTAGCTTGGTTTGATAGACACTTTGAAGGAGTTTTTGAGAAATAAAATGATGATTTTTTGAACAGGTTAGAATTTTTTTCTTGAGTTCAAATATTACACCACCTACCCTTCCCCAAGAGAGATATGATGAAGCAAGAGACTAGTTTTAAAAGCTTCTCCAAAAGATAGAAAAGGATGAGCTAGTCCATGATGCATACCAAGAGAACCATGAACCAAATGAGCTCAATAATGATGATATTGTATCCATGGATCCATTTATGAACTACATCAACATGAAGAACTAGCATGCAACATGGCTTAAAGAGAAATATAAATACATGGATGTTAAAGACATGTTTAAACTTGATGCATTGGAATGCATGCCAATCAAGATGGCAAACAAGAAGGGTGAGTCACCAAGTTTTCACTCCAAAAAATTACTTGGTTATCATCATGAGGTTTCTTTCTATGAAGGAGACCTAACAAGTTTCCCCTTTGATCCAGGAGGGGGGGAAATATATCAGGTCAGATGTACATATTAGTTTGCTTTTATTTGTGTTGTATTTTTCTTTCCCTAAGTGCTTATGCATAAGTATGACTTTATATTTATCTTGTTTTGTGTTATATTTGCTTGGTCTTGTTGCATTGTGTGGTGTGATTGATTTATATTTTATTTTGTCATATCCTTGTTAGTTATCTTAAAAAATCCATTGACTCCATTGGCCCTTGTTTGTATGAGGCTACTAGCTTCTAACATAGACACATATGTTTCCCCTAGGAGTTACCAAAAGTGTTGACCAAATTTTACCTTTTGTAAAATTTTATTGAAACCCTACTTATTTAAAAAAATTAGAATTTTATCCATGTCTTATAGGGGTTTAATTTTTATCTATATGTTCACTTATCCCTAGCCTAGCCTTAGTCCAAAGTCTAGCCCCACGTACTAGTCAAGTCAATGAAAGTTAACCCTTGTCAAACAAGGTAAAATATATTAAAAGGCATAAAATATGTTTTTTAATTCCTAATATGGTTTTTAATGTGATTTATGATATTTTTGAGACATCAAATTACATTTACCATATTCAATATGCAAAAATTACCTTATGGGCCCACTTTGAGCTAAAAATGACATGTACAGATGGTTGAAGTGTTTAACTTGTCACTAAGCTATGGATAATGTGGAAGATGTCAAATGATGTTTGATTCAAGTTTTTTTTAGTTCAAGATTTAGTTATGGTCAAAAAAGGAGAGTTTCTCTTTGTTTTTAGGCACTGGTACGGCCCCCATGATCTGATCTCTAGATAAAAACATGGGTGGGTGTCTCTTTACCTCCCCACACACATTTAAATGTTTCAAATTTAATTATAATTCAAAAATATACATCTTCAACTCATTTTTTCTTCCTTTTCCTCTTGGCATGAAAAGGAAGGTCAACTTTAAACACTTGGTACATAAGATACAAATAGAATTGGGAGGAATGATTATATAGGTGTATTTTTATATTAATAAAATTAATGTTAATAATATAATTTTGTGTTTTTGTGACTCCTCCTTTATGAACAATTGTTAAAAATCCAGTTAACCTATTATAGAATTACATCCAAGAGGGGTTGAGTCATGGATTTGTTTATGGTTTTCAGAGGTCCTTGGATCTAAGTGATTTTGATGAGGTGTTTTTATACTATAATAAGGCTCTCTTCATGATATATATATATATATATATATATATATATATATATATATATATATGTATATATATATATATGTACATATATATATATATATATATATGTATATATATATATATATATATATATGTATATATATATATATATATGTATATGTATATATATATATATGTATATGTATATGTATATATATATATATATATATATATGTATATATATATATATATATGTACATATATATATATATATGTATATATATATATATGTATATATATATATATGTATATGTATATATATGTATATGTATATGTATATATATATATATGTATATGTATATGTATATATATATATATATATATATATATATATATAACACTTCACCTCTCATTGTCTTTGAAGGAGTTTTCAAATGGTGCTAGTTTCATGAAGTTTACAAAGTTGGGTGTAGGTCTTGTGTTTTACAACATCTAAAGAGATTCATGATGGTGATAATGTGATTAAGGTTCATTAATGAAGATATATTTCATGTTTTCATCTTGTGGTAAGTCCACCTAGTACCTTTACAAAGCCATATTCCCCATATTCACTTTGTTTGTTGCCTTCTCACTTTCAGTCAAGTTTGTGCTTATTTCATGGAGGTTGCACGGATGTGAGAGATTTGGGAGAACATGGTGAGATCCATTTTGATATGTAACATCCCCCAATATTCATGTTTTTCATGTCATGAAGACACAAGTGTCAATATAATCAAGTTTCACTCCAAGAAAAGTAATTTCCATTTTTGGGTTCTCAGTTCCCAAACATAGAAAAGAGAGATCCTAAGGTTTTTATGGATTAATGTTTGATATTATATAGGATTATTTCATAACTTTTATTATTATTTATTTGTATTCATATCTACCTAGTACAAATATTCCAAATTTTGGAGCTAAAGAGTAAGTGGAAGGTGTATTTTGAGCCCCTCCAAGTTGTCAAGAAATCACTGAAAGTTAACAGTGATATCTACAGGATTTTTAATAAGTACTTACCCTAAAAGGCACTTGACTAGTCATATACCTATTATCTTAAGAGGTAAAAATTTCAATAAACTAAAAAATCAATAATAATAAATCATTCAATGAAAGAGGTAATGACTATATCAAGTGACCTCTTAGGCCTATCCCCTATCCGTACATAGGGCAGGGTAGGCAGTGAAGGCAAGATTTCAATGAATTGTAAATAGGAGATGGTACTAAGGAATCCATAATGGAACTAGGTCCTAGTGTGAGGCATTAAAATATAAATTCAATCTTAGTAAGCCTTATACACTCCTAAACATGATCCAAATGACTAAATACAACCTATAGGCTTGGATTATCCACCTATAGCTAGGGGTTTAATATCAGTCAAGAATAAAGTGGTTTTTATGACCAATTGAAACATATAAGTTTCTGAAATTATGTGAATGTATGTTTAGGAGGTAAATAAATATTTTAATTCACTTTTGAGGTTAAAAACCCACATTAAAAACCTACAATCAAGGAAAAATATGCACTTACAGCCTAGTAATTGAGTTTGGTCTCAGTCAGGGGTAAAATGAGGTTCTTAGAGCTCAAATAAAGCATATAAGTAGATTAAATGATGATAATGGAGTTTTAAGAGGAAAAAAATTAATTTGATACATTTTTATGTCAAAAAACCTACATAGAAACCTATAGGTCTATAGGTGTATGTCTCAATCATAACCTTGAATGTGCCTAACTTTGAAGATGAAATGTATATAAATGTGCAATATAATGAGATTGGAATAAAAATATAGTTATTTTATCACTTAAATTAAGTAAAAATAATCATATAATATTTTTATTATGTCAATAAAGCATGATTTAAACCCAAGACAACATATAGTCAAGATTAGGCCAAAACTGAGCAAGAGTGAACAGGGTTGGTGTTGTAGCTGCTAAAATCACTATACATCAAGGAGAGATATTATTTTACTTTTAAAATATTTTAAATAAGTTATATATATGGATATTATCACCCATAGGAATCCTAAATAAAATATATTCACCATTAATACCCCTATTTACAACCTATAGTCAGGTAGGGTCACCTTCCAAGCTTAAGCAAAGTGTAGGTTTGACAACTCCAAGAGGGAATGAAAGTCTCAAAACTTATATAATATTAAAATAACATAAAATTAATTTTTACCCATTCATAAACATCCTTCCATGAAAAAAGGACCTTTTCACCTATGCAAAATTTGTCTTAGTCCATACAAGCAGGTTTGAACACCTTAGAACAAAGGGAAAACAAGGGTTTCCACTAACAAAGGGGTTCAAGATTGTTCCTAAAGATACATGAGCTTGAAATAATGATGAGAAACATGATTTATTAGAATTTTATAATGTAAATTTCATGAAGTTAGTAGCTATAGGCAAATTTGAATAAAAACATGTAGGGAATAGGGTTTTTGACCCCCTTTTGACAAAATTGAGTTGGTTAGATCCATTAAACAAAGAATCTGACCAAACCTTTTGGTAAATGTGATAATAAACACCTTTTTTAGATCCATAGATATTAAATTTTCTCATAAAAGTTTTCCTAATATCCTTTATTTTGTTTAAGGGGTAGGTCAGTCCTTTCATGCACAAGAATGATAGTTTTTGGGAAAAGTAAAGAATGGAATGATTATTATCTTTTTGATTAGTAAAGGAGGTTTTTCAATCTGGGTTACACATTAAATAACATGATAAACCATCCTATAATGTTTTAATTCCAAGGAGATGGTATGGACAAGGAGGTTTGTAGGCAAACCTAGTAGGAAAACATGAAAAGCCAAACCAAATGGAATGTCACTTCAAGTTCTAAATTTATCCAATAAATCTAATGTTTTGTATGATTCCTAAGGGGGTAATTATAATGTCTTAATTATATAGGAATGAATTAAAATTTATAATTATCATCTTTTGGTTCACAAAGTATAAATAGGCATGTTAGCAAGGCAAAGTTCTTGTTCCAAAATAGGGGTATTTACCATTTTTGGCTCTTGGCAAGCTCTCAAAATGATTCAAAAATGTTGGTAGTTCAGATACAGAGGTGAATAAAATATTTTTTTTGGTAGGGAAACTCCAAAGGAAGCCATATCTAACTCCAAACATATTGAAACCCTCACAAGAAGTATGAAATCCATTGAAAGGTTAACTTCTATCACTCGTATCTTTCATAGATGTTTTCATGGGACCCAAAGAAATTTGGATGAGTTATAAAATTTCCTTTAAGATCCCTCAATGTAATTTATAATGAAGCTCAATGTTTGACCTTTATGAACAAAGGTTAAGAGCCCAAGTCACTCAAAACCCTTGCAAAGCCCTCATAGTGACCTAATTGGAGAGATAGAGAATTTTAAGCATCCAAATGAAATGGAATGGCCATGAAACCACATTTCATTTTAGATTAATATTATAGGATCCCACACATTTGTTTTTTTTGTATAGAATCGTATAGATCAGGGGGAAAGAGGGCTTGTTTTGGTCATTTTGAGTGGTATGCAAGCTATAGGAGGAGTTAGGAGATGAAAAAAACTTTTTAAGGAAGATTTACACTTGAGATAACTCTAAAAATTCATATAATCACATGGATAAACCTTTATGTGCCCCAAATAGACCCTCACTTTTAGCCAATCTAGTGAGCTAACTAGTGAACACTTGTGAAAAATGGTGAAAAGTAATTAGGGAAGCCTTTTAAAAGTTTTTTCTTGAAACTAATGATATGAGAATATTTTAAAAGTTTCATGTCCTCTTTTTCAATGATTATTTTGGAAAATTTGGAGTTTTTAATGCCAAGTGTATAAGGTGCATAGAAAAGAGCCATTTTAAAAATACTAGAGATGATTTTACATGTCTAAAATAATAGGGATGGTTAGGGATCAATCTAATTCCTATGGGAACTTGTTTATAACCCATTTTTCTTAGACCAACCATCATACCTAACCATATATAGAGAAAAGGTATTTTTGGAAGGTGAATCATAAATATAATTTCTTATGCCAGAGTTGCATGTTTTGTGCCACTTTTCACCATTATTATGACTTTTTTTAGATAAGTATACCTCTATGACATGGAATATATTTCCCCACCTCTCTTCCATATGAAATTTTAACTAATTCTCTCAAGATGACACATATCCAAGTGATCCTTGAACTTCATTTTCTTGTTCCTACTCTCAAAACTATAAATATGCATTCTCTTGGCTCTTTTGAGCAGCCTCCATTAGTTTATGGGGAAACCCAAGCCAAATTTTTACTTTAATAACTCTTAAATAAATATACAAGTGTTTTTTTTAATTAGATGCTATAATATTGAGTAATGACTTGAATCTTGTTGGTTTAGTCTAGTGAAAGATTATCTTTTCTAGCTTGTAGTCTTGATGGCCTACCAATTTGCAGAAAGGAGATTATTTCAGGTCTTTTTTAGTCTTCTTTTCTAAGTGTAGAGATATCCTAGAAGTTTTTCATGATTTTATCCCTATTTGGAATCATTCATCCCATTCTTAAGAGTCACATACCTTATTGAATGTAGCATATGAAACATTGATGTAATAATGGATCCTAAGTTGTGAGTCTTATGTGAGAAACACCTTGTTATCTTTAAGTATTTTTTTTAGTCAAGTGAGAGGATATTATACTTATGGGTGCATCACCATATTTGTTTTAAATATTTTCCTTGTCTAATCCCTTTTCATCTACAACTGTTAGGTATAGAAGAACTTCAAAGAGTCCATCAAGGGGAGTTAGCCCCTAATATAGAGATTCATTTCTCAACATTATCACCCATAGAAAGAGAAATGTCTCCATTATGCCACTTAGATGAAGATATTTAAGCATATTCTCAAGGGTGAAAATCCTAGTGTCAATAGTTTGATAGGAGGAAGCTATATGATATTAGCTTTAAATATCTTCTCTATGATTGAAGTATAGGATTCTCCAAGTGGAGTAAATTGCTTTTTGGTGTTTTGGTTTTGGTTTATCATGTCCTATTTTGAGGAACCAAAGGAATTTGGTTGGTTGGTAGATGATGGGGAAGAAAATTTAAGGATAACCAAGTTCACAGTGACTTTACTTTTGGTCTCGATATTGGTTTGGTTATTCAGTTTAGAGGAGGAAGCCTCATTAATTTTATAGGTAGAGTTACTAGTTTTTAGTTTTAACTATCCTTCATCTATGGATTGATTCTCTAATTTATGTGCCATAGTAAAATATTCATCAAAATTTTGGAAAATATAAACACACAATGTGGAAGAGATGTGTTTGGCACATACCCAAGAAAAGATCTTATGAGTTTGGGTTGAGGTAGGGACAATGAGAGTTGGTTGATTAGGATCTATCAATAAGCTATAAAATGGTCAATAGATTCATCATCAAACTAATATATAAAGTAGAAGCTAGTGATGGAAACCTTATACGAGATATTTATCAAAAAGTGGTCCAAGAAATTTTGAGCCAATTGGGTGAAGGAGAAGATGAAATGCTTGGTTAAGGCATTATACTAATCCAATGTTGGTCTTAATAAAGATAAAAGAAAAGTGCAAAGAAAGAGGGCATCATCATAGGTAATTAAATAAAATGAATGGCTAAATTCCCTTAGGTGTTTTTGGGGATCCTCCTTAATTTAGAACTTGGAAAACTTGGGAAGTTCCCATTGAGGAGGATATAGCCTGATAGGCATAGATGGGTAGATAGGCTCATTACAGATCTAGTTAAAGGATAGAATATTGTGAGCCCTAGATATGGATGAATCCATAGTTTTCATATTGTCCATGATCTTATTCATTAGGTCCATTTTAGGTTATGCACCCAAAGGGTTATAAGTTGCATATTTTGGTTGGGGTTGAGTGACATATTGATAATTTTCTAGAGGTTGAGAAGTTACCACATATGGGTAAGTGGAAATAGGTGGTTGGGTTGAAGCCACATGTGAATATGTGGTAATTGGTGGTTGGGTAGAGGGTATGTACTACTGAGTGGGTAAAAATGGTTGAGTCAGAGGTAAGGGATAAGTGCTAACCCTAGTAGCAATAGGTGTTGAGGTAGAAGGTATTTGTGTCACTATGATTTGAAGTAGAGTGGGGGTAGCCAAAATAATATTAGTGGTGGTGGTAGTGGGTATCCCAATATTAATTAGGTTATGGGTAGGTAAAGGTTGATTGGTGGCCATATTGGAATAATTGTTAGTTAGGATAGGACATGTTTAGGTGTTAGAAGGTTGAGGTGGTTGGTTCTACATGGTTGTGTTAGATGGATTTACAACTAAGGTATATTATTGAGTATATAATAGTTGGGTGGTGATAATGGAAATAAAAGAGTTAGCTAAAAATCCTAATGGCATCCCATAGTGTGGATCGGTAGGTGGTACTAAAATGGGTATATAATGAGATACTATGTTAAGATAATGTTACAAGGCTATTAGGTTATTATTTAAAAAGGCAAAAAAGATTGGGTCATATTGGGAGACTATTCAAGGCACATTGAAAGCATCAGAATTACAAGAACTCTCAACATCTGAGATATACTCTATGGATGAAGAAGTAGAGGACATTGGATAATCTTTAGATGGGTCCTACCTTGCTAAGTCTCTTCATTGTTGATGAGTAAGAACCATGCAAGTAGGATGAAAAGAAAACACAAATATTATTACAACTCAAATAGAGAGAAATTAAGGAAATGATTAAGGAAATCAAACACACACTAGATAACATTAAATTCATGTGTTTTATTTTAATCTTGATTTTGGCTTCTACCTTAAGTTATGAGAATGTGTGATAGAAGTTGGCTTGTAGATTAGGTAATATAAAAGCAATATATCATTGGTTTCAAGTTGTTTAGGTGCTCAAAAAGATCTGTATTGGGAATAAATACATGGTTTGGTATTGGGTCCTACCCCCTCACTTCACACACTATAGTGATAAGGGTGTTGGGTGCTTAGCCAATATATATTAATTATTCAGAGTTGATACTCAATCAAAGAGCTAAGTTGGTTCTCCCATGGGTAGTTACCTCCAAGTAGGATCATTGGGAAAGGGTAAGGTTACCAATAGGTGATGAAATTTGAGTCAGGCCTTATCTCAAGTTTGGTTGATGTTTAATTGTTGATCATGGTTTGGTTTTGTGTGTGTAACAAAAGTGATGCTATGATAAAATTATTTTGCTTTAAACTAAAAGTGAGATAAAATTAGAGGAAAACAATGTATGCACTTGATTTTAAACCCAAAATAAATTTTAGTTTCATTAATGAGCATAGATAGAGAGGAAATCATATAGATGCAAAGGAAAGAAACCCAAAGTAAAGACTCAAGGTGCCATTAGGCATGGCAAAATGTTTCAGTGAGTTTCATCTCATATTTCAAAAGTGAGGAAGAAACTAAATATGGGTATGGTTTAAAAACCTATTTGATTATGCACATATTGAATCAGATAATAATGAATAACTCCTCTTTGGCTTGGGAGGATGACTTGTAAATAAGACAACACTAAATCAAATGGTTGTTTAGATAGATATCTAAGTGGATTGCCTAGTGCTAGCTAGATCTCAGAATCAAGAGCTTCTTTGGAGGATATTAATACACACATTTTAAAAAATTAAGTTTATAAACATAATATGAATTACTTGCATCAATAATAAAAAAGTATTGAAATTGAACACTTGAAATAATTGATAAATAAATATAATATAAGTGACTAATATAGTGATAAACAAGTCAATACTAGTGATAAATGGCTTGGGTCTATTCCAAAAAATTAGGCAAGGGTCTATGAATAGGAGATAACACAAAAAATTAGATTTGGCTAAGGGTGGGTAGGTGGAAATTGCTCACTTTCAAAGATTTATTCCTATGGTTAGATAGATATTAAAATACATGCGTATATATTGGATGTACCTAGATTTCATAGTCATCTAGATGAAATGGGTGATGGTGTCTCCCCTTATGTTGCCAAGATATGTACTAATGAAATTGGTTAAGAGATGGCCTATCAATTGCTACATGGATTACATGGTGTCTTCAAGAATAAGAAAAAGATAATCCCCCACAAGGTCCCATAA
Source organism: Torreya grandis (assembly GCA_037957365.1). Classification (NCBI taxonomy): domain Eukaryota; kingdom Viridiplantae; phylum Streptophyta; class Pinopsida; order Cupressales; family Taxaceae; genus Torreya; species Torreya grandis. The sequence goes on from JARHVA010005335.1 coordinate 365,462, forward strand.
AATTTTTGGAGGACCAAAATTATAAATTGGCATGATGTTATTGTGGCTACAAGGCATAAGGACTCATACTTATTTCCTAAGGATGACTTCAATCCATGGGATCTGAATGGTCTCATTTTTAAACACCTGATCAAATTCAATAAGGACATAACATTGGAGTATAATCATTGAAAAGAGGTGTATGAATGGATATACCGAGTTGTCATGAATGATAAGGTAGTCCTGTAAAATGCATCAAGGAATGGCATTGAGATTGAAATGAGAATGGAAAGAGAGAGAAATAAAGAAGACATTATGAGGTATTAACCATCATCCCATGGAAGTATATTTGATGTAAATTATGAGGGGAGACAAGAAGAAAAAGAAGAAGAAGTCAAAGTTTCTCTCATTAGGAATAGACCATGTAGACCTCCACTCTAGGCCACTTTAAGTAGTCAGGAAATGCCTCTAAGCTCTAATCTAAGAGGATCAAGGAGCCAACATGACCCCTCCCAAGGTCTTACATATATCTCTACATATAATATGGGAGTTTCCTTTGAGATTTTAAGCCAACCTCATGCTGATGTCATTGATTTTAAAAATACAACAAGGAATTGAGATCTCAATAGAGGAATTGTAGGAACTATCAGGGAGAAATATTGAAAAGGTTTACAAAAGAAAGAAGGAGCTTAAGACTACCATGAGAAGAACAATGTCTCCTCCATCAAATTCTCAATTAACTATATAGGTTGTAGGCACAAAACAAGCTCCCATTGTAATTACTTTCCCATTACCTAATTACCTAATTACAACTACTTCTACTTATGGTTTTGCTACCACTTCCATGTTTGTTCCAATATTACCCTTCCATTGGCTCCATTATCTTCAATTTATGCATCTACCTCTACCCAGTATTCAATGGATACTATCATGAGCCAATATGGTACCTAATTTGGCTTCACCTTCCTCTAGTTTATTTCTCATGACATTTCACATATGTCTTCTTCTCAAGAAACCACAAGTGCCTCACTTGCTATTGGTTCCCCTGTACCCATGAGGTCATAAAAACCCATTTCAAAGTAATTCACCTTCCAAAATCCCCTCAATATTATTATATATATGAATATTAATGTGCCTCTTAAGATACCTTCATTTGTATTAGACATGGTCCCTATAAAATCATTATTTGATATACTTGGCTAGCTAGACCTAACAAACCTATATATCCATACTGTAACATTGGCCTATCTACTACCCAAGTACCTTATTATAGCCACCTCCAACATAGAAAACACTTATTACTACCCCAAATTGGGTTAGAGACATCATAAATGTAGTGAGACAAGAGAGACCTCAAGTATTCCTTTCTACACCCCAAGTTGGCATGAGGTTTGATGTAACCATGGGAACCATGAAGAGGGTGGTGAGAAGGCAAGTTGAGGAAGCACAATATAACACACTCTAGTCCATAAAAGTGAAGATTATCTCTTAAATTTGACAAGAAGAGGAAGGCCATCCCTAAATAGGTGGAAGAATATGTAGAGGACCTTGTGTCCTTAGTTCAAGCCCTAACAGATTCCATAATTACCTTGATGAAGGGGATGCAGTAGGAATTGAAAAGGTTAAAGGAGTAGGCATTATCAATAGTGCCAAATGACACTATAATTCAAGTAATAAATGTTGTTATTAATGTCTCTAACTTGTATAAAATCATAAACAGGAGGTAGGAAGAAGGGATCCTACAATCCAAAGTGGTCATGAAGCTTGACCAAAAAATTACACTATATGATTCCAAGTTAGCAAACCTGGATAGAGTTTCAAGAAATAATAATTTATTACACCTCAAGATTATGCCACTTGAGGAAATTATTCCTACACAAAACATCTTAATGAATATAAGAAACCTAAAAATAAATTTGGATCAAGTTAAGAATGCAACTACATCCTTGGATAATATTGAGTTCAATATATCCCTCTTGCTGAAGGATGCCATAGTCACTAGGGTGACCAAGCCTGATGGCACCTTGATGGATGACTTATAATTTAGGGCCCAGATGAATTTTTTTTTCCAAATTCCAATAAGATGTAACTAGTACAAATACTTCTGCCAAGGTGATGAATATTGTGGCATTTGGCAATCAGAGGCTGGAAAGAGAAAGGGCAATTGAAGAAGCACTAAGGATAATACTCATAGAGTATAGCAGGCTCATCCAAGAGATGCCTAACTTATTTTAGCTCATAATATTAGACTTTTTCCAAATTTACAAAGATTATTTATCATGTGTATAATTATGGACAAAGGAAGAATCAAAGAAGAAACAAAGATAGTAATAACAAGGATCTCAACAACCTCTAAGGACTTAGAGAATATTCTATTTCATTTTGTAAATTTAAATATAGAATATTCCATTATATGCATGGAAATTTGGCCTCTTGGATATATTTGGGCACCTTTTTTATGGGCCCACTTGGACTTTCATAGGTATTTTGGATCTTATATATAGGGATGTTTCCCTCATTATAAAGCAAAATACAATTGTTATAAGAATTAATGTAAAAGAGCCAAGAATTTGAGAGTTTGTCTAAGTGATTTACTAAATGTATTATGTGATTTCTATTTCTCATTATTTTATATGAATATGGTTTCCTTTATATTGAATAATTTGAAAATAACATTTAACATATGCATCTATTATCTTGTGCTTGACACTAGGCTGACAAATCTGATAGTATATTTTCTTTGTTTTCATCTTATTTGTAGGTAATGTGCTTATGAAATTTAATATGGATGAGTAATATTTATGCAACATATTCTTTTAGGTATATGAATTTTCTCTCCTTTGAAGCTTCAAATGCATTTATTTAGTTTTGAATAATACGCTAGGGCTGGTGAATGTTATTTTCATATCTTTTTATCTTAAAAGTTGGAAGAACTAGTGTATTTGTTCATCTAAAACAAACCTTTCTTTTTGAATCACCTTACTTACCCTTTAGATTTACACATGAGTCACATTAGCTTAGTCCATTATTTAAATATCCATGGTTTTTCTATGTTTTGGGAAATAATTGGCAAAACTTAGAACAAATGCACAAAGATTAGCAAAGTAAAGTGTCACTGTATAACATCTATTATCCTTATAGTAGGGTCTGCTTGCAAACTTCTAAGTGGTGACCATATCTTTGATATTTGTGTTATCTTTAGTATTAATTGTGTTAACAACTCAATCCTTGAGTCTTATAGGACTCAAAATTGAGTTTCTTACTTCCCCCTTGTTCTTTAGTGACATAAGGAGCATGTTAAGTGCATCAAAAAGTTTCCCACATATATCGTTTGTCCTTATAATTGTTTGCTTTCATAAATACTTGTTTATGCATTATTTTTTATATGAATGTGAACTAATTCTTCATATATGTTAAGTGAAATTGAAGGATTGTTTTAAGACAACTAATTTACTCCCCTTCTCAGTAGTAGTACTTCCAACATATTTATCTCAAATACTATTTTTGAGATAAACATATGAAGTTTATAACTACAATATTTAATTAACATTCAGTTAACACCTATAAAAATTTGAATTATAGAGTATATGAAAACACATTATACACATTGACGTAGATTACTAAATTAATATGCTTCATCAAAATCATGCCATTTTAATATTTAATATCATTACCATAGTATTATATTTGATCTCATGTAATGACATAAACATCATTCAAGTGATGAATTTAGATAATAATATGGTATTGTAACCATTCACAATATCATTTGTCTACATAAGGTAAACTACATAGGGTAAATAATTGATACTACATAGTTTTAAATCAAGTAACAAGATCCTCAATACTTAAATAAGTCTAAATAAAATAATTATTTAATCATTCACATATAATCTCATCCTTAATTGATAAACTGAATATATTTAAGTCCAAGATCATTTTCAATTAATGATTTGGAATCAAATGGGCATAATATTAAAATAAACCAATTTACTTCAACAAATAGATTTACATAAAATAATGAAGAGACCAATGTATTTTAATAATAATATATCATTACTCTATATTCGTTACTCAAGATGAGTGTAAATTAATTTTAACACAAAATAGAGTTATGGTCCTTCCCAAATTAATTTATCAACAAATCAATATGTCACAACCTTAGGTCAAAATATAGATAGTTTACATAAAGGTCCAACTATATACTATTTCACTACAATAGCTTGTTCACATATAAAATTTAAACAACCAAATGAATGGCCTACAATAGAAATAGAAATAGAAATGTAACACAATATCACGATCAACTATAGGTGAGTTGTATTTGACTTATTATAATGCAATCAACATCAAACATTTATAATAGTTATTTTTCAATTGGAAAGTAAGTTATTTACCATCCAATACACATTCAAGAATATACAAACATGGCCAAGATTAAAATTCCTATTTTGTAATTCATATTGACAATTATTAAATGCACTTCCTTAAGACTCTATAGGCATCATTCAAAGTTTTATTAGAACATAAATATATGTTAATTCCATCTCATGTCTAAATGCCTAATGAACCTAATTACAGTAACAATGACTAAATTTTTATATGATCTTAAATATTTTTCATCATTCATAATTAACTGAGATCTCCTAAAACTAGTGAAAAACTAAAGAGCATTCTGATAGATTTCCAATGCCTATTATAATTCATAAAATGAACATCATATGCTCCAAATATTATTGGTTAAAGTTTGAATTAAAAAATGGTTAACCATCAAATAGTGATGTGGATGCATGTATGGTTGCCAAGTGGACCAATTGGTATGTGACACATGGTAGTATAATGGTATAAGGATGTTTGTTTTCACCTCTAATATTTTACACTCATGCTTAGATAAATGGGACACATTATTTTTTATTTGATGACCCTCAGCCATGGTCATCACACACTTTTTATGGAGGATTGCCTATACCTCTAAATATTCATATTAACATTGACACATTTTTGTTTATATATACCTCATTATTAATTATACATTACATGTGGGAATAATAATCCCAATGTTATTAAACTATTCCATGCATTTTTCAAAATAAAAATGCATGCTCTATGCTGATTTTGAAGTATGTAGCTTGAGTACCAACTAGATGTGATTCAGCTCAAGATCGAGCTTGAGTGCCAACTCAATATATAACTCAAGATTAGTTAAGTCATTGAGCCATCTCATCATTCAAATTCATAATGGTTCTAACCTCACCTAAGTTTTGACAAGATCCTAGCTTGAAGGATAGCTAGGATCATTTAAACCAATCCCAAACAAAAGGCAAGAGATGAGTCCATAGCCATAAAACAATGGAGGGGATTCAGGCTATATTAAATCCTCAAAATGTTTCTACCTAATATATGTTGGATTTTAATCCCTTAAATAAAAGAGACATGCTGAGATTAAAGGTCAAACCTACAACCTGTCATGAAAAAGGTTAAGACATAGCCATTAGGCCATGACCTTAAGGCTAAAACTGGTCTACAAAACCTAATATTGGAGGTAGTCATTTGGTTTTAGAGCTCACCATTTATAAACTCACCATTGGAATGAGCATGTAAATATAAAATTATCCTCAACATTGGAAAAAAATGTATAGTCCCAAATATGGCATACAAGATTCCTTAGTCTCGAATGGAAAGGGGAGATTCACCTATTTGGTAAAGGCCAATAGGGGATTATGGCTAATGGTGAATGAGGTATGTTATGAGGATGTAGACCTAAGATGTGGTAAAGGTTTTTAAGCCAAGCCATTTTGGTGAATATGCATCTGTGAGACTGTGTATTTATAGGGGTGCAAGCTTGAGCTTATGTTAACATGTTCTTCCACTTGTATGGCTTTTGGCCATAAAAGTTATACATAGATGACTATATATTGGTACATAGAAAACTAATACAAAAGGATTACATTTTCTTGTATTTTTATGGATTTTGGCCATGAAATATAGGTATGTGTGTGGATGTTAAATTGAATAATACACAGTCCAAAATGGAGAAAGAATGCCTATTTGGTAAGTATTTTAAGCTAAGGTGGAGAAGGTTCATTTTGATAGACCTAAGTTTATGAGAAACCAAAGGGGTCAAAATGTAATTTGAACCATGATCTTTCTCTTTCAAAAAGATGAGGCTTTCCATAATACTAATAAAGATGCACTAGTATATGTATTATGTAATAATATATTTGAATGTTACACAAAGTTAGGATGATATAGGTGGATGATCCTATTTTGTAAGGCCTTTAGCCATGTAGCTAATTACATTTTTCATTATAGGATTATTGAAGGAGTTGCAGGTCTATTAGAAGGAAAAGAATACTCCTTAATCAAGATTATGCCCCTGTATTAGAGTTTGCATACAATCTAATGAAGAAACCATGCTTGAATGCACAAAGAAGATGAATAGGTGCTATGTACTTGAGAAGACATTTTACTAATCAATTTCAAAGTCTTCACACAGTTAGTTTTATCACTATTTATAGGTTCTAAATCCATAATAAGATGTAAGTTTGTAATTTTTGATATTTACATCTTATTTTAATAGATCGGTTCATGATTACAAACATAGAGATGTATCCCCTCAAAGGGTGAACTCCGTTATCAAGTTTGTGTCTTTTTCCTTATAATTCATTATGAGTTTTAGTTTATAATTTAGTTTGTCAAATGAATTAATGGAACACTAGAACTAATTATGAGAAATTATAAAATGACACAAATCAAGAGTTTTAAATTGGGAAATGAGTTATAGAGTTTTTTTATCACTTTTGATTCATTCCTAGAATATTTTGTATCCAATTCTATTTCCCTTAAGGAATTGAGATTTTCACTATCCATTTTTTTTTAAAAACCTATTTGTTTTATCTAAAGGGGTTAAGTCTAGTTTTTGGATTAGTTTAGCTTTTAGTGTAAATACAGCCATTATTTACAATGAAATATCAAACAAAATATGTCTATTCATATTAAAATAGACATTATAACATAAATCAACCTCCAAATCTAAAATAAAAAATTCATGTACTGAATTGAAAATAGTTTCAAATAATTATGTCAAGCATACAAATCTAGACTTGAAACACAATAAATAAATACATAGACTGAGTTACTCCCATAATCATTTAAGCACACATCTATAATACCATTCATTTCCCAAAAATATAATAATTTTCCCCTTACACTTTTAAAAAAATATTAAAAGTGAATTTATTTAATTAAGAATGAACTAAATCAAGGAATTAATCCAAAATTAATTATAATACATATGACCTAAAGTAGTAATCACCATAATTTATAAACTGAAATAGATAATAAAGAACAAGTATATTCACCTATATAAAATTAAATAACCAATTTCATATTTATTCTTGATCAAAAAATTCAATACATCAAATATTTTCATGATAAAAGTCATAACCACTTGAATAATAAACATATCCACTTAAAAAAGTTCTTGATTGCATTCATTTATTCTTTTTCTAAGTAAACATATAATTCACAAGTTAAGATAATTATACCACTTCATATAATTTGATATTACATAAAATTATATTTGAATATAGAATAATACATAACATAAAAACCCATAAGGTTAATATAATCATCCTTACTAATTAGACACATTGGATCCCACAATAATAGAATTGATTCAACAGTCATGCAAAACTCAAGTATGTAGAATTTAAGGTGACTAATTCCATATACCATATTATACAAGTTATGTTTTATAATTTTTTAAAAAATAACAAGCCTATTCCATTACAAATTTAAGTCAAGAGGATCATGTTTCTTATATCCATACAAATTATATTCACAAATCATAATGAAATTAACTAGTCTTCCTCATAATCCACATTAAATTCACCAATAATGAATGCAAAACTAGGTAATCCAACCGATCTCCATCCATAAGACAATGAATATAATGTATGAAAAATATATACATGAGTGTAATTGTCCCATCCATTATTGGTTTATACCTACCCACCCTAACAATTAGAAATAAACACTTAGTGATGAAATTGGAACATAGAGATGCTCTTGCTAGTATGATGTAGATAACTCCAAGGTATTAGATTTAGGGGCCAAGCCAAAAAATAAAACCATAAACAAAAAATGAAAACAAAATTTCACTAAACCCTAGTGACTATAAAATAGTTCACATACCATGAAATACACTCCAAAAAATAGTAGTGAAAATAAAGCAACAATGTCGTCCTTAGAGTAGGGTTCAAATTCAAAACCCAAAATAATAATAGAATTTCAAAACATCCAAAACATAAATAAAAAATAACCATTCAAGCTTGTCATTTTCCCAATTCAAATGTATGCCATATAGGGTGAGGTGAAACTAGATAGTCTCTCCCACAATGGATTTTCTTGACTATTTATTATTCAATTTATGCTTATTCAATAGCCACGTAATGATTCCAAACCATAAACAAGTCTTTAAAATTTACAAACACCTAGTAAAACATTCATGACCTAAACAAAGGTGTGATCACTTACTCATTTAGTTGTAGAATGTAGTACCAAAAATAAGATTAGTAATGAAATATATCTACTTTCATTCCCTTTCTATCCTCTTTCTTATTTTTCCACTATTTTTTTGATAACCTTGTTTAACCATTATCCATTCATATTTAATAGTAGTTCCATTTGGTATAAATATTTTTTTTACCAAGTGGAACTCCATTAAACATGAAAACATGTATTTAACAGTCCCATTACCTAGTTTTTCATATATTTTTATGAGTTTAAACCCTCATCAACTAGTGTGTTTCCCATAATCTTCATACATGGTCTTAAAATAATACCATCGAGTCATTTATAATGAGAAGTGAAACCCTAATCGAGTGCCATTGCATAATTCAACTCCTACATTACCATAAGGTTGATTTTATTAACCCCATGAAATATTACATCAACCTAAGTATTTAATGACTCATGGTTTGACTAACACATCTTTTATTAAGCCATGGTCCTTTATTAATATTCATTTATCCCTTAGTGGATTTAAATGCAACCATACACTCAAACTTCCAAACGATATCATGATCAAAATACAAAAAATATTCAAAGCTCAAAAGGCCTTCAACATCCATCTTGAATGTACTCATATGCCAAAGTTCATCTTGATATAAAAAATATTGATTTATTGATGTTAGAAATTATCATTTAGAAATCAATAATTATTGGTTTCTTCACAATAATAGCAATCAAAAACTAAAACAAACAAATAAATGACCATAAATTGACTCTACATAACAGATGCAATACAAACAACTCAAATCCAAAATCAGATAATAAAAAGCATTTTGGTTCAAGGTGGTGATTATATTTACATAATTATTTTAGTTTTATCTTTATTTTAAACCTTTGTCACTTCCTACAAGATTCCCCATACAACAAGCTCAACTAAAGTAACATATATAATAATGACAACATAAGGCATCATCAGTACCTAATCTCATTTAATAAAATCAAAGATATATGAATGTAATGTTGAATTAAATAAATTATAATAATAATTAGTTTGAAATACAACAATGCTATGAAAATAATCAAATGTCCACAATATATCATCTTCAACAAAATGTCAATATAGAATAATATCCCAATACATAGTCATAGTCAAAATGCTAGGTAGGTGTGGTCATGAAATCCACCCTCCCTTAATAATGGTACCATCCTCAAGGCCTAAAATAAGTGAGGATAGTGATGATGGAAAAGATATTCATCTTATTAGGTAGTACTTCTTTCACCCATTTGATCCCATTAGACCAATACTTGCTACAATTTTCTTTTTCATAAATTAATGTTACACTAAGCTAAAATATTTATGTTCTCTAGTTGAATTATTTCCTCATCCTCCACCTAAAGATTATTAAAATTCATAACATGTGATATATTTGAAACATATTTTATTAATAATGATACATGAAAAACATCATGGATTCAAGATAGAGAAGGGAGAAGAGCTAGCTGATAAGCCATCGAGATGACCTTTTCCACTATGTTAAAAGGACTAACATAGCATGGTGTTAATTTAGAAGCTTTTCCAAAACTTGGTCAAATTTTTTTAAGGTATTGCCCTTAGAAATTCCTTATCAATTACTTCAAAATATCTATGCATTCTTTTTAAACATGCATATCTTTTTTAATCTATTTGAGGCAACTTTTAACCTTTGATATACGATAGCCATTTTCTCATCATACTATTGTAAAGTTGTTCGACTTGAAAACATGTAGTTTTCCAATTTATTTGAACCCAAAAGAGTTATGCACTTCTACCCATACAAGGCTTCAAAAGGTGCCATCTTTATCACATAATGGTAGGTATTATTATAGGTAAATTCTACCAACTGAAGAAAATATTCCCACTGATATTGTTGATTTATAACATGCATTCTTAGCATACCCTCAATAATCATGTTTAGTCTTTAAATTTGATCATTTATTTTTGGGTGATATGTTGAATTGAAATTTAGCTTTGTACCAAAATTTGTCATCATGGTTTGCTAAAATTGAGAATTGAAAAACTTATCTCTTTATGAGATTATCACTTAATGTACAATATTAAGGTGAACCACTTATTCTATAAATCTTTTTAAAATAATGACAACATCATTCATGATGTTACCTTTAATAAAGTGAGCCACTTTCATGAGTTTATTAATCACTACCAATATTGAATCACATTTACTTTGAGATTTAGGCAATCCCATGAAAAATCCATTGATATTTTGCCCACTTATTTTTTGGAATATAATGAGAATATATAAATCCTCTAGGATGACCTTATTCAACTTTCACATGTTGGCATTCCAAACACTTAGCTACAAAGGTAGCCACATCTTTCTTTAAACTAGGCCACAAATATAATTATTTCAACTATTGTGTCATTTTATTGACACTTGGGTGAGCATAATGAGGTGTAGCATGAAGTTAACTTATAACCTATTCCCTCAAATTTCCTATGTTCAAAACAAAAATTCTGCCTTTGTGTCTCAATAGACCATTTGAGTCCACTAAAAATTAGAATCAATTTTTTTTTATCATATTAAAGCATATGTTTTTAAATATTCTAAGCCTAATTTATGTTGTTCAAACGTAAAAAGTTTGAATTTAGACTTCAAAATAGAGAGATAATCAATTTAGGTTCACCTACTTAGAGCATCAACTACTCTATTATCTTTAACCTTCACATAATATATATCATTATCAAATTTAATAATGAATTCCAGCCATTGTCTTTTCCTTGCATTTAGCTTATCTTGAGCAAACAAATGCATATGACTTATATGGTCTGATTTAATTTTGAAAGGCTAGGCTTTCCTAGCAAGAAATGCTTCCATTATTTTAATGCATGAATTATAGAAGCTAACTTTAAATCATGAGTTGGATAATTTTTTTCATGAATTTTCAGTTTCTTAGACTCATAGGCAACAACCTTACCATATTGATTCAAAATATCACCCATGCCCACCTTATAAGCATCATCCCAAATTTCAAAGTTGTCATTTGGATTAGGTATGATCAAAATAAGAGTTTAGGTTAGTAAGTGTTTCAAGTCTTGAAAATATAAAACACACTTAGGATACCACTCAAAATTATTTCCCTTATTTTTCAAAGAATTTATAGGATTTTCAGTCCTTGAAAAATATTTTACAAACCTTATATAGTATCTGACAAGCCCCATGAAACTTCTCACTTCATGTACATTCTTTGGTGTTGGCCACTCATTAATGGTTTTAATATTTACAAGATCAAATGCATGTCCATCATATAAAATTATGTGTCTCAAATAGTGAATTTATTATTGGAAAAAGGAATACTTGGATATATTTTCAAAAAACTTGTGCTACCTTAAATGCTACAACACCAATCTTATGTGTTTTTCATGGTATTGTTCATTATTTGAATAGATTAAGATGTCATATAAAAATACCAAAACAAATTGGTCAAGATAATCTTGGAGTACGCTTTTCATTAAATTCATGAAGGCAATTGGAGTATTAGTTAATCCAAAAGGCATAACCACGAATTCATAATGTCCATATCTAGTTTTAAAAAATATGAACGTCTACATCCTTAATGTAGATTTGGTGATACCTAATTGAAGATCTATCTTTGGAAACACTAATAATACTTTAATTTGATCAAAAATATCATCAATTATAGGAATGGGATAATTGTTTTTTATAGTGACCTTATTTACCATTCTATAATCAATGCATAATCTAAGTGTCCCATATATATTTTTAACAAAACTACAGGATCTCCCTAGGGTGACACACTGGAACATATTATTCCCTTGTCTAGTAGCTCATGTATCTAAAGCTTAAGTTATATCAAATCTACTAAATTCATTCAGTGTGGTGTTATGGATGTTGGTGTAACACTAGGTATCACATCAATTTCAATGTCAAATGCTCTTTTAAGAGGTAATCTAGGTAGTTTTAGAAAAACATCTGTAATTCCTCTAAAACAGGATATTCTTGGAGAATAAAATTTGTTTCCTTGAAAATTTTATTAAGATTAATGGAATAAGCTTGGAATCCTTTTCTAATAACTTTTCTTAATTACAACATTGAAATTATTCATGGAGTTCAATATTTAATTATTCCTTATAAAATAATTGATTTGCCTTCTTCATTTATGCAATGGATTCACTTATTATAGTAATATATGTTTTTTTGATGCTTTTACAACCATTCCATGCCTAAAATTACATCGTAGGATCCTAAATGGGTAAGGAACATGTTCACTTGAGTCTTAAAAACTCATAAATTAAGCTCAGCTTGTTTAACATATTTAGATACATCCACCTTATTTTTGATGCCAAACTCTACCTCCCATCCTTTTATAAGTCTATTTGTCTTGGTTTTACACTTTAAATCACTTTAATGAGAAATAAAACTATTATTTACTCTTGAATCTATCAAATTTGAGAATGAAAAACCAAAAATTATACCTCAGGTTTGTTGAGGTCAACATACCTCAATTTCTAAAAAATGAGGAACCTTGTTCAATTTTACAAATTGTACTATAAACTAGGCATCCAAATTTATCATAATACATTATTGAATATCATGTGTTTGATCTAGATTACATTGGAATGTTAGTACATAATCTTTATTTGGTTTTATTTGATGTTTCTAAACATTTGACTTATATGTTTCCATGTTATAGGATCCGTGGATCTCCATTAGAGTGAACAAGTGTTCACAACTTTATACTTCAACATCAATTTGGCCCTTAGTTGGTTGACTAATAAGTTCCCCTTTAAACCATTATGTTAACCTTTGATCCTTAATTAATTAACTAAATCCAAGTTTAAACAATGTTTAAAACCTTAGTCTAAATTATTTAGTCTAAGTTCTTATTAAAATGGGTTCATATTTTAGATGGGTCACTTTATTCCATGTTATTCTTAGCTCAATTTTAACCTAGGTTTTGATTGAGCTTATTAATTCATTAAAAATTTAGTCTAATATTTATCCTAAGTTTTTATGTCTTGAGTGCTTATTTCTTGGATTTTATTATTCATATTTATGAATTAAATGAGGGATTGCCAAGTGTTTAAGTCTTGGATGATTGGATCAAGGATCAATGACTAGCAAGTAATCAGTCAATTTAATTAGTCAAAGTTCCATAGATCAAATATATATAGTTCATATTCAAACATACAAATCTAGATCGATAAACTGCACTGAAGGTTAGGGTCAATAAGTCAAGATCAAAGATCAATGGTTTGTATTCAATTGTGAAAATAGAGATCTAACAACAAACACAAAGTCAACATGTCAAAATATCTTGATATTGAATGTAATAGTGAGTCACACTCATATTGAATTTTCAAAGATCAATAGTCCATGTTTAATCAGGTGAATAGGCTATAGATCAATGGATTGCATTTGATTATATGCTTGGTAGATTAATGGTGCACATTTGATCATCCAAATCAAAGATAAATAGTGTGTATTTAATCTTGTAGATAAAAATCAATGGTGAAAAGTGAGTCAAGGATCTTAGATTAAATGCAAGGTCACCATGTGACATCAAAGCATTAATCAGATGGAGAATGATAATAGGGTACATATAATGCATGTAGAGCTACCAAGTGACACAATCTCGTAAGCCTAGATCAAAGATCAATATCCACATTGAAATTCAAATTTATAGGAGACATGAGATAATGACACATGTCTAAAGTGATAATGGTCATTTTAAAAATAAGTAATAAGCATGGCAAGGGGATGACACATAGGCGGACATGTTAGATCAAGAGATTTTATGGACTCGAGCATGTGAAGGTATAAATATGAGATCCAAATATGATCTAAGTCACCAAAGCATGTATTTCAAACTCATTTTTTGCCATTAAATATCTATTTAAACCTTTGAAAATCCATAAAAAGACAAAAATCCCTAAATTATTCATCAATTCATTATTTCAAGCTAAAAGAGAGCACGGTAATATAAATTATTCAAGGAATTTAACCAAATAGATAGAAGAGTTGAATTATCATTTACAAGCACATAATTTGATTAGAATCATAGCAATGGAAACATACAAATCTACTTCAAAGAGAGTAGTTGAATTATATTTATCATCAGATGTAGAATGTTGAGTATTCAAAGATATAAAATTCATACCTTTCTCATTCAACACTAATGTAGACATTGGAAATATGCACACTTTTGCTTCTAAATTTTGAAAACCCCCCAAACCCACCTAGGACTCTCTTGGGACCAATTTACACTAATTTATCCTAACCAAGCCCACTCATAGTTAGATTCACAAGCTGACTTAACTTGGCCTTTAGGACATATTTCCTTTTGAACCTAACCATAGATAGTCAGGGTGATAACTGACAGTCACCATAGGAAACCCTAACCATCAACAATCAGGGTCCACCTCTTTAACAAAGCACATGCAAACCATTTGCATTTATCTTCTAAATATAGCTTGTCCAGATCTTGTTATGAGCCTTTACATGGATAATTTATATTTAGATGGCCTAGTTACAACTTCATTTCCACCTCTTTCTTGTGCCTATAAGAGAGAGAGGCTTGGGAGGTCAAATCCATCTACAATAATTATTAGGAGCTCAGGGATCCATGAGTTTTATTTTACAAGTCAATCTGGTTAATTAGTGTTATCAAGCATCATAAACAATCTCATTGAGAGCCAATTTGCCATCACCTCTCAATCAAGTTCTCAAGTATGATTACTCTATCATAATCAACCCAGATTCTACCAACAAGCTAACTACTTCAAGCACTCACCTAATCTACTTCTAGTAAGACAAGTACTTATTTATCAATACTCATGTACTTTATTTCCATTTTGTAATTATTCAAACCCTTATCCATCTCCTAAAATCCATCCTTCAAACCCTATGATTTAACAATTAACAAACCAAATCTTCACATAGTAACCATCGATGGTTGACTCAACTACTGAGGGTCTACATAGCCATCGATGATCATCTTGACCCACTGACGATCACCTTAACCACCAATTATCACCCTAACCACCGATGGTCACTGTGGCAGTAAAAAATAGCAAGCTATTTTTTCCCACTTACCCTTAACTAAACCTAGTTTTTTATGTTTTTATCATTCATAGATTTCTTTTAGATTTTTTAAAGCATACCCTAACCTGTTAACAATAGTATTCATTAGTTTATCACTAATTTGAGCATTTCTAGTCTATTTTCTCAAGCAAGAATTCTTGTATTCAATTTCAGTACCTTTTAATTATTGATATAAGTACCTACTTTCTAGTTTTGTGAAATTAATTATTTAAAACATGTGAATTGATAACCCTTACTTCCAAGATCTAGTTATCACTAGGAAATCCACCTATCTATTTAACAAAAAAGTTTGCTTTAGTGCTTTCCTATCTATAGGTCTTCCTCCCAAACTAAAGAGGAGATCTTAACAATCTTTTGATTTAACACGTGCACAAATAAATAGGTTTTTCAACCACACCCATATTGAGTTTCTTTTCTCTCTTCCCTAGAACTTAAAGTGAAAATTTACATGAAACATTCTAGCACACCCAATGGGACCTAGAGTCTTTACTCACATTTTTATTTATATTTGTATGTTCTTATCTCTATCTATGCTCATAATTGAAACTAAAATTTCATTTGGGCTTAAAACCAACTACATCCATTTATTGATTTTAACAGTAGTTCACTTCAAATTAAAGCACAATAATCTTATTGTAGCACAATTGTTTTTGCACACACTAGACAAACCACTTTCATCAATCAAACATCAAAACAATTTGAGATAAGGCCCAATTGGGATTTCATCACCTAGTGGTCACCTTACTCTTTCTTGAAAATCCTAATTAGAGGTCATTACCAAGGGGAAAACCAACTCAGCTCTCTAGTTGAGTATAAACTCTAGATATCAATATATATTGGCTAAGCACCTGACACCTTAATCATTACGGTGTGTGAAGTGAGGGGGTAGGACCCAATACCAAGCCACATATTGATTCCAATATATATTATTTTGAGCACCTAAATAACCTAAAACCAACCATAAAATACTTCCATAGTACTTGGTTTACAAGCCAATGTTTATCACACATTTTTATAAACTAAGGCATAAGCCAAAAGCAAAATTAAAACTAACCTCTAAGATTTATGCACTTTATAATGTGTGTCTTGATTTCCTCGATCATTTTATTATCTTCTTCCTATTTGAGTGGTGATTTTATTCTTGTTTTCTCTCTCCCTTTCTTATATGGTTCTCATTCACCAGGAGTAAAGAGACCTAGCAGAGAAGAACCCATCACTCAAATCAACCTCTTCTACCTCTTCATCTATGGAGTATGTCTCCAAGGCAAAATACTCACCTCATCCATTGGTAATCCCTACATTTCCTTAGTTATTTTCCCAAGGATACATGGAATTTACCACTTTTTTAGACAACAATCTAGTTTCCCTCTAGCACTACCTTAAAAACTCCCCTCACCATGCTCCAATTCTAACTCCACCTCATGATCCTCCTTATGGCATGCCATCCAACCTTATGAGGGGTATCCCTATTTTCATGGTCACCACTCAACCTCTAACTACCTAGTCATCTTCATCTACTAACCCCTTTAGTGCCATAATTGAAAACCAACCTATTAAACTAATCACTACCCTTATGCCTTTCACCCCTATCAATGACTCCTTCACTTTAGAAACAACCTTACCATTAACCGATCATGCTCCACTTATTACTCAATCACATACCACTAACACTACCAAACTTCCTTCTATCAACCACAACCCATTAGACAATACCCATTTACCAAGCTTAGAGATATCTATCCCTTCTACTTTACCACCTATTAGCATGAAGTTCACTACTTATCCTTTTGTTACTAACCTAACTACCATTCATGCCTGATCCATAGGAATCCCTTCATAGGTACCCATCATGCCTAATCTAGGATACATCCCTAAACTAAGAAGGGTGTGTACCCACTACTCTACCATTGTCATATAGCTATCCTTACATATCACCTACCCAACCTTTAGCATCTACATTCCAAAATGTGATAGCCTCTCAATCATCAAATAATTACCAATATATTACCTAATCTCAGCCATAGTATCTACCTTACTACCATTTTGGTCTACCACCTCAAATAAACCTAATGAATATGCTCATGAACAAGATGAAAACCATTGATTCATCCATTTTAGGGGCTCATAACATCTTATCTTATGAATAGATTTGTAATGAACCTATTCATCCCTCTGTCCCTATCAGACCTTACCCTCCTCAATGGGAGATTTTAAAATTTGCCAAATTTTAGAGCAAGGAGGACCCCCAACAACACCTTAGGGATTTTAGTAACACATGTTACATGATTAATTATGATGATGCCCTTCTACTCCAAACCTTCCCCATGTCTTTATCCATCTTGGTACTTGACTGGTATAGTGCCCTTACTAGGCATTCAATCTTTTCTTTCACCTAACTAGCTTAGGTATTCTTAGATCACTTTTCCATTAACATTTACAAGAAGATCTCTATCACCGATTTCTATTCTATCAAAAAATATGATGATGAGTCCATTGCTGATTTCTTCACCTATTGGAGAAGCTTGATTAATCAGCTTTCATTTTCCTTGCCTCTGCCTAACTTATTGATCTCTTTACTTGATCTTGTGCCAAACATATATCTTCTACACTATGTGTCCAAAGCTTCATATCTTTTGATAAATCTTTTACCATGGTGCATAAGATATAAAATTGGACCATAGAGGAGGTAAAATTGAAGTTATGAAATAAAAGCTCTACCTTCAAGACAAATGAAACCTCTTCCTCCAAACTAGGCAATTAAGCCAACACCAGAACCAAGAGTAAGGGAACTGTGAATGTAGTTGTCCTCAAAACTGCCCCTCCACCCAATGTCAATTAGCAAAATTATCCTATTACCTTCAACTAAAACACCAAGAACCCAAACTAAATCAACCAAAAATAGTTCACTCTGCTTGGAGAATCTTATGTCTCAATTCTAGAGAAACTACTAAAAGTTAACTTCATATAACTTCCCCCCATCAAACCTCCTCAATAATTTGATTCTTCTTGTCTAGCACCTGCATGGTATAATGAGAATGACCTTTTTGATTTTAATCAAGTAATTAGACATAATGTCAATTGATGTAATACTTTAAAGAATGTTGTTCAAAGCCTTATTGATAAGGGGGAGCTCATGTTGGATAGTCCCAATGCCCCTCAAAATTAAGCTCTTGATATCTTTAGGAAGCCTTTTCCCAACCATGCCCCTATCAAAACTAAGGACACACAAGCTTAATGTTCTCATGATGCCCACATGGTCAATATGGTCTTTAATACACTTATCAATGGGAAACTTGCCATCCAACCTACTTGCTTCTCCCCCACTTTACCCACCTAAGTGATGGAGTTACTTTCCCTTCCTTTGAAGGCCCAAACTGAGAAGGTTCATTTTTCCTTAGCTTAACTCATAAAGGTTTTGTAATCATCAAACACCCCTTTGAATAAACTATCTAAACAAACAACCATTCCTAATCTACCATCTCCCCTAACTATTAAGCATGGGATATATTGAGAGGGGGGTGAATCGGTATATCATATATCTTATAAATATTTTACTTAATAAAACTCCACTTAACCATACATTCAAGATATGCAATAAAACTAAAAAAATAACATGCAACACACAAGAGAGAGAGAGAAAGAGAGACCATATTTTAATGTGGAAACCCAATGTGGGAAAAACCATGGAGAACAATCTCAAGTATATGAATGAGCACCAACTCAAATTATAAATTTTACAAGCACCAACTTGTAGTAGCACTAACCCCTTTTCTGAGCACCAACACAACAAATATTTTTAGTACCAAACCATAAGAGCACCAACCCCTTATAAATATTTATGAGCACTGACCCATGGGAGCACCAACCCCTATTGTGTATAAAACACAACTATCTCTCAATGTTGCTTTCTCAAAAAATGATAGAACTCTATAATATCTCTTTCTATTCTCTCTTCTTTTCTTATATAAAATAATTATAAACCATGCACTCTCTTTCATACTAAAAATGGCTTCTCAATCCTTTACTTAAAGATTTCTAAATGACCTTTGGTATTCACCCTTTGTGACCCTTCACTTTTCTTGGAAAATGGTACCAGATTTTCATGACCCTTGGAATCCTTTCATTTGAAAAGTCACACGGTGACCCTTCATAAGAAAATTCATCCTTTCCAATTTTATATTTTCCTCATGACTCTTTTACTTCTTAATGGGCCCTCTTTTTGACTTTATGCAACCAAAAATATTTGTTAATATTAAATAAATATCAACACATTTAGTCAAAATATGAACACAAAAAAACACCTTTAGAAAATAAATTCTATGGGGCCTTTATCACCAAAAATGCTAGGCCTTTGACATCAATGACAATATTTCCAACAATCTCCCCCTTTATCATTTATGGAAACCTCAAACTAAAATTGGCACATCCTAAAACCTGTACTACACATGCCAACCTGCACATACTACTAACTAAAAAACATAGAGTAACTCCCCCTTACTATAGCATCCTATACCTATTATTGTACCTATTTATATACCTATTCTTGTTTTTCTCCCCCTCTTACATCAATGGCAAATGGTATATCCTAGATCTAACACTTAGCTCACCCTCAACTGATACTGATCGTCAATGGTAGGAAGTAAAAGAAATTACTCCCAGATTCTCCTATAGATACTCGAATGTGTATTTTAGTAGTGCCTTTGTGAAAATATTTGTAATTTTTTCTATAGTACTGATATATTCCATTTTAACTTGTTGATCTACCACCTACTCTCTCAAAAAGTGATATCTGATAGGAATATTTTTTTTATTGAATGCATCACTAGATTCTTATAAATATTAATAGAACTTGTGTTGTCATAAAAAATAGAAATAAGTTCATCATATTTTACCTTGATGTCTTTTAAATTTTGCTTCATCTAAATAACTTGAGTACAACACAACACCACTACAATATATTTTACTTTAGATATAAAAAGTGATACTGAATTCTACTTCTTACTTAGCCAAGATACTAATATATCACTGAGAAAGAAATCTCCTCCACTTGTAATCTTTCTATCATTAAAATAACCTGCCCAATCTATATCTATATAAAAAACCAAATTTAAATCTCTACCTATGGGATACCACAATCCATAATCCAATGTCCCCTTGGCATATCTAAGTATTCTCTTCACCAACTAAACATGACTCTCCTTTGGGGCTGCCTGATATCTCATAACCATGCCTACTACATACATGATGTCTGGCCTCAATGCTATCAAATATAAAAGACTAAAAATCATAGATATATACAAATATTTATCTCTAATAGGTAAATATTCATCCTTACTCACCTCATTCCTTGTACCCATTGGTGTGCCAACTAGTGCATAATCCTCAAAACTAATTTTTTTCAAAAATTCTTTGGCATTTACCTATTCCATTTTTTGGCTTGTGGATAAACAGAGATCCATTATCATCTTCCTCATCACTATATCTATCACTTAATTCTTAAATTGTAGCCTTATCTTTCTTTGATGTCTTGAAAGCAACTTCCCTCTTTGAGGGTTTCTCTTATTCCGTTCACATTTCATATGCCATAAGAATACCATGTAGTTCATCCATTTTTAGCTTGGCTAGATTTTTCATCCCCTTAATTATCAAAACCTTTGCATCATATCTCATTGGTAGAGATCTCAAAACCTTTTATACCACCATTGATTATTCTAACTTTTGTTCAAGGCCTTAAATCTAATTAACTATTTAATCAACCTGTAAAAGATAACTTGTTATGTTTTCTTCCTCTTTCATCTTCAAACTCTCAAACTATCTTATGAAAGTCTGGAGCTTAGCTTGTTGAACCTTTCCATCACCTTTGTAAATATTCTCAAGGTTTACCCAAGTCTCATGATTAGATTTTCATTTCATAACTTTAACAAATTCTGATTCAGTAAACCACATAAAATAGAATTTAAAGCTTTAGCATTATTTTCACTTGCCTTCTTTTCTACTAAAGTAGTTACAATTGTCTATGGCTCTTCATATTCCTCCACCACTACTTGACAAATATCGAATCCAAGGGACATCAAGTAAGTCCTCATCCTTATGCTATAAAAGGCATAATTTGTCCCATCAAACAAAGGTGCCTTATTTATAGAAAAACCTTCATGTGATCTACCCATCGTGCTTTCCCTGATCTACCTTCAAGTTGTTAAACTCTTTTCAAAATAACCTACTTTGATACCAATCATTAAACATGGGATATACTGACAGGGGGGTAAATCATTATATCATATATCTTATAAATATTTTACTTAATCAAACTCCACTTAGCCATACATTCAATATATGTAAGAAAACTAAAACAATAACATGTATCACACAAGAGAGAGAGAGACACTAGATTTTTACATAGAAACCTAATGTGGGAAAAACCATGGAGAATAATATCAAGTATATGAATGAGCACTAACTCAAATTACAAAGTTTTCAAGCATGAACTTGAAGGAGAACCTTCCCCTTTGTTGAGTACCAACATAGAAACTATTTGTGAGTACCAACCCTAGGAGCACCAACCCCTTGAAAATATTTGTGAGAACTGACCCATAGGAGCACCAACCAACCCCTCTTATGTATAAAACACAACTATCTCTCAATGTTGATTTCTCAAAAAATGATATAACACTAAAATATTTCTTTCTATTTGCTCCCCTTTTCTTATATAAAATATTCATAAACCATGCACTCTCTTGCATATTAAAAATGGCTTCTCAAGCCTTTATTTATAGCTTTCCAAATGACCTTTAGCATTCACCCTTTGTGACCCTTCACTTCTCATGGAAAAAGGTGTCAAACTTGCATGACCTTTCAAATATTTTCATTTGAAAAGTCACATGGTGACCCTTAATAAGAAAATGCATCATTTACCCTTTTGTATTTTCCTTGTGACTCTTTTACTTCCTCATGGGCCCTCTTTTTGATTGTATGCAACCAAAAATATATTCATTAATATTAAAAAAATATCAACACATTTAGCCAAAATATAAACACAAAAAAAACACCTTTAGATAATAAATGCTATGAGGATTTTGTCACCAACAATGCTAGACCTTTGACATCAATGAAAAAATTTCCAACTCTAACCACAAGATAAACCACAACTATGGACATTGTCCCTAGAGGAGAAACTATTTGACAAACACCCCTCATAGAGTAACCACCTAGTCCAAAGTTACATCCCTTGTTTGAGGAAATAGACAAGGATACCAATCCTCCTCCTTATCCCATAGGTTTATCCTTAACACCCACTACTTGGGATGATAAACTAGTATAAAAACCTATTTCCAAACTCACTCAAAATTTAGGAATGGTCATGAAATCAACCATGGATCAAACCACTTTTAGGCAATAGTTAGGGCTTCTTTACATCAACAAATCTAAACCTTTCAACATGTCTTTAACCAAAAAATCCATTAGTTTTTCAACACCTCTTAAACTGATCAGAACTTCTACCAACCCCTCACCTTCTTCATTAACCAAAATAGTCACCTCTCTAATGACCACACTACCAACCAAACCTTCCAAAAATTCGGGTGCCTTAACTACACAAAACTTGGTTCACCCATCCTTGAAAGTGGAATTAACTTCATCTAAGCCTATATCCAAACCTTAACCCAAACCAACCAAGGGGGAAAAACCATTGAAGAGCCACATGGCTAGGATGCTACCTCCCTCTACCTTGCTTTCTATCTTAGGGCCTCATCCCTCAACTTTGCCTAGAAATCAAGCTCCTTTTAACATATGTTGTCTACTACCATTGGTTACACTAGCCCAGTTACTATCTAATGCATTAGTCCTTCCTATATTATCAATATCTAGAATATCAAACTCAAACACCCTAACCACCATCATACCCAAACTAAAACCATTGACTAGACAAACCACCTTACCTAAACCCTCTCTCACCAAACCCATCACTACCAACATGCCCATCTTACCAACTAAAACCATAACCTATAGAACTTTCCCACCTCTAGTTTAATCCTATACAACCATTTTACAAAGGTTACTATCAGCCTCTTCCTCACTTTACCCCCTATCAGGCCCTTTGATCCTCTTGGTTTGAAACTAGCTTGGTATAATAACTGCCAAATTTGTTCCTATCACAAAACATCTAGGCATGACATAGAATTACAAAGCTCTCCAAGCCATTATCCATTACATATATGATGAGGATGATCTTTTACTAGATTAACTTCCCTCAACTCCTTTACCAATGCACCCAAAAACCATTTTCCAACACATCCCTAATCCTCCACTCTCACCTAAGAGTTAAAAATAATATACCAAAACTCCTATCACACCTTTCCCCTCTATCCATACCATTAATGTGCTCACATGGTCATAAAAAAAGGATAAATGGAAGACCAAAGTTTCCATCCCATGGACATACCCACCATATCATCCTAAACCATACCAGATTCTAATCTCTTTGTCTTTAGCTAAGCCCAGAGTTACCATCTTAGGAACCTCTAAGGCTAACCCCTTTGAATCCATAAGGAGGGTAATTCTTTATAACTCTACCAAAATTTAACTAATATGAGCCTCTATGAGCTCAGTTCCACCTCACCTCACCATCATCAGGCCATGATAGAAGATATGCAAGTTATTAAGGTCAGACCAGGCAATTCCCCACCTATAGAGGCATTCATTGGTGCTCTCCAACTCTCCACCCTTTTTACTTTTAGGGAATCATAGATACCCTTTATCCACTCTAAGGATATGGATCCTCCTCTCTTCATTACTACCCACATCAACCAAACTTACATCAAATGGGTTATGATCGATGTAGGGAGCTAACATCAACATCATCTCTTCACATTCTTATGACCAACTCAAATTATAGGATAATGACATGTCCAAAACTTTATCTATCATTATATCCTTTAATGATACCATGACCACTACCTTGGGAACTATTATCCTTCACATTTAGCTTGGACTATGCATGTCCCTTGAACTCTTGTATGTGGTTGAAGGTGAATTCTAGTATAATGTTCTACTAGGGAGAACTTGGATCTATGATATGGGTTGGCTACCTTCTACCCTTCACCATTGTGTCAAATTCAAGGATGAGGATTAGGTTGTTTCCATACAAGCTAACCTAAGCCCTTTTGCATCATGCAATATGACCTATCCACCCATTGACATCCTCCTACCTCTGCCAAAAGCAATCCAACATCCATCACCAAGCCCTAAACTATAGAAAATAAATCCATTTCTTCTCATTCCATAGAGGAATCTACTAGTTCATCTATTCCTATAGACCAGATACCCACCACTAATCCCTTAGAATACCATCGCCTTACCTTTGATGCTTTCCCTAATCCACAAGAGTATGGGAAACTCAACCACTAACCATGTTATGACCCCAAAATTAGAGCTATTACTCCCTTGGGGCCTCTAAAATACCAACCCCACTTTATTTATGTGGGAATTGACAAGCTACTCAATGATTCTACCACCCCCTCTTCACCACAACCATTTACCTCTACATTCTCTTACTTGGACAAGCTAGACTTCACCAAAGTATACCTCCATAGGTGTGCCTAGAAAGGGTTTGTATTAAGATGATACAATAATGGCCCACACACATTGATCTTGATTAAGACCTGAAATCCTCTTAAGAAGTATGGCCTTGGTGTCATTCTACCTAATAAGAAGAAATCCAAATAACCTACCACTACCACTATTGTAGAAGAGACCCCTTCCTCACCAACACTCCCTCCACTTGAGTGTGAGGATGAGAACATCATCCCACCTAAATTTTATTTTATCAACATGATTAACCTTGGACCCTTGACTTATCAAAAGGAAGGGGCACTAGTATCCATCCCTTTGATTCATCCTGAACTAGTGGGAGAAGACTCTCCTACCATTAACATTATCTAGTGTTAGGATGATGATTTTATTCTCACCTACCTTGGTGAACCTAATTCCTCCATCCACAAATCCTTACCTCTTAAATCCTCCATCATGATGAATGAATCCACTATGGATATTGACATGGGAACTTTTTAAAAAAACCCATGTAAAATTGGGCTAATCTCTAACTTTTGAAGAACTTTAGGAGTTCTCTACCTTCCTCCATGACTACAACATTGGATTCACTTGGTCATATGCCAGCATGCCTAGTATTTACCCAATAATTTCAACCCATAACATTATAACCAATTATGAATGTATCCTCACATAGCCCTTATCAAATAAGAGATTCAACACCTCTTCTTTGTCGACTTCATTCAACCCATTAATTATCCATAGTGGGTTTCAAACATCATGCTTGTCACTAAAGACACAAGGGACTATGTGTCTATGTGGACTTTCATCACCTTAACCTTACCTTCCCAAAGGATGATTTTCCCCTACCTAGCATTGACTAACTTGTTGACCTTATAGCAAGCCATAAGATGTTGTCTCTCATTGATGGATTCTTAGGTTATAATCAAATTTTTATTTCCCTTAAAGATCAACACAAAACTACCTTTATCACCCCATGGGGGACTTTATGTTATAGGGTCATGCCCTTTAGTCTTAAGAATGTTGGTGTAACCTACCAATGTGTTATGACCTACATCTTTCATGATTTTATCCACATAATCATCAAGGACTATGTGGATAGCCTCCTCAAAAAATCCAAACTTTGCAAGGACCACTTATCTATTCTCAAGATTATCTTTGAGAGATTTATCCATTACCATGTCCACCTCAATCCTAATAAATGTGTTTTTAGGGTCCTGTTAGGCAAACTCCTTGGCTTCATCATTTCCCTTTGAGGAATTGAGGTTGATCCAGCCAAGATAAAAGCCATCCTTGAGATGATACATCTGACCAATCTTAAGAAACTCCAAAATTTATATGGGAAGCTCCAATCCATTTGCCACTTCATTTCTCATCTCTCAAATAAATGTCAACCCTTCCATCACCTCTTGAAAAAGGACATATCTTTCAATTGGAATGTCAATTTTAAAAAGGCCTTTGATGCACTCAAATAGGACCTTCTATTTCCACTTGTCCTCATACCTCCTAAGGATAACCAACCTTTCTACCTTTATATCTCTATAACTAACCATTATTTAGGGGTAATGCTTGCCCATCAGTATGAACAACACAAAGAGCAAGCCATCTATTACATAAGTCACACCCTTGTAGACTATAAAACTTGGTATACTCACATTGAGAAACTTTTCTTGGCCCTAGTCTTCATGGCCATCAAAGTTCACAACTACCTTCTTAACCACAAAACTTTTGCCTTAACTAATATTGACCCACTCAATTGCATGTACTTCAAGTCATACCAACACTAGCATATGGCCAAGTGGCTCATTCTTGTAGTTGAGTTTGACCTTGAGTTCTTATAATAGAAATCAATTAAGGAGAAGTCATTAATGAACAATTGGTCGATGTATCCCTACCAAGTAACCAACCTCATCCTCTCAAATTTATAGATGAGTCTATTATAAACCTATCTCAAGTAGACTTTATTAATCACATAACCATATTCTTTGATGGTTCTAAATGTTAGCATGGTGGGGGAGCCCATATCATCATTATCCCCCTTGTTAGTGAACCATTTCCTTTATCTTTTAAACTTTAATTTGAATGTACCAATAATGTGGCCAAATATGAATCCCTAGAAATATGTCTCCAAATCATGCTAGCCTTGGGAGTCAGAACAATCAACATTTTTGGTGACTCCCAACTTGTGGTCAATCAAGTCAATGGCATCTACCAGTGTAAGAATGAGATTTTTTAACTGTATAGATAGTTATTTTTAGAACTCTTAACATAATTTTAACATTACCATATTCAAACCAACCCATGATCTACCAATATGTTTGTTGATACTATGACTTCTCTTGCTTTTTAGATCCCATCAGCACCATCTGACTCTAAGTTATCAATCATTATCCATCACCTCACCAAACCTTCCTACATCAAGTTAGACACTCAAACCATATTTAATGTGGAGGAGATCCTACCTAACCTTTAGTATTAGCAAACCTTTGACTATCTCAACCTTAGCATAGTTCCTTCTAGCCTCTCTAGGAATGCCCATCGATCATTTATTCAAAGCACCTCCTATTACACCATTATGAGAGGTATCCTCTATAAATGTGGTTTTAATGGCATATTATTCCATTACCTTCATGGTCTAGAAGCCTTTCATGCTATCAAGGATACACATGATGGTTTCTATGGGGGTCACTTTAGTATACTCATTGTGGTTAAATGCATCCTTTGCCTAGGCTATTATTAGCCTACCCTTAACCAAGACTTGTGATTATGTGAAAAAGTATGTCAAGTGTCAACAACATGCTGATTTTCATCATGCACCCAGCCATGGCCTTCAATTTTCCATTGATTTATGGCCTTTCTCACAATGGGGTCCAAATATTATTGATAAAATTAACCCCCACTCTTCATAATGACATCACTCTATCATCATCGCAATTGAATATTTCATCAAATGGTTGGAGTCTATTCCTCTTGTCTTGACAAAAGCTAAAAAGATTGTTAAATTTATCACCCATCATATCATTTATTGCTTTGGTATTCCCCATAATATCATCACCAAAAATGGTAAATCCTTTAAAAATAAACAAGTTTAATGTCTTTGTGATGTATTTGGAATTCAACTAAGATTTTCATCACCTTATCTCCCACAAGCAAATAAACAAGCATATGTATCTAACAAAACCCTTAACAATATCCTTACCAAAATGGGCAATGCCTCAAGTTGAGATTGACACTTGCACATCCCTTTCACCTTATGCTCATATACCACTAGAAATTAAACCCTTATAGGTGCTATACCTTTTTCTCTCATGTTTGGAGTTGAGGTTGTGTTACCTCTTGAGGTCCAAATACCATCTCTTCACATATATTTACATGATTATCATCAAAAATGTTTATCCCAACTTATGCTACTTGATGAGCATCATGTGGCCACTCTTTCCCATCTCTATGTCTATCAATAACTCATCAAGTATGCTTATAAAAAACACCTAAAAGTGTGAGAATTCAATGTTAGAGATCTCATCCTCAAGGAAACTCAACATGTCACTAATATGGATAAAAACAAAAGAGGCAAATTTTATTTCAATTGGCTTGGAACTTACATCATAACTCATAAGTATATATCAAAATCTTATCATTTGTCCTCTCTCAAAGGTAAACCAGAACCTGAGCCTCTTAATTCTTCACATCTACATCCTTTCTATTATTAAAGAAGGATCACAATCACCATTGTTTTAACTTAAGCTCATCCCCTACAACCACATTCATTTCCCTCTTTTTAGGGGCTATCGACTAGAGCTAAATCACATGATTATCTGTCACATTGATATCTTAATCTTGAACTATGGGTACCATGGCTCTATCTATGTCATGATTCTCATGGTACTTTCCATCTCCTCAAGATCGACTCACATGGTCATTTTTACCTAAAACTCTTTTCACCTACTGAACCTTCTTGTACTTTTATATTTGCCTTCATAAAGGTAACCCCTTGAACATGTATAAGTAAGTCTATGTCAAGTAAAATAAAAATTAATATCAAAGTCACAACCAAATCATGGGTCATTCTTAACATTCATATACCGTTCCCTTAAAGGACAATTATTGAAAATTTATCTAAATTTTCAAAACATAAGGTACACTACTCCTTTGAAGTACAACTATCAAAATCATTTAAACTAGGTACATAAACTTAGGCCACTCCTTTGAAGGATGGCTAAGTAACACACTTGTCAAAATCTATCAATTTCTTGGAAGCTTCCCGCATCGATCAACTTCCCCAACCCAGGTAAAATCAAAATAAGAAAAAACCCATAAGCAAAAGTGAAATTAATGAGAAACACCACAATCAGCTCTCATAAAAGTAATAATCTTAGAAAGCTACAATTATCTCTCCTCAATAGACTTCCCACATTAATTATTCTACACTTTGTATATGAGCATAGACTTATTTAAACTATCCTCTTAGAAGCCTCCAAAAGAGGCAATCTAGTCTCTCAAAAGGCTCCAATCTCACCCATCCTTCCTCCATATATCATATGCACAAGACTATGAGCTTACTTGACACAATGTGATCAAGATACCTATTTATCAACCTAAGCATGCTAATGGAAAGAATTTGAAAGGCTTATTTTCATTAATCTAATCCAACTTTGGGTTTCCTTTTTGTCCTTGTCAATGATGAGGCATTATGTTTATTTTCTTATCTTTTATTGGTTCATGTAGATGTACCTCTCATGATTCCTCTCACCATCCTAAATATTTAGTTTGTTATCTAATTACTTTATGTATTCTCATCACATCTTTAACCATATCCACATTTTATCTCCATGATCATAAACAACAAATATCAAATTAAAAGAATAACATTATGAGCTATATCCATGAACCACATCATCTACCTATTTATGATCAAAATTCCATGAAATCACATCATATCACACCATGCCTTAAACATAATCCTATCCATCTATCATCAAAACATCATGTCAACGTATATCATATCCTAATTCATTCTTATGAGCATAAACAAAATCAATAATCAAAATATCATGAACAATATCATATGTCATCTACCAATCTATCCATAACATTACCATAATATATTTCATGCAAAACACATCATCATAACCATAACCAAATCCATTAATGATTACATCATCATATATCATATATCCATCCATAACACATCTTATCATATCTAAGAATAAAATTAGAGTATCATAACTATCTTTCAAACATCATATACCTAAGCTACTAAGTCAACATCTCATAATGCATATATAGGAAACCATAGACCATCAACCATAAGCATAAACATAAATGTCCACAATAACATGTAAACCATAAACATACATAATATATAAAACCATACATCATGTCATCATAAATAATACATGTAATAATGTATAACCTCTCTCTCAAAATATGTACATCTCACTACATCAACATGCAGGTCAGTATAAAAATAGTGTATACCTATCACTACTAATATATATCAAAACATGTCTAAAACATGATCATGTGGCACCACTACCACTAGCCCCACCTACACCTATGCCACTTCTACTAGCTCAACCTATACATTCACCTACACTCCCATCTAGTGGTGGCCACCTTGGTGTCCCTACATGGCCCACTATAGAAGCCCACTATCCTAGAGTAATTACAGAGGGACCCCCCACCAAGCTAGCTCAATATTTATCATATCTCATCTCAAGAGGAAGATGTGCTAACATTATGGACTTATACTACCTAATCTCCTCCATAGTGGCTAGATAACATACCTATGGCATTGTGTCTAGTGGTCCTTTTACTACTATCATGGTCACCCCTACCCTCTACCTCAATGAGTCTCTCTCTCCTATGTCACCAACCTAAGAGAGATGCTCACTTGATCTCACTCACTAATCAGGGTCACCACCTATGCCTACAAGTTTTTAACCTATCCCTATAGTATGGCTACCTATCCATTTAATGTCTATACATAAGTCTAAGATATAGCTAAATCTACCTACTTATCCACTATGACCAACTGGATCTATAGCCATTAGCCTTGCACCTCTATCATCTCCACTAGCATCTATAGTTGTATATATGGGTTGATACTAAGCCATATATCCATATATATATATATATATATATATATATATATATATATATATATATATATATATATATATATATATATATATATATATGTATATATGTATATATATATATATATGTATATATGTATATATATATATATATGTATATATGTATATATATATATATATGTATATGTGTATATATATATATACATATATATATATATATATGTATATATATATATACATATACATATATATATATATATGTATATATATATATATATATGTATATGTATATATATATATACATATATATATATGTGTGTGTATATATATATATACATATATATATACCTAACATCATCTATTAGAGTCCTAATAGGGAACTCCTCATACCCACCATCTAAAAATGTGGGAACAAACTAGGGCATTAGTAATATAACCTCTAAATCCTCCCTCTTGTACTTGGGAAATGAGCTTGGGATGCCCTGTACCAAACCAAACTATCAATGCACCCTATTAAATGGGAGTATCTCTACCTCCCCCTCTCACCTACCAATGATTCATATATAGTTTTTATGTGTGAGGGTCTACCTCCTATACCCTATCCATATCAAAAACTAAATATATAACCTCCAAGTGATGTCTCTAACCACTAGTGCACCTAATGCACCCCTGAACCACTCAAAATTATGGGCACCACCTCCTACACCTAATTTAACCATAGCATCCCTCTATTTCATGAAGCTAATAGAGAACTCTATCTAAGTATAGCTAGCCTATGAAAATCCTACTGGTCTTAGCACTTGAATATGCTTATAAGCCCAACAATGTAGAACTAGGCCAACATTGATGTTGTATCTCCTATGGTGCCTGAACCCCCATAACTCCTTGTATATTTGCACAAGAAAAATAGGGACCCAACTAAATATTTTCTATCCTAGTAGAAACTCCACCAACACCCATACTAATAAATATGTGAACCTCCTACTACTCAAATTTAGAATCCCAAAACATGTCACTACAATCATGAGCATGGTCATCAGCCTACTCTTAGTCTAAGCACTTTAATACAATGTCGATTACCAAAACCTCCTAGCATTCCATTGGACTTGATCACTCTAACCCCCATATAAGTACTTGATAAAATATTCTCACTCCTCATGCTCAATATGATAAATCACCTCACCATGTAGTAGGAGCCTAGTCATCCTATGAATGTCCTAAGGGAGAATAGTCATCTCCCTAGTCAAGAGCAAGAAAGTGTTCATAGCAAGATCCCATCTCTTGATGAGTGTTATGACCATGAATACATCTCAGGTCACATGTTGGCAGTGCCTCATAGCCCCTAGCCCTACTTCCTTTATGTTAATTCTTATAAATGTATCATTGGTGCTCTTAAGTGTTGATGAACACTACTCATTTTTAGGATTTGAAAAAATATAAGGCATGAGCTGTATTTTGTGACAATTCAATGATGTTTATGGTGGAATAGAAGTAAAGTATGAGAATTGTCCAAAATATTTATTTGATTTAGTGGTTGGGAGCCACTAGGGCTTAAATATTTAGATATTCAATAGTTTTTGATGACTTAGAGGCTAAAATAAATGATTATTAATAATGATCTTTAAGATAGAGTGAAACTTGATAAAAATAAGAAAAGAGAATGGTATAGTAAGAAAGAAACATGATTGTAGGTTTTCATCTCAAATATTATGACAAAAATTCCAATTACTTTGAGCACATTTTAACCAATTTATGTTATAAAATAGAATAAGCTCAAATTATATCACAAATTAGGCAAAATTTAAAGGAAAAATATGAATCATAAGTAAGAACCAAATTTACTTTAAAGATTTTCTATTATGATCTGAATAACCTAAGTACATCCAAATATAGAGCAAATAAAATGAAGTATACTTGAGATATTTAAAGTCAATTTAGCATTTAGCACAAATTAATAACCCTATGATAAAGAATGTAAATTAAAACAAGAAGAATCATTCAAATTCAAGATGACTATCTGAAATTGAGAGGTAGCATAGACATTTAACAAAACTATATAGACAATCTTTTCATAATTCCTTAGTTGTATTAAATGCTCCTAGAATACAATTGCTCAAAAAATCTCTCCTTCTAAAATGGTAACCATCTGCCTATATATAATAAATATAGGTGGTTAACTAGTTAACCTTCAAAATATCCACATGTGGATATGGACAGTTGTCCTTAATATAAAGATATAATGTGAAAGGCCACATGTCAACTTGACAAGAAAGAGTATATACTTACAGACTAACATATACTTTAAAAAATAAAGTCTCCCAACATATAAATACTAGTGGGCCCCTCAATTATCCTTATTTAAGGAAGTATTTCACCCTGGTGTATTGTTCTTTGATTAGTTCAAAATCCACTATAGGCTTCATTAAACAATCCTCTTTCTAACCTGCCAAATTGTTAAACTCATTATCTGCTTGAGATACAAGTTCCTTGATAAATTTTGCTTCTACAATTTACTTCCCTACAAAAATATTAATATCAAGGATCTTTTGGTTATCCTTGGATGAGTGACCTTTGTTGTCTTTGATTCCCTGGATGTGAACACCAACCTTTTTCTTTAATTCTTCATCACTAATCATGCCTATAGTAGTGGTTTGAGAAGGGTTATCTAATATATTCCCCAAAATTTTCTCAATCCATTTTACCAAGCTTGTGTCTCCCTTGATGAATCCATTGACATCATTCTACCAAGTGATCATATCCTCTTGTTTATCCATCAAAACTATGAGGAGGATATCTATATGTCTAAGCTTAATAATCTTGAAATCCAATGCCTACTTTGTCTTATGTATCTTGATGACCTTCTCCATTTGAGCTTGAGAATTCTATAATTGAGTGATTAAGGCTTGTGCCATCTCAGTTTGATGGTTTAAATCACTCAATATAAGCTTAATGATTTTCAAATTATCAAATGCATCCATCAATGATTTATTCAGCACTTGCAATACGTCCTCAATAATTGAAAGGACAACTTGAGCTTCTAAATCTTATTTTTCTTTCTCCAAGTTGAGAATATTCTATTTCATTCCCTAAACTCTAGCTAATGTAATTTTTTAATAGGATAAGACCATACTAGCTACATCTTCTTGAAATATAGGATGTTCCCCTATTGCCTACCCTATAATAGGAGTTAAGCCTATAAATGGTTCCACCTTTTGAAAGGTGAACTCCTCAGTACCAATAGTAACCTTCTTGGTCACTACTCTCTCAAGATTTTATGTGTCTATATTGAAATGGACCTAAGGGTCAAACTCTTTTACCTATGGTTGTTCAGGAATATTTACATTTAAACTATTAGAGGCTCCTAGGGTGTTAATCCCTTGGCTTTCCTTATTATGAAGGATCTGGATTCTTCTCTCTACTTGTCTATTTAGAATATCCTAAATTCAAGGCTTGACATTATCCTGAACATCCATTTCAACCTGAATCAAAGATAGTGAAGGAGAAAGAGATGGTATTATTTTCAACTTCCCATAAACAAACCAATCAAGAATAGTTGGTCTATAAATAATATTCTAGTCATTGAAGAGGTTAATTTCACTAGTAGGGTGAGTGAAAGTTAACCTATGTTTCTTTCTTGGTGCTAGAGGAACTAAGGCCAATTTTTCCTATCTCTTTCCTTCATCCAATGGAGCTAATTCTTTTCTTGCTTCCTTAGATGGATCCTCTTCCTTATTAGAACCATAGGTAGTTATGATGTTAATATGGGAACTTTCCACTATTTCTCCAATTTTTCAAGAAATCATGATAATAACCTCTATTGGGGAAGAAGGTCTTAGTGGGGATACCTAAATTTGGGGACCTTCACCAGGTCTATGCTCTATGTTGGACTCTTGAATCACATATTTACCTTTTCCTTTTACATCCTTAGGTTGACCAACCTAGGGTAACTTTTTCAATTCTCTCTATTGAGGCTAAAAATATCATCCTCCAATAGGTGGATCTTGATGTGCAATCCCAAATGGTCCTAGAAATAAGTGTTAACTTTATCAATTCTAATTTGATGTTGTAGTTTTTAACCCTAGATAGGAATTCTTCAAATTTCTTTGCCTTTGTGTAAATACAATCTCCAACACCTAGTTGATGTTTGTACTCAATATTTGGGACCTTTTTATCTTGAATATGGTTAGCCACTCTATCATTGGGGTCCCACATATTAAGGTCATCCAGTTGGAAATCAAAAGAGTTCCTATGCACCACCATGATCTCTAGCTATTTCCAATCCTTGATTACAATTCTACCAATGTCCAGTGGAAAGGGATGAATTTAAGCCTTCTTATTCTTCTTAGATATTTAGTCCATTCCCTAGATGATTTGATAATAAATTTCTTGCTCTACAAGCCATCTGGGAACATATATAGGTAATTTGTATGGTTGGACCATGATTCCTTCTATCAATATTACATTGTAATCTAGATAGAACAACACATCCCCCATGGTCTCCACTTGTCTTTTGATTAGAGGATGAATATTTTGAAAAGGGATACCTATGATTGTCTAAATAAATGACTGGAAAGATAACATCACATATTAATTTCATGTGGTTTTTATATTTGAATATATACAATTTGGAGTAATGATGGGAAATGGTAGTTCTACCATCAGGGGACCAATTTTAGATTTTAGGAAAATTAATAGAGGCTAAGAGTGAATCCAAGAGGTATGACATCATAAATAATTTTTTGGAGGTCTTTCTCTTAATGTCTATACATTTTGTGTCCAAGAAAAAACTTATTAGGTCTCCAATGGGAGGGGTTAAATTCCATTCCAACATGCAATGCACATAAGATACCTAGACCTTACTTAAATAAGTAGTTGAAGAGGCACCAAAGGCTCTATGCAATAAGGTCATAGCTACCCTAACACCCTCCCTAAATTGGGAAATAAAAATCTCACCATTAGGGAACCTAAAAACATGGTAACCTTGGATTAACCAAGGTGAGAGGACTGAATCCAAGTTTTGGGAATTTGTCCATTCTATTAAGGATGGGAGATCGACATGAAGCAAAGGGAGATTATATTAATACTCAAATGCCATGATATATATAAATGAAACTTTCTTATTACTTTATTCATGAATAATCCATTCCCCATATATTCTACAGTCAACAAAAATAGGATCAAGAAGATTGATGCAATGCATTACCTATGGTTTAGCAACTGCATAGTGAAGGCTTGCCAGCTGAATTGATACTAGGTCTTTATATATTTGGTGTACCATATCATTCCTCTTTTCCTCCTAGGAAATTAGTTTCAAATACTCTATAAATAATAATAATTTAGACCTATTCCTAATTCCATGTACATTCAATGTTGTCAAATCTAACTCTATGTCTCTAAAGACCCTTCCTTCACCATTTAAAGTTAGATAGAGCTCCACTTCAATTTTAATCTAT
Organism: Torreya grandis; assembly: GCA_037957365.1. Lineage (NCBI taxonomy): Eukaryota > Viridiplantae > Streptophyta > Pinopsida > Cupressales > Taxaceae > Torreya > Torreya grandis. The sequence goes on from JARHVA010005335.1 coordinate 402,191, forward strand.
TGCCTACCTACCACCATTTATAACACTAAATTATAATTGATGAAAATATATATCTCACTAAAGCACTTTCTATAAATTCAAGTTTCACTTACTTTTATTACTATGTGATCAATTTGAATTGACTTAAGTCCTTCTTTATAGAGGGTTCAAGGTTTTCAGCTTTAATACCAAAAATATCTAACTCTTGATTTCATATGTGCCTTAAATTTTATGGGACTTCATTCTCATGTATTATAAATTATCTATCATATTATATCTTTAATTTTGATCTTCCATATCTACATGGAGCTTATGTGGTAGTGTTCCATGCCTTTCATGGCAAATTTCATAAATGCTAGTTGAAGGCTAGTCATTAGCTTTCAAAAGTCCTCTTTATTTTGATTTGAAAATATGAATACCTATCCTTGAATTTCATAGGTCCTTTAATCTTTAAGCTCACTAATCGTGTCATGTGTCAAGCTCATGAGGCCTTTAAAAAGTCCTCAACTTCGTCACACCGTTGGATCAAATCTAGCAAGAAAATGATCACCATTAGATCCTACAAGATGAATATATTTTAAACACTTCCATGATTATATGAAACTTAGGATTAAAGATGACATTTATAATTTTTTGTTAAAAACACAAAATGACTTAGGATAAAGTCTTTATATGCTAATTTTGCCTATGTAAAAAGCTAGGAATTTCTTAAAAGGTTAATTAGAAATGCACTCTTTATTTAGGGTTTAAAAATTATCTAGGTTAAATTTGATGGGTTCAGTCACATCAAATATATATTTATAGACATCAAATGATGGGAGTGAACCTATCAAATTTAAGGCAATGGAATTTATTGATCCAATAACTGAATGTCACTTGTAAAGCACTCAGGAGTTCTCAAGGCTTTGGGGATTGTCTAGGTTAAATTTGACTAGTTTGGTCACATCAAATACATCTTCATATATGTCAAATTATGGGAGTGAACCTGTCAAATTTAAGACAATGGAATTTATTAATCTAATAACTGAATGCCATGTGTAAAGCCCTTAGGAGTTCCTAAAGCTTCAGCTTTAATTCACACCATTAGATTAAAATCTCTGATCAAATGATTACCATTGGATCTTTACTGGGGCCCAAATAATTAATTGTATGCCTTTCTAAAATACTTCGAGCTTGATGCACCATTGGATCAAATCTATCAAAAAGTGTAAATCATTAGATATACAAAGGCACACAAACTTTAAGTTAAATCCTGATCATGTATAAAATTTCCCATTAGATTTTCTTGTGAATGTTTAAATTCAAACCCCTATGGTTTACTACTTGATAACCATAGCTTCTTTTATGGAACCTATAATTAATCACCTTGAAAATGATTATTAGTAACATTAATCCCTAAAACATGATCATAATCAGATACACTAAAGATCATGTCCTTTTTAAAATTGATCTGCCTTTAAAATTCAAGATAAAACAATATTTCACATTCAATCTAGAATACAATTATTCTATAAACATTCACAAGGGTCCCCTTTTATAAAAAAGAAAGATGGGGGATGTTGGTGTCAACAAATGGTGACTCACATGGGCAACATATCAATATGTTGTAACATAGGGCTCTAGTTTATAATTGTAAATGAATTTTATATCCCATTTGGACGTATACTCCTAAATCAACTTTCAATTGAAACAAGTTTCTTGTGTGTAAAATTTGAACTTAGATATTAAAACATAAACATGTAGTGTGTGCTTAGATTCCACTTACTATTTGTCATGAACTTCAAGAAACAATGTCTAGGTTCATATCTTTTAGTCCATTTCGCTTGACTTTGAGCACTTTAGATATTCTTTGAGAATAACAACTCTTAGTTCAGGGAAGGATTAGGCATTGCTATACTACTAGCCAAGCATCTATAGCCCTAAGAGAGATACCTTTGGTTCCACTCAAGGTCTTTCTCCATTTCCATCCAAGCATCCATAGCCCTGGTGGAGGTTACATGAATCACCTTTGCTTCAATTTCCATAGATTTTTTGATGAGTTTTTTTTTTACATTTTCTAGGTATTTTGTAAAGGTTGGAAACTAATACAGCCTGGTTTTAAGGATTTGGTCAAATGCCATGGCATTACAATACTCTCCTTTAGTTGAAATTTTATTCCATGACAAGGATGTGTTTTAAGTGTAAGCATGAATATGAGTTAATAAATTAAATTCACATTATACACATATAACCCTTCTTAAATCCATGTTTTGATTTAGAATAACATATAAATCTTTGTAGGACATTGAGTTCCTATACAAATCTATACTAGTGCTTATGGTTGCTTCATGATGCTTTATTACCACCTCATGTTCACTTTTGTAATATTCATATCCACACTTTTAAGAAATTCCAAACCAAAAAAAATATTACAAGACATTACTAAAACCAATGACACAACCAAGTAGGAAGAAAAAAAAATCAAACAAACAAATATATACAAGCCTAACAAGGAAGAAAAAACAAAGCAAGAAAGGAAACTAACTAGCCTACCTAATCTAACTTTAACAATATTACACATTTATTCCATGAAGACCCCTAGTGGGGTAGTAGCAAAGTACTACTTAAGGTATTACCCATTGGTGGGTAAATTAAAGTCTAATCCTTGGAGATCTTTCAACCTAAAATTATTGTTACCCAATATTTCTACAATTTGGTAAGGGCCAATCCATAAAGGAGTGAACTTACCATGTTTGCCTTTAGGTTTTGATACCTTGTCCCAAATAAGGACTAGGTATCCTTGTCTAAATAGATTCACTTTATATCTCTTATCAAACCATCTTTTCATGGTTGATTGGTGTCTATTGAAGTCTATAAATGTCTTTTCTCTAACATCTTCCATTTGATTGATGTCTAATAACTTAGAATTAGCATGTTTTTAGATATCCTCCATGTATTATTGCATGAATTTGAATGTATAAAACTTCAAGGTGATAGGAAACATAGGCTCTTGAAAATATACCAAAAAAAATGGTGAAGCCTTGAGAGATTATTTGATCCTGATTTGATCTACCCATAGTGCAAACTTAAGAAGTTTATGCCATATTCTAGGTCTATCTTCAATAGATTTCTGGATAGCTTTCAGCATATTTTTGTTTGTGGATTTAGAAACACCATTTACTTGAGGGTATTGATTGGAATAAAACTTGAGTGTAATACCTTGATCATAATCTCATTCCATCATTTTAATAGAAATGAATGTAGATCCATTGTCACAAACCAAAAAAATTGGGGTTCCAAATCTCATACAAATATTTTCCTCTAAGAAATTGATTACCTATTATGTTCTACATTGCTTAGTGGTTACTACCTTAGTTCATCTATTACAATATTCCATATTAGTTAGGAAATATTAATGACCTTCAAAATAATTAAGGTTGATTACTCCTACAAAGTTTGATCCCCATTGTGTAAAAGGTTTATCCACCATCACGGGTTGTAAAGGCATGGCTACCTTTGGCTCCTTTGTGCTAGATATCTATCATGAATGACACTCCCTCACATGATTATAATCATCTTTGAAGAGGGTTGGATAATAATATATAGCCCTAATAATCTTGTGAGCTATGGTTCTTCCTAAAGGGTGTTCACTTCCTAGCTTTTCATGAAAGGTAGTCATAATCTAAGCTACTTCTTCCTAAGATACACATCTCAAATAAATTCCTTCAAAGTTCCTCCTATACAAGACTCCATTCTTGATGAGGTAATGAGATAATTTGAGCCTCAAGTCTATCTTTTGCTCTCTTATAAATCCTAGGGGACAAACATTGTTGACAAGTAACTGGATAATAGAGTCATACCACTCATTGGGTTGGAAGTTTCATTGATCTACTTGCATGACATGGAATTTTGGGTCAATACTAGTGATCATCTAAACTAAGCCTTGAAATTTCACTAATTTGGTTATTTTTATCTCTATATCATATTCTTATATAATTGTCATCCACTTGCCTCTTCTTTCTTTGAGTTCATTTTGACTCGACATAAGTTTTGTATCTGGATCAGGTAATATGGCATGTACCTTGTTTCTAAGGAGGTAATGTCTATTTTTTTACTTCCTTTACCAATGCATAATATTTATTATCAATAATATAATAATTCACTTCTACAGTTTTGAATTTGGTTCTCATTAAAGCTATGGGATGATAATTCCCATCAACTTTTTAAGTTGACATTATAGCCATAGTATGCTCATAAGCAAACAAATATAGATATAAATATTTTGAGAAATTAGGACTAGAGCTTCAGTGATTGCCTTATTAATGTTAGTGAAGGCCTTCTTAGATTATTTATTCTAGAAAATTTTAACCTCTTTCTTAAGCATATCATTTGAAGGTTTAACAATCTCAACAAAGCCTAAAATAAACTTCCTCACAAAGTTAATCTTGCCAAAGAATGACTTAAGTTATTTTTGGATATTGGGAAACCCTATTTTAGAGATGGCCTATACTCAATTAGGATATATGAAAATCCCACATTTGGTAATGACATGTCCCAACAATTTTCCTTAAGTGACATAGAATATATTTTTTGGGGGTTAAGAGATACACCATATTTCCTGCATCTATCAAATACTTATCTCAAATATATGAAATGTTCCTCTCTATTTCTATTAAATACTATAATATCATCCATATATATGATGATACACTTTCCCACTAAACCTTGGAAAGTATGGTCCATGGCCCTTTGAAAATTTACCCCTGCATTAATTAATCCAAAAGTCATTCTCTTGTAAGCATATGTTCCCCATTTATTAGTAAAATTTGTTTTCATCCTATCTTCTAGAGCAACAAGCACCTAGTTATATCCAAAAAATCCATCCAAAAAGGACATCATGGAAGATCCTAAAATAGTTTGGATAACTTGGTCCAGAGAAGGTAAAGGATAATTATCCTTTTAAGATTCTCTATTCAAATTTCTAAAATCTATGCACAATCTTATTTTTCCATTTTTTTTGACTGGGACTAGGTTTTCCACCCAAGTGGAATGTCTAATAGGAAACACTATCCTTGCATCCAATAGTTTCTTGACTTTTTTAAAAATCATGGGTTCTAAAATAGGGTTGACTAGCATTTACTTCTGTCTAAAGGGTTTGCAACCTTCCTGAAGAGGTATAGTATGAGTAATGACCCTTGGGTCAAATATTTTAAAATCTTCATAAGACAAATAAATTACATACTTTTATTTTGTAAGTAAATCTCTAGCTTTTTTCCTTTCCTTTTCAGTGCAATCCTTCCCTATATTCACCATTTGGGGCTGATCATGTGAGCCAAGATTTGTTGTATGATAATCTCTACCATTTACCTTGGGTTGTTTAGGTACTTCAGAAATCTTGTCAAGATCAAATGGTCTTTCCAATGAAATCATCCTTTTAGTTATATTATTTTCACTTAGTTGGATGATTTTACCATTAAGTTCCTTCTTAGGAAAAGTTTCATCAACTTCATCAATAATGTGAGCTTCAAAAGCTCTAGAATTAGTTAAGAAATCTATGATTTATTGATCATCATTGAAAACTTGGAAATGATTTACATTGTAAAGAATTGAAGGACATTATACTAGCTTAATACTAATTCTTTGAGAATCATGTTTAGGCATGAGGTTAGTTGTAGCAGAGGCAAGCTCATCAATAGCTTTGTTTTCTTCTCTTAGAATAGCTAAGATGTTGAAGGCATTGAAAGATTTGATCAAGTCCTACAACCTAAACTTATAAATCTTTAAGTACGATAATTTACACTAGTATTTACTCCTCACTTAGTTTACCACAAGTTCAGAGTCTCTATAGACAAGGAGTTATTTAACTTTGTTCTTAATGGAAAATTGTAATCTAAGTATGAGAGCCTCATACTTAGCTAAATTATTGGTGTAAGGAAATTATAACTTATAAGCTACATGGTATTGATTTTTTGAAGGATCTATCAATATAATACTAGCTCCTAATCTTGATTTTCACTTGGCACCATCAATGTATAACTTCCACAAACCAAAAATTAGAGAACTCTTAGAAACTAGTTCTTTTGTAATTTCCAAAGTAAAAACTCCCAAATTAGAATTTAGGAAATTTACCCTTTCATTAATAGCATTATATTTTGTTATCATGTGTTTCATTCGAGGTTTCCTTTCCACTCTTACTTGATTTGGCACACCTTTCCAAGGAAGCCACGAGTGCGATAAATTAGTAGACATATAGCCATTTAAGGCCTTAATCCATTCTCTACTCAAAAGTAATCCATAATCACTAGGCATTTCTACCACTTTGGTATCAATGAATTGTTGAACCTTGAGTTTACTAGCCAACTATATATGCACATTTAATAATTCCCCTATAACCTTAACTCTAGATTTATCCAATTAAGTGACTACCCTATTAGACTTCATTGGAGTTAACTTGAGTTCTTCACATATCCCAGTATGCATAATGTTGGTTGAGGCTCTAAAACTAAAAGACAATTATGAACATTCTTCCCAAATATCCTAATTATAAGTAAAAAGGGTGGAGACTCTACTTTGATTACTTGCATAATTACAATTGCACTATCATTCTTAGGGGGCTTCCCAGTTTTCTTGGACAAAGATTCCAAGATTATGTCTCTTTATTCCATGATCTGAGTTAGCTCATGCAGAGTGTTATTGGATTTAATCCTTTTCATATCCTCCACAATATTGTAACCAGTTTTTCTTGGAGGATCAATATTTAAGTTAGAATAACTTCCTCTAGGGGGTTTAGGATTATTCTTTGATGCAGTGTTTGGAGGGGTTCCATAATTGTTAGGAGGGGTAGAGGTAGTCAATGGTTGGTTTTGTTCCCTATTTCTCAGAGGATATGTCTTAAAAAATTATTGGAATTCTTAAATCTCTGCAATAAAATTATTAGGCTCATTATCTTCTTGAAAAGGTAATTGAAAAGTTTTTACCATATACACTTAGTCAAATGGTTTAGATTAAGAAGAATTTATAGTAGCATCTTTGTTTAGAACCACTTCAAATGTGTCAAGTTCTTCTTGAAAAGCTTCAAAGGCTTTACAAAACTCAATGCAATCAATCTCACCATGCTTGAAAGTAGCATGCACCCTAAAATAATCTACTAAGGCAATATTAGTGAGATTTATATCCATATTCTTTTTGCTAGAGGAAGGATCATTAGCTTTGTTATTTTATAAAATATCATTCTAAAACCTAAACCTAAGCCTATTGAACTTTTGGAAAGTGAAGTTCCTTCTAGAGTTGTCATTAGAATTACCAACTTGTTTTTGCAATTGCAAAAAATATGTGCTAAGCTTCTGTACCATTTTCAATATAGACTCATTCTCATTTTTTGGAACCTTAGAATTTTGACCTTGGTTACTATTAATGACATTAACATGCACTAAATCCTTCTAGTCATTATCATGAAATCCATTGGTAACTTGATGGCTTAATAAACTAAATTTTGATTAGGGGTAACATGACTAGTAGGTAATACATTCAAATTAGGGAACTAGTTTAATTTTGGAGTATTTTGGTTATTATTTGGATAAAGGTTTAATGCAGGCATTTGAGGATTAACATTTAGAATAGAATAAGCCATCTATCTTTGGGGTTGAATTTGGTCATTAATAACCACTAATTTAGAATAAGATTGAGGGAATGTGATGATAAGTGGAAGTGCTCTCTTCAAAAACATAGAAGTCATGGGGTCAATAGCATCTTTATAAACCTCCAAAGTTAAAGCTTCATTAGGTTTATATGGATCCATGGTCTGACTAAACATCTTTTGGAACCTAGCATTAAAAGACCTAATAGGCTCACTTGTATCTCTCTTAATATTTATAAATTGATGATAAATGACACAAGGGCTTATGATCTTTCCAAATTGATCAATAAAAATAGTGTCAAAGTTATTCTATGAGATAATACAGTTGTTAGGAAGATTAAGGAACCATTCATATGCATCATCTTTGAATGTAAATGGGAAAAACCTACATGTTACATCTTCATGAATAAAATTTAACAATCTTAATGTAGCTTTGAAAGATTTAACATGTTCTTCGGTAGCTGTAATACCAGTTGGACTAAATATTGGCAAATATTTTTTAGGATTACATGGTAAATCATGAACTGCACCTAGTATATTGATAGGGGAACTACCAAACCATGCCATATTTAGATGAAGATAGAGCATAGGAATCCCTTGAAAAGGTGATGATGGTAGATATTTAGAATACCTATGCTTACCTCTATCTTTCCTAGTCCTTCTGTGGATTTCTAGTTCAAGCAAAGGTTCTCTAGTCTCTGAATGTGATCTGGTACTAATCCTTGGTAATTCTAGCTTGAATATTAAGGATCCTATTTTGAAACATGGTGTAACACATTAATTTCAAAATAATGACAAAAAATATACATGCTAAGCTTAATTTTCAAAAATTTATTCATAAGAGGACAAAGGACATCAATCTTTAACTAAACAAGTTCAAAGATGTACTAAATTATGCAAAGATGACAAATATTTACAACTTATGACTCAAATAAACCTCTTATTGTCAAATAATTTTCAATTTTGAACAAAATAAGCCATCCTAACTCCAAATACTAATAAATTATTAGCACCAAAATCCATATTTCCATAAAGGTCACCAATGTTTACACAATTTATGCTAAAATAAAAATAATAATGTAAAATGTATATTAATTTTGACCAAATACACCTAAAAATTATTAAGTATCTTTGAAGATGGGTCCTCCTTCTAGCAGCAGTGAAGCTTCTCCTATTGATGATTCAAAATGTACCACAATTTCTCTTTAGTGTTCATGAACACTACTCATTTTAGGATTTGAAAAAATATAAGGCATGAGTTGCAGTTTGTGACAATTCAATGATGTCTGTGGTGGAATAGAAGTAGAGTATGAGAAATGTCCACAATATTTTTTTGATTTAGTGGTTGGGAGCCTCCAAGATTTAAATCTTTAGATATTCAATAGTTTTCAATGAATTAGAGGCTAAATTAAATGAGTATTAATAATGATCTTTAAGCTAGAGTGAATCTTGATAAAAATAAGAAAGAGAAGGGTAAAGTAAGAAAGAAACGTGATTGCAGGTTTTCATCTCAAATACTATGAAAAAATTCCAATTACTTTGAGCAAATTTGAACCAATTTATGTTACAAAATAGCATAAGCTCAAATATATCACAAATCAAGCAAAATTCAAAGGAAAAATATGAATCATAAGAACCAAATTTACTTTAAAGATTTGCTATTATGATCTAAATAACCTAAGTACATCAAAATATAGAGAAAATAAAACAAAGTATACTTGAGATCTTTATAGTCAATTTAGCATTTAGTATAAATTAACAACCTTCTGACAAATAATATAACTTAAAACAAGAATAATCATTTAAATTCAAGATGACTATCTGCAATTGAGAGGTAGCATGGACATTTAACAAAAATATACAACAATCTTTTCCAAATTCCTTAGTTGTATTAAATGCTCTTGGTATACAATTACTCAAAAACTCTCTCCCTCTAAAATGGTAACCATCTACCTATTTATAGGAAACATAGGTGGTTAACCAGTTAACCTTCAAAATATTCACATGCAAATAAGGACAACTATCCTTGATATAAAGATACAATGTGAAAGGTCACATGTCAACTTGACAAGAAAGTGTATATGCTTACAGAATAACATATACTTTACAAAAGAAAGTCTCCCTATATAGAAACACTAGTGGACACCTTAATTAGTCTTTTCTGATGGATTCTTTCACCCTAGTGTATTATTCTTTTATTAGTTCAAAATCCATTGCAGGCTTCATTAAACAATCCTCTTTCTGACCTGCCAACTTGTTAAACTCATTATCTGCTTGAGATACAAGTTCCTTGATACATTATGATTATACAATTTTATTCCCTACAAAAATAATGATATCAAGGATCTTTTGGTTGTCCTTAGATGAGTGACATTTATTATCAATAAATGCCTTGGATGTGAACACCAACATTTTTCTTGAATTTTTCATCACTAATCATGCCTATAATAGTGGTTTGAGAAGGGTTATCTAACAGATTCCCCAAAATTTTCTCAATTCAATTTACCAAGCCTATATCTCTCTTGATGAAGTCATTGACATCATTATACCAGGTAATCAAATCCTCTTGTTGATCCATCAAAATAGTCATGAGGATATCTAGATGTCTAAGCTTAATAATCTTGAAATCTAATGCCTACTTTGTCTTATGTATCTTGATGAGCTCTTCCATTTGAGCTTGAGAGTTCTATAATTGAGTGATTAAGGCTTATGAGATCTCAGTTTGATGGTTTAAATCACTCAATATAAGCTTGATGCTTTTCAAATTCTTGATGCATCCATCAAATATAATTTTAGCACTTGTAATACATCCTCAGGAATTGAAAGGATGACCTAAGCTTCTAAATCTTATTTTTCTTTCTCCAAGTTGAGAATCTTTTGTTTCATTCCCTGAACTCCATCCATGGTCATTATTGACTAGGACAATACCATAATAACTACATCTTCTTAAAATATAGGATGCTCCCCTAATGCCTACCCTAGAATAGGAGTTAAGCCTACAAATGGTACCACCTTCTAAAAGGTTAATTCCTCAGTACCAATAAGAACCTTCTTGGTCACTACTCTCTCAATATTTGATGTATCTATATTGAAATGGACCTGAGGGTTAAACTCCTTTACCTATGGCTATTCAATAATCTCTAAATTTAAACTCTTAGAGGCTTCTAGGGTTTCATTATTGTGAAGGATCTAGATCCTTCTATCTACTTGTCTATTTATAGTATCCTGAATCCAAGGCTTGACATTATCTTGAACATCCATGTCAACTCGAATCAAAGCTAGTGAAGGAGAAAGAGATGGGATTTTTGAAATTTCCCATAAACAAACTAATTAGGAATAGTTGGTCCATATATAGTATTCTTATCATTGAAGAGGTTAATTTCACTATTAGGGTGATTGAAATCTAGCCTAGGCCTCTTTCTTGGTGCCAGAGGAACTAAGGTCAATTTTACTTGTCTCTTTCCTCTATCCAATAGAACTACTTCTTTGATTGCTTCCTTAGATGGATCCTCTTCCTTATCAGAACCATAGGTAGTTGTGATGTTAATAAGGGCACTTTCCACTATTTCTCTAGTTTCCAAAGCAATCATGCTAATAAACTCTATTGGGGAAAAAGGCCTTGGTGTGGATTCCTAAATTTGGGGACCTTCACTAGATCTATGCTCTATATTGGACTCTTGGATCACATCTTTATCTTTTCCTTTTACATCTTTAGGTTACCCAACCTAGGATGACTTTGTCAATTCTCTCTATTGAGACTTAGAAGATTGTCCTCTAATAGGTAGCTCTTGATGTGCAATCTCAGATGGTCCTAGGAACAAGTGATAATACAAGGGATGTAGTTGCCATATTTATCCTAAGGGCTTATTATCCCTGACCAACCTATGTTCTAATTAGTTGTAGTTTATAACCCTATTTAGGAATTCTTCAAAGTTCCTTTCCTTTATGTAAATACCATCTCCCACAATTGGTTAATGTTTGTACTTAGTCTTTGGGACTTTTTTATCCTAAATATGGTTAGCCACTCTATCATTGGGGTCCAACATCTTAAGGTCATTCAGTTGGAAATCATTAGAGTTCATGTGCACCACCATGATCTCTAAATTTGATGGGTTTGATCACATCAAATATGTCCTCATATATGTCAAATGAGGGGAGTGAACTTATCAAATTTAATATAATGGAGTTTATTGATACAATAACTGAATGCCATGTGTAAAGACCTTAGGAGTTCCTAAAGCTTTGAATTTAATTCACACCGTTAGATTAAAACCTCTGATAAAGTGATCATCATCAGATCTTTACTGGGGCCCAAATCATTAATTCTATACCTTTATAAAATACTTCATGCTTGACACACCATTGGATCAAATCCATTGAACAAGCTTAAAGTGTTAGATTTACAAAAGTGCATGAACTTTAAGTTAAAGCCTGATCATGTATAAAATTTCTTGTTAGATTTTCTTGTGAATATTTAAATTTAAACCTCTAGGGTTTATTGCTTGGGAACCCTAGCTTCTTCTATGGAACCTATAATTAATCACCTTGAAAAAAATTATTAGCAATATTAATCCATAAAACATGATCATAATCAGATACACCAAAGCTCATGTCCTTTTTAAAATTGATTTGCCTTTAAAATTAAAGATAAACAATCTTTCACATTCAATCTAGAAAATAGTTATTCTAGAAATAGTTACAAGGGCCCCCTTTTTAAAAAAGAAATATAGGGGGTGTTGATCTCAACACTCCATATGGGCCCAATCCTTTAGAGTCAACACCACATGTATCTTTGGAAAGATGAATAGCATGTGTTCATACATCTAAATCTACTCCTTAGCCTGCATCATATCAAATATTTGGCTTACTTAATGCTATTCTTTTCCACCCTAGATTTTAACCCACCTAACCTATTCTACCTATTTACCTATTTACCCACAAACTATACCATCTAAAGCCCTACAAGATCTAGCTACCTAGCAAAACCTAGGCCAATTTTACCTCATCCATTTTTTAACACTTATTAAAAACCTTTATCTTTAATGTGTGATTGTTAATGGTCATGGAGACTACCAATGGTTAGGTACCCACTTTTTATATGGTTGTCGACCATCGATGGTCAATCCTGACTATCGATGGTCACTGTGGGCATTTTATGGCTAGAATGCCCAAACCATACCATACCAAATTCTATTATAAAAGCATAAAATACAAACCCATTTTCTAACCCTAACACTCACACACCTAAATTTACCTACCCCACCCCAACCATTGTTATTTGTTCATACAAATTTGCCCACAAAACCCCCAAAACCCTAAATAAGGCATTCTAACCTAAATAGAGCATTCTTAGCACAACCTTGAACCCCCAACAAAATTTAATTACATAATATCATGCCTATTTAACAAATTCAAGATACATCCTACCTAATTTCTTGATCTCTATTGATGTTAGAGCCCATGAACAACTTCTTGACCATGCCCACATGCTCCCTGCATCTCAGGCCCATAAAGATCAAACCTGCATGCCTTAAACCAATGAGTAATCATGAACTTAGAAATCAATCTCTCCATAAGCATCATAATCACTAAACTAAAGTAAACCAAGCCATAAAGTTACAAATGATAAAAAGTAACTTTGTTTTCACTTTTTACCCTATGGATTTTTAGGGTTTGCCTTGATTATTGATGATTAAAGTGACCATCGATGTTTACCTTTTAGGAACCCAGATCATCAATGATTAGGACACCCTAAATTTACACTTTTACCTAGAGTAGACCTTCTTAGCAAAACTAAACTAGGATTTACCCACTTTTGTAGATTACCTTCTTTAAACAACCCTACCACCTCATCACCTCACTATTGGTCTATTTTGACCCATTTAGCATGCAATATTAGACAATTTTTTGCCTAGGTTTTTTACCATAGAAACACCATTTCCATGTTGACCCCTTTTGATCTTGCACCTCCTAATGCATACTGACCCACTTATGTATTTTTAGGAGCACTTCCTACCTTAAATACCCATGATACTTAACCAATTTGTGTTTTCATCGAGAGTACTTCTTACCTTGGATACCCATTGGAAATACAAAAAAGTTCTTAGGAATCTTGCATTTAAAAGTGTTCTTAGCCAATACACCTATAGGAAGTCATGCAGTTCACTTATCACTTGCCCTTCTTAGTATCGACCCTTATTTTTACCAACATTAGAAACCTAGTCTATGCATGATCTTAGATATTACATATTTTTGTCAAACTTTGTGTGTAAGTTTACATCTGAAGTGCCCAACTTATCATTCACCCATTTCCATTACTAACTACCCTTTATCAAACCCTAACCTAATTTTAGTTTCACTTCATTGACTCCTAATTTGAGGGGGAACACCTCTTCCTACTCTCAAGGTTACCATACCTTTGATGTATAGTCTATTTTTATTTTGTAGCTTGTTCACACAAGCAACATAACAAAAGGGGCAAAATGTAGACATCAAAAATCTGCACACCTATGCTTTCAAATGTTGAAAGCCCTTTGGACCTACTTAGGACCCTCTTGGGACTAATTTACACTAATTTGGCCTAACCAAGCCCACCCATAGTTAGATTCAAAAGATGAATCAACCTGACCTTCAAGACCTCTTTCCTTTGGAACTTGACCATCGATGGTTAGGGTGACTATCGATGGTAGGGATGGTCACCATGGAAAACCCTAACCATCGATAGTCAGGGTCCATTTCCTTAACATAGAACATGTAAACCACCCACATTACTTTTATAAATATATCTTGTCTAAATCTCATTGTGATCCTTTATATGGATATTTATATTTAGATGGCCTAGTTGCACCATCAGTTCCACCTCTTATTTATGCTTATAAGAGAGATAGGCCTGGGAGGTCAAATCCATTTGCAATAATTATCAAGATTTCAAGGATCTAAGAGTTTTTTTGGAAATTCAATCAGGTCAATTGGCATTATCAAGAATCATCAAAAATCTCATTGAGACTCAACTTATCATTACCTCTCAACCCATTTCTTGAGTATCGTTACTCTATTAGAATCAAGCTAGATTCTACCAATAGGCTAACTACTTCAACCACTCAACCAATCAACTTCTAGTAGGACAAGTACTTATTTGTCAATATTCACATACTTTATTTCCATTTTACAATCAATTCAACCCTTGTCCATCTCTTGGAATCTATCTTTTAAAACCCATGATTTATTAATTAATAACCCAAATCTTCACATAGTAACTATCAATGGTTGACTCAACCATCAATAGTCTGCACAACCATCGATGGTTATCTTCACCATTGATGGTTAGCTTAATTATTGATGATCACCTAAACCATCGATGGTCACTATAGCAGTGAAAACTAGCAAGCTATTTTCACCCACTTACTCTCAACCAACCTTGATTTTATGTGTTTCTAATCACTCACAGACCTCTTTTAGATTTTTTGAAGCATACCCCAACCCCTTAGTACTATTATTAATTATTTTATCACCAATTTGATCCTTTCTATTCTATTTTATTTAACAAGCATTCTTGTGTTCAATTTTAGTACCTTTTGATTATAATGCAAGTATCTTCTTTATAGTTTATTAAACTTATTTATTTAAAATGTGTGGATTGACAACCCATAAGGAAGCCCTCACTTCTAGGATCTAGCTATCACTATGCAATCCACCCAACTATCTATCTAATAAACAAGTTTAATTTAGTGCTTTCCTATTTATAGGTCTTCCTCCATTGCCAAAGAGGAGCTCTTCACAATATTCTAATTTAATGCATGTAGAAACAAATAAGTTTTTCAAACACACCCATATCGAGTTTCTTTTCTCTCTTACCTAAAACATAAAGTGAAAATTTACATGAAATAATTGGAGATAATATTTGCTCAAGTTTATTTTAGACAATTAAAAACTAGAGGATTTTTACCAAATAAGAAGATAAACTACATCTAGTGAAGAGAATCTATGATGATATCATGAAAATTTAGATGACTCGACTCCATTATGCTACTACTAAACTAGAGTTATTACATTATATTGATATCTAGAGTCCTATTTTTGAAGATGCTAAAATTGATAATGGTATGCTCATTCATGAACCTAGTTTTGATTCTTATTATAAATTACCTAGGCCACAAATAGACTTACCCTCCATCAATACATGGGCCCAAAAACATACCATGATGGACATCTTAGAAAAATGGCTAGAAGTTGGTAACAAGGTCATTACATATCCTGTAAATAAAATTATTATGAGTCAATTTAGACCTAAGATTAGAATGGTCATGATCATGTTAAATAAATTATATGGATTTGCACATATAGAACATATTAAACCAATATGGGTGCCTATTGTTTATTTCATCATTGAGGAAATGGTAGTCCCACCTTTAGGTGAAATTATTAGCATTTCCTTGAGTAGGCAGATCTATGGGATTAAAACCAAGAAGATGACTAAATTCTTCATGATGTCCTATTTTATAGATGCCTTATGTGCCACCACCAAAATCCTAAACAAAAGAAAATGGTCCCTAAATGGCACCTAATTATATATTAATACTATTCCAAATTACACATTTATAAATATAGTGACCATATCTAATTCATATGTGACTATATTTACCCTACTTTGAGCTAAGCCATTGATTGTATCCCCATGATGAGGATAAGCCTATTAATCAAGAAATCCATTAAGATAATAGGGGATATATGGCTATATCTTGATTGCACAATTATAAGAATTGAAGGAACCTAAATTACCCCTTTGAAACTACCAATTCATGTGCCTGACAAGTTTATAGAACAAGAAATTGCATACCAATTATTCAATGGGATAGATGGCATTTACAAGACTAAGAGAAAGGGACTTATACATAGATTTACCATGACAATTGGTAGAACCATTTTCAAACAGTGGGACCACATTGAATCTGCTTCAAAACATAGGCTTTCCTTCAACCTAAAAATAGATGATCATAGATAATGGGATCCATATGGTAGATTAAAGGAGCATTTCAGAATCAAAGGTATTTTAGATGTGCCCTATGACCATGAACCAAGATCATTTAAATTTTTATACACCAAGGCAACATCTTACTATGAAATTGTTAGAAGACTAAAATATCACAATATAGAGTTTGAGTCCATATTGTAAAGAGATCAAAAGATGAAGGATAGATGGCAATTTTTCTAAGCTAATATCATTTGGTAAATGTTGGTTCTTATAGGCTTCTATCGATAAACATAAAAATAGAGCATAAGCCTAAAGAAAGGAGACCAAGTGAATTTTATTAAAGTTCCTCAATCCCTAAAATTTCTAAAGTAGTAGAGCAAGAGTTACCTCAACATGAGGTTCACATGATAGCTTTAGATCCTCAAGAATCTATGGAGGATGCATTGAGAATGCTATCCATGAAATATGAATCAAACTCAAATGTAGAGGAGAAGGTTGAGGAATCTAAACAAGGTAAGGGAAAATAAAAGTCATTAGACTTGATATTCATTGATCCTCTATAATGAAATTACTTATATGTTCACATAGAATAAGCAAATATGAGAGATCACATAATAATAATTGATATTAGAGTAGAATATTGGATAATATAGCAAAGCCACTTTGATGGGGAAACCTCCAAAACAATGCACTAAGAGTAGAATACTTAAAATGATGATCAAATACCAACCAGTATCTCCTGTACATGGTATACTTAGCCATGTTTATTCCATAGGCTGACCTAGCTAAGAACATAGAGAAATGTAACAAGAATATAAAAGAAGTATGTAAGCCACAATTTGGCCACACATATCCCTAGACATGCCAAAGGTTAAGGGAATAGCATTCACCTCCCCTTCAAAAAAAATTTGTCCTAAAAATTGAGTCAACTCTAAATGTTTCTACATAAAGGATTCATCCTCCCAAGTGGCATCTTCACAAGGTAGATTATTCCATTTGATCAGGTACTCCTTAATCGATATAGATTGTAGTTGCTTAGTTCACATTTGAAAGATCACCTAAGGATAAAGAATAGCTCTTCCTTCCTTACCAAATTATGGTAACTTATTTTGAGTGACAACTCTCTATCCAATGACTTTATTTAGGCATTATACATGAAATACTAGATATATATGAGTGGAGGAAGGAAACTCTAACTTGTAGGCTGCCCTACCAATTTTCTAAAAGATATGATAAGGCCCATAATACTTGGGAGACATATTGTTATCCCTTTTATATTGATTTAAGGACATATTCTATATTAATACAATAAAACAAATACCCAATCACCAATGTCAAAATGCCTCTCACTCTTCTGTTGATTTGCCTGCTACTTCATGTGATTTTGAGCCATGTCTAAATTTTCATGCAAACTTGCAAGGACCAACTGTTGATGGTGAATATATTCTTTAACTACATAAACATTAGGATGGACATTCAAGGTTGAAGTGATGGATGGAGGATGGTATGCATGTAGTGCCAAAAATGGAGACATTTTGGAAGAACTATGAACAGAAGTATTATACCACCATTCAACAAGTGGCAAATAATGAACCCATTTATCCTCTTTATCAAAAACAAAACAATAGAGATATCCTTCCATATATTTGTTTAATATCTTATTTTTTCCATATGATTGAGGATGATAGGATGAACTATGAGCCAATTGGGTACCCAAACATACAAATAACTCAGTCCAAAAATTTCTAGTGAAAATGGGATCTCTATCACTAACAATGATTTTAGGGGTACCATGCAATTTTTTGAACTGTATTGAGAAAAGTAGAAGTTATTTTAATACCAACAAATGGCTATGATAAAGAAACAAAATGAGCATACTTATTGAGATGATCTACCACAACCATGATAACATTTTGAGCATCAAATCTTGGTAACCCTGTAATGAAATCCATAAACACATCTTCCTGACATTGGCTAGGGATGGATAAAGGCTAAAAAAGACCTAGGGTTTTGATGGTTTCTCCTTTATTTTTTTTACCGATCATATATTCAACCACATATTTTTTGGCATCACCCTTGAGTCCTTCCCAAAAAAAATCCTGCTTGATTCTATGATAGGTTTTCAAAAATCCTGAATGACCCCTAATTAGAGTTACATGAAGTTCTTGAAGGATTTTTGTTTAAAAAGAGAATTCTTACATAGGTATAATCTATCTTTATACCATAATTCATTACACTTCCATATGAATTTTTCAAATCAACCCAAACTTTGCTAAATATTTTGAATCAAATCATGGGTAACACTATCTTTGCCCCATTCTGATCAAGCTTCCTCTAGCCAATCTACCTACATAATGGTCATAACACATAGTAATGCCTCAACTAATTCATCCTTCCTAGATAGTGTATCTACCACTACATTATCCTTGCCTTTTTTTAAAACTATTTCAAAATCATAGCCTAACATCTTAGTTATCCATTTCTATTATTCTTAAGATGAAAACCATTGTTTAAAAAAATATTTGATACTGGCATAATTAGTCTTTACCTAAAAGTGACGATCCATTAAATAAGGTTTCCATTGTTTGATTGCATGAAAAAATGGCCAGCATTCCTTCTCATAAATGGGCTTGTGCTGATTTTTACCCTTCAGTTGATGACTTTTAAATGTAATTGTTCTACCTTCTTGCATGAGTACAACACCCATACCATACCCAGATGCATCACATTTAACCATAAAAGTATTGGAAAAATCAATAGTGACCAATGTTGGAGTGGTACACATAGCCAATTTCAATTATTCAAATGCCCTGGTAGTTGTATCAGTCTATTGAAAGGAGTCTTTCTTTAATAAAGAGGTGAGTGGGGCTACAATGCTACCATAATTTTTGACAAACCTATGATAGTAACCATTTAACCCTATAAATCCCCTTAGTTACTTAAGTGTCTTAGGAATCAATCAGTCCACCATTAATTGGTTTTTTTTAGGATCCACTTTCACTCCTACATGTGAAGCCAAATGACCCAAATACTCAATCTCATAAGCTCTAAAAGTAAATTTAGATGTTTTGGCATATAACTGATGTTGTTCTATAATTAAGAGTACCTATTTCCATGGTGAAAATGGTCTTCCTAATTTTTACTTTAAATGAGGATATCATCAAAAAAATACCAAAACAAATTTCCTTAAAAATGACCTAAAAATAGTATTTATCAAACTATAAAAGGTGGATGGTGCATTTGTTAGCCTAAAAGGCATAACCAAAAACTCATAATGGCCCTCATGAGTCCTGAAAGTAGTTTTGGGTATGTCTTCATCATAGATCCAGATTTGATGATACCCAAAAAATAGATCTAACTTGGTAAAATAAAGATCACTTTTAATTTATGTAGAAAATAAAAAATGATAGGAATAAGAAACTTATCTTTGATAGTGTACTTATTGATTTCTTCATAGTCACGACACATCCTCCAAGTGTCATCTTTATTTCTCACCATGATAACTAGTGAATAATATTTGATCTGGCTATGGTGAATGATTCTTGCATCCAACATATCTTGTACCATCTTTTCAGTTTCACTTTTTTGGGCATAAGGATACATGTATGGCCTGATGTTGGATGGTGTACTACCAAGAATAATTTTGATAGCATGATCATGTGTGTGGCTAAATGGAAGTCCTTTTAGCATGTCATTAAAAATAATCAAATGGGAATTAATCACTTGTTGTAGATGGATAAATTGGTTGAACTTCCATGGAAAAAAAGTGAGCTACAAATCTTTTAGAACCATTTCAAAGAATTTTTATCATTTGATGAGAGATAAAAAGTTGTGGAGATTTAGCCCTTAATCCCCTTAGATCAAATTTCCTTCCCTCAAATTGAAAATACATGAACAATTCTTTTAAATTCATCTCAATAGTGCCTTAAGTGGTGAGCTAATATACTCTCAAAATAATGTCATCTCCCCTCAAGGGAATAGTAAACATAGGAGAATCCAATAAGTAGTCTCCCATGGCTAGCTTAATACTATGGCATTTTATTGAGTAGCTAATAGTACCACCATCTACAATCATGACCTAAAATTCTAGAGTGGGATAAATTAAATAGTTTAAGCAAGCAACCAACTTACTATTGATGAAGTTGTGTGTACTCCCAAAATCAATCAATATAATGACATTCTATTTCTTTAAGAAACCCACTACCTTAAGAGTTTTGGGAGTACTAACACCTGAAAGGGCACGACAAGAAATAATAGGATGAGATTCTTCAAATTATTCCTTAGGACTTTATTCATCCTCACCAATTGCCTCCTCATCATCATCATTCTCATAGGCATCTTCTATGTAAAATAACTTCTATTTAGCACAATGAATGTTTTTGATCTATTTGCTATCTAAACCATAATACAACCCATTGGCTCACTTCTCCTCAATTTTTCAAGGTGTTAATCTATTGGGTTGAGGATATGATAGTTCTTGAAAGGTGTGATCATGACCAGTAGTAAAGGTTTTCCATTTGACCATCTCTTTTTCCTCTACCATGCATGCCCATGGGATAAATTTTTATATAGATGTTAAGTTAAAAAATTTAACCTCTAATTGGATGCTATCTTTGAGACCACCCAAAAATAGATTAGTCAAATTTTCCTTAGTGATGTCTTCTACTTGTAATGATAGATTCTAAAATTGATGAATATAATCTTTCACAATTCCTATTTGTCATAGTTTGGCTTACTAGCTGAAGTAGTTCTCAAAGACATTATTATAATAATGAGATATAAACTCATCATTGAAAATATAGCATGTAATAGAAGCACCATTATTTTTTTATCACATAATCGGTGATACCAAATGAATTACTCAGGTTCCAAATATAGAGATGCCACTATCACCTTCTAAGAACTAAGAGTTTGATGCAAATCAAATAAATTCTTATTTTAGGTAACCCAAGTGAGAGTATCCTTACCATCAAACCTATGCATGTCCACTTTTGGAAACATTAGTTTCACACTAGAATTGGAGTTGATGTTGAGAGGAGGACCCGAATGATGAAGTGGAGGGTTGTTTGAAGGTAAATGATATGAAAGGGTAGTCAATTGAGCAATGATCTGATTAAATTGAGTGTGAAACCATTAATCTCTTGGTGCTTCCCTAAAACATTAGTTTGAATTACAATAAAGTCATCATTCCATACCAATCCCTTTACATCAACCTAAAGTTGAGAAATTAACAAATCTAAAGTTCTAGATTATATGTCACTGGTATAAGGAGTCTTAGGAGTTTTTTCCCCCATTTTCTTCCTTTTGTATAAGGACCAACCATATACAAACCCTAAGAGGATTTTTTTCCAAAAAAAGTGTACCAAGAGATGGTAATATTTTGATCACCTTGCCAAGATGAATCTAATGACTACCTTTACACATTAGGGTAACAATTTTGGCACCAAAAAAGTGTACCAACAAAATATACCAGTATGATCATCTCATTGAGATGAATCCAATTACTGTAATTGTGCAAAGTAAAAAAAATTCCATACTTTTTTTTTATTATTTTTTTTCAAAAAATCATATCAAATAATATTGCATTGATAAAAAAAATAATTCTTCCCATATTACAAGTTATGCTTTTTACTCCTCTAAGAAGTTGTACCTCTCTAGATCTGAAAAAAATTCCCTAAGAAACTTGCCTAAATAAAATCTCTGATACCAATTATAATGAAATTACTTAGATGTTTATATAGAATGATTATATATCATATAAAATAAGCAAATATGAGAGATCACACAATAATAGTTGATAGCAGTGTAGAATACTAGATAATATAGCAAAGCCACTTTGAGGGGGTAACCTCCACAATAATGCACTAAGATTATAATACTTAACATGATGATGAAATACTAACCAATACCTCTTATATATAGTCTACTTAGCCATGGTTATTCCATAAGCTGACCTCATTAAGAACATAGAGAAATTTAACAAGAATATGAAAGAGGCATGTAAGCCAAAAGTTGGCCACACATATCCATAGACATGCCAAATGTTAAGGGTGTAACATCCTTCCAAGAGGAAAACTAAGGCTATAATTTTCTTGAAAGCAAAGAAATAAAAAATTGCCAAACTCGATTTCTCTTTAAATAACATCAATTTATTTAATGAAGATAATCCTATGTATGGACATATATGAAACAAGCTTGGAAAGGATTCCTACTACTTATCATCCATGGGCCATAGTAAAGACTACATACATTCCTATGCAATAGGATTTGAAGCCTTGAATCATAGCATTACAAGATGAAGGAGCAAAGAGATTAGCTACTCCATGTCAATTATCTAACATATAGGTAGAGGTGTCATGTAAGCATATGAATCAATCTTCAATTGAGGCCAAGTATGATCTAGCTACCATAGTCCTACAAAAGGGTCACTGAGATAATTATCATGGAAGGAGGCTAGGAGATTCTAAATCAAAAGGTGGAAACTTTGGTTCATTTAACCTAGAAGAGAGAATAAATACTAAGGGAGGACCCTACATTTGAAGAAGATGTTCTAAAGCTAGAAAAATCTTAGGCATAGAGGTTCAAAGATGAAATCATAGGGTTAAAAAATGAGAAGAATAATTTGGAAGAGCAATCCATTTTCTCAGTCCTAGTGGATATTGTCAATGATTTTGAAGCAACTATCTATGATACATTTAGTTCTATGAAAGTAATAAGGTCCAAATTAGACATAGTGAGCAATAAATACCCTAGATATAAACCAAGTTAATCAATGTAAATCTTTAGATAATAAAGTAAAATAATTAATCAAGATACTAATAGAAGGCTAGACCCCTAAACTCAAAATAGTCAGCCTATCACATTTGAATATGGATATGATAATATTGATGGAGAAAATCAAGGATATGAATAATTGGTCTAAAGTCATGAAAGGAATTTCAAATAATTTCAATAAATTGGAGCATAGAATGATAAAACTACTATGAGGCTTGATCAAGGATCCAACCATCCTTAGTCTCACAAGCTTGATAACTAATGAAGAGTTTCATCATAGAACTATCTAGTTCATCAAAAAAGTCAAGACTAAAAGCCAGGGCACCATAGGGGTTGACAATAAATGTATCTTGGACATGATTTTATAAACAAATGAGAAGAATGGTGATGTTAAGACCATAAATAAATCTTTGGACAAAAAAATAAGTCTTCAAAGATTTGGTAGGACAAACAAAGGAGCTATTTATGGAACCAATCAACAATCTCAAATTGATTAATGAACAATATGCCAAAGCCATGAAGATCTTGGCACAAAATTAAAAGGCTATAGCTATAGGGGCATCTCAAAGTTAATTAAGTTGAATTAAAATATTTTTTAGTGCTAGAACCATGCAAATCATTTAGAAATAATATACTATTGTGTAAAATCATATGCAACTTATAATGCATATGACTTATAGGTCAGTTACATTTGAAAAGTGTCATTGGTTCTACAATTTTTTAAAAGGACACCTATATTTGACATTTGTCTAATTCTCATTTGATAATGACTAACTAAAATACCTCATAAGTTGCCTATAAAATGGGGTATTGTCATTGTAAAAAAAGAGGAAGTTTTCAGAGCAAAACTTTTGTGTAAATTTTGGATCAAGTAATGCAAGAAAGATAATTATGCAAAGACTATCTCATATTTGTTTATTTGTTTGCTATCATGGTTGCTTCCTCAAGTTTCTAGTTTGATGTTCAGATTTTAATTTCTTTTATGAATTCTAGATGTGCATATGAGGATGTAGAGTTGTTAAATTGAGCTTATGCCAGGTTGTCTAAAAGTTTATAGATTTATTTAAATATCCTTGATTTTCCTAAATATGTGCTAATGCAATTTTTTTGTTGAAGTAAACCTTTAAAGTGAATCTAATTTCTAATCTGCATGTTTCAAATATCTTTAGACATTTTCTTGGTATATGATAGGATATGTACTTTTGGTAATTTCATGTCATATGTTGGTTTGAAAATGCACACATTTGATAAAATTCAAGCTTTGTCAATATGTTTGGACTAAAGATTAGAATCATCCTTCTTTCTACCCTACTCTACTTATTTTCTCATTTTTTGATCAAATCACTGTAGTTAATTTCTCATTATAAATATTCATGATAGATTAATTTTTTAGACTTTAGGTTTTTATCATCATTAATTATACTTAGTAAGAAATAAATTTCATATTTCACAAAAATTTAGGACCACTATTGCTCCCAACAAACACTTAGATAATCATTTTTTTTGAAATAGTCAAATAACTTGGCCATTACTCTACCATAGATCCAAGAAGATCACAACCAACAACTCATACAAATGATTCTTTAAATATTGAAATGAGAAGTGTTTTCAAAACTATTAAAACCCTATGATACACATACATGCATCAATAGGCAATTCAAAATTGGTTTTAAAAATAAGGTATTGAGCTAAAGATTTTTGAATTTGAAGTATCTTAAGCTGATTTTAGTGAGTTTTATTCAAAGATCAGTTGATTCTTTTTAGATTTATATTTTTCTTAGCTTATATTTGTAAATATCATTTACATTCATGGTTTTAAAACAATCTTTACTCTTATTTAGCTAAATATAGTTATTCTTTGAAGATTTATGTGAAATTGTTGTAAAGGTTGGTTACGCTTTGTGAGTCTAATGTGTTTAAGGTTAGTGATAGTAATTGTGTTCAAAGATCACTCACATTCACAAGTTAGGATGTATCTTTAAGATAATAAAGTTAAATATAATCATTATTTGAAAGATTTTTATGAATTTTTTCAATGTTTGCTTGAACTTAGAAATATAATTGTACAAATCTACTTATTTGTAAGAATAAAACTATTCTTTGAAAATATAATGTTTATATGTTGTATTTTGAGTAGGAATTGGATTGTACAAGATGGAACTACCATGAATAATAACTAGGTAAAGGTATAAGACAAGGTTACCTCTTCTTTCCTTAGAATTTCATTAGAAAACAAGAGCAAATAAAGGTAAGCGTAGAGTTTCTAAATCTCAACCTACTTCACTTATTTCTATTACTACATTTAATACTCATCAAGGTATGGCTTGGTTATCTAGATCTTTTATCAATGTACCTAGTTAGGCACATGACTTACCAAGAAATCTAGAGAAATATTTACCTTCATTTAGTCCTATAGGCATTGTTACAACTAAAGAATACATCAAATCTTTTAAAGTTACCTTAAGATTGTTAAATGTTGTTCATGAAGATTATACTTGCAAATTTTTTCCTTTTACCTTTATAGATGAAACATATGATTTTTTTCTTAATCTTCTTAAAAATTATATAGTCGGTATGATTTCAACAATTATTTCATTGATCAGTTTGGAAAGATCATTAGTCCTTGTGTTCGATATCAATAATTCACTATGACGAAGAGATATTTAAATGAAACCATTAGAGATTTCAATGCTATATTCCAAAAGAGGTATAGTATAACTATAAATCCCTATAATCCTAATGAAGCTTTAGCATTAGATATTTATAAGGATGATTTAGATCTAATGACTTCTATATTTCTAAAAAGAGCTATTGGAGTCATAAAACATTAACCTTGGCCTATGTTGAAGTTGTGAAAATTAATGATCAAATACAACCCCAAGGTAAATTATCATATGATATTCCTGACATCAATCCTAATTTATCTACATTTAATATCATCCCAAATGATAATCTGAACATGCCTACTTTGAATCAAACTCCAGTTTTAAACTAGTTGTGTTTGAGTCATGTTCATATTGTCCAAAACCTAAGATTGGTAAATAAATCTAAAAGTGGATCCCATCTACAAGATCAATGATATGTGGTGACAATAGATATTAATATTACTTAATCCCATAATTTAGAGGCACCTAAGAATGAAATTAACTCATATTGAAAATGGTTCAAAAACTAAGCACTGATTTTCTTTAGTTACAAAAATAGGTAGGTAATATTGGGGAGAGTTCCAATAGAAACTATTATTATCAATAGTTTAACATGCCTAAAAATATGTTTGATAATATAAATAATAACAATAGTCATTTGTAACTAAGAATATACCTGAAATAAACATTTGTGATTTAGCTCTAACTAATTATTATAGGGTGAATAACACTAAAAATATGGTGAGTTAGACTATGTAGAATTTTGTAATAATTTTGAAGTATTTAAAGATGAATTGGATACATTTTAAGTTTTTCTTAACAAATATAATTATGCAAGGACATTTGGCTCTTCAAAGGCACCTAAATCTTCCAAAACAACTCTTATTGTGGAAACTTTTGATTTCCCATTTTAAGATGAGAATGATCCTGAGGATACTCTAGAGGAGATTCATGATTTACAAATTTATCTAAATAAGACTTATCCATTGAGGAACAAAGAACAAAAGCAACTAATGACAATTTATACTCCACCGAATAACTTTGATACTCATCCTGATCCCAAAGTAGATAACAATCCATAACCTCCAAAGGGAAGTAACACTAGAAATAATGTTGATTCATCTAGTTTTTATACTAGTATTGGATATAATATAATAAAGGATATGAATACAATTAAATCTAATATAACATTTCATGAATTATCTTAGAAAACTAAAGAGAGACTTGTTTCTAGAATCTTTAACCAGAAAACTTAGTAAATCACAAAATCTTGTAAATGCAAATGTAGTATTGTATAAGAATAAAATAGAGGTTCCACCTTTTTTACTTAAAATTATAGTTTTTGGTAAAAACTTGCATAATTTTCTATTATATTTAGGTGCCTTTTCAAATATCATGCCAAATGTATTTTTGAAAATCTTGGTTTAACTCCTATTAAATCTAATAGAGTAGTGACTCAATTAAACAAATCTAGAGTTAAAGTGATTGGTGAATTGTTGAATGTGCATATGCAGCTTGCTTCAGAGCCAAGAGTGTAGCAATTTATTAATATTCAAGTTGTGGCCATTCCAAATTCTTATGGGATGTTTCTTCATTTAGATTGGACCAAAGCTTTGAATAGATACATGTCAACTGATTTCTCTCACATGTGGCTACCATGGAGAGGAGTTCCTATCAAATTTAGATTGAAAGGGAACCAAATATGAAACATATGATCACTAAATATAATGAAAATAATCAAAGGGTTAATTTTTTTAATTCTGATTTAGGGGTTTATACCCTTAACACTCCTTAGGTATGCAACTCTAAAAACTCTTATGTTATACCTAGACTTTGGAAATTATATGTTGTTGATGCTAGATACAAATATGAGTTTGAAGTATGAATGGTTTTGATCAATCCCATTTCTAAAAAATTTAATTCCTCTTACAAAATTTATTTTCCTTACACTAATAATATGGTAAGAGTATGAAGCATTAATTTTAGGATTACAATTTGCTATTAAATATAAGGTATAAAAACTACTAGTATATAGTGATTCTGAACTAGTAGTCAATCAAGTTAGAATCAAGTATCAATGAAAATTAACTTATCTAAATAAATACAAGTTTAGAGTATGGGACTTTATTGATTATTTTGGTGATTTCAATATTGTTTCAATCCCTCGAGAAGGAAACTAGTTTCTTGATGAACTAGCTTCAGTTATAGCTAACCTAATTCCAAACTAGAACTCCCAAAGGATTAACATTAAATTAATCCCATGTCCCTTTATACCTAATAATTTGAATCATTTACAAGTGTTTATTGATGACCAATAGATCATTGATGAAGTCAATGAGAACTATATTGATGATGATATAATTAATGACAAGATAATACAATTAAATGACAATAAGACTCCCAAAGGTATGATTTCCTTGGAAAGACTATTTGAAAAAGACAATATAGTTAAAACTAATAAGGTTACAAAATTTAATGGGAAGGATTATAATGTAGTTAACATAGGAACTCAAGGTCAACCTCAATTAGTAAATGCTAGTATAGCATGAACAAACTAAGAGCCTAGAAAAGCTAGAGACCTACTAACCAGATACAAGGATGTTATTACATGGTATTATGAAGACTTGAAGATATTTTATCCTCAAGTTATTACCCATACCATTCCCTTAAAATAATCTTGTAAACCCTTTAAGTAGAAGCAAAGACTAGTTAACCCTATTTTGGAACCATTAATTTATAAAGAGGTCAAGAAATTATTAGATGCAAAAATAGTTTTTCCAATTAGACATTCTACCTTGGTAGCTAATCTAGTACTAGTTAGAAATTAAAAAAAAGAGATTAGATTATTCATATATTTTAAGAACTTGAATAAATATTCTGAAAATGATCATTATCCTTTGCCATCCCTTGACCATGTGATTCAAATTGTTAATGGTTTTGTCATGATGTCTTTCTTAGATGGTTTTTTAGGTTATAATTGGGTAATTTTTAACAAGGAAGATAAAATAAAGACTACATTCACAATAAAATGTGGTACTTTTTCCTACAAGAGGATGCCTTTGGACTCATGAGTATAGGAGCTACTTTTCAAAGAGATATGAACCATGCCTTCAAGGTCTCATAAGTAAATGTATCATTATATACATGGATGATTTGAATATGTTTTCCAAGAATAAGGAAGATCACTTAATACATTTATAATAAGTATTTGAATGCTATTGAAGGTATGGAATTTCACTTAACCTTAAGAAAAGCATATTTTGCGTAACTGAAGGGAAATTGCTAAGACATGTAATAATTAAATATATGATTTCTATAGATCTAGATAGATTCAATGTTATATCTAAAATATAACCCCCAAATAGTAGAAAAGAGTTAAAGTATTTCTTTAGGAAGATTAATTTTTTAAGAAAATTCTTTTTTGGTTTTACAAAGATTTTGAAACCACTCAATGACATGGTAAAGAAGGATGAAAAGGTCAAATGGAAGGAAGAAATGAAGAAATAATTCAAGGATGTTAAAGAAGTAATAGGACATGTACTAATGTTGATAAGTCTTGATTTTACAAAAGATTTTTATTTGTATTCATTTACTTCTAAATATACTATAGCAACTATATTAACTCAAAAATTTGATAAATGTGATCATCTAGTTGCATTTATGAGTAATAACTTTAAAATACTAAGTTAAATTATTCCCTAATTGATAAACAAGCATTTTATTTGGTTAAGGTAGTTAAAAAGTTTAGAAACTATATTCTTAGGAATAAAGTGTATGTTATAGTGTTAGACCAGGGTACTAAACTCATGTTGAGTCAATGTGAGTTAGGAAAAAGAAGAGGTAAGTGGATTTTTATACTCTAGGAATATGATCTTGAAATGAAAACTATTAAATTAGTGAGGTGTTACGGATTAAATCAAATGATTACTAACACTAATCCTAAATTGAGCATGATGTAGGTTGACCAACAACAATTTCAACCAAATAATTGGTATGATGCAATCATTCATTTCTTGATCAATGGTTCTTATCTTGAAAGATTGAGTAGAGAATAAAGAAAATATTTGAGGCTCAAAATAACTCACTTCCTAATCAAGGATGGGATACTTTATAGGAAGAACTATGAAGGAATATATTTGAGATGTGTTTCAAAGGAAGAATCAACTAAAATATTGAATAACTTCCATGAGAAACTTGGGAGTGGAGATATCTATAGGAAAACAAGGGATTACAAAATCTTAAGGGTAAGATATTATTGTCCAACAATTTTTAAGGATGCCCAAAAGCATGTCAAGGAATGTCATCAATGCTAAATTTTTAATACAAAGGAGCCTAAAGTAGTTATGCCCTTGAGGCCAGTTTTAATGTACAAAACATTTTCTCAATGGGGTTTGGAATTTATAGGGGTTATCAACCCTAATTCTTCAGCTAAAAAAAAGTATGTTCTTACTACCACTGATTATTGTATAAGATGAATAGAGGTAGTAGCAACAAAAAAGTGTAGGATTGAAGATGTTACCAAGTTTTTAAAAAAGAACATTTACACTAGGTTTGGGACACTAGTATCATTAGTCTATGATAATGGATCCACATTTGCATCTATAGAAATGACTAAGTGGGCCTATGATAATAAAATAGATCTTAATTTTTCATCTAATAATTATCCTCAAGGTAATGGAGTTCTAGATTCTGTAAATAAGAATCTAATGAAAGATATTAAGAAGTTTGTAGCTCAAGAACCAATAACATGACATAAGTTATTGAAATATTCTCTATGGGAAGATAGAACTAGAGTGAAACAAGATTTGAAAGCATCACCATTTCTACTAGTATATGGACAAGAACTAGTTTTTCCAATGACTCAAATTTCCAACTCACAAGTTTATGTAGGAGTATATGGAAGGAGATCAAGAATATGATAATTCCAAGTTGCTTGATATCATCCAAATAGAGGATGAAAGAGAAGAAACATTTTATAACTTTATCCAACATCAAACCATTATCAAAAGATGGTTTAACAAATGGTCAAAGATCAAGGTTTTTAGATAGGGAGACCTAGTTCTCCTATGGGACAAAGCATCTAAGCCAAAAGGGAAACATGCTAAATTCACTCCTTTATGGATCGGTCCCTACCAAAATATTTAGACATTAGGAGAAAACACCTTTAAGCTCAAATCCTTATAGGGAGTAAAGTTCACTTTGCCAACCAATGGGTAGTATCTCAAGCATTACTTTTCTATTGTTCCACCTCAATTCTTTATGGAGTAATCTATAAGATTAGTTATATTTGGTATAGGTAAGCTTAGATTAATTTCATTCTTTTCCCTTGTTTATAAATAGTATTTTTGAATATTTGTTTGCTTATTATGTGTTTGTTTTCTTTGTTTTATTCTCTAGCTTCCAATATGTCTTTCCAAAGATAGGTCTTTAAGCTCAAAATCCATATAAATGCTCAAAATAAATGCAGAAACCAAGAATGTGGATATGACTCTTAAACATTGGTTGATCATGTATTTTGTAAATTTTGAGCTTAATGTTATGATTTTGAAAAATTGGTAAATATTGATAAGTAGATTAGTTATTCCTTAAAAATACTAAACCTTATTTTGATCTAAGTTTGATTTTAATAAAGATTACACATGTTTGAGTGAAAGTTTTAATTATTAGAACAAAGTCATGTTATCACTTAAATAACATCATTGCTTGGGATGAAGTTTATGACCAAGGATGATTGTCTAAAAATCAAACATTTGACAAAAATACTAAACACCTAGCTAATTCTGGATTCCCAACCTTTGTCACAAAGCTAAACATAGTTGAAAAATAAAAAATATAAGACTTATTGACAAACTAAAAGTTTTCTAAGAACATTTGATTTGGGTAACCTCCATCGGGGCTATGGATGCCTAGTTAGTAGTTAAGCAAGGCCTAGAGTGGAACTAAAGGTATATCTGTCAAGGCTATGGATGCTTCATTGGTAGTAGAGCAATGCCCAAGCCTTCCATTTTATAAATCATGATTCATAATGAATATCTAAATATGCTACAAGTATATGTTAATGATTAAGGTCATTAAATCTAGAATTTGTTCTCTAAATCCCAATGGCAATCAGTAAATAAATTAAATCACACACACAACATGATTGAGTTTTGATATTTGAACTTAATTTTGCATTTGTAAGACTTGTTTCAATCATGAATTGATCTTAATAATGGTACTTGATCATGTGGAATTATTAGTCTAGTTATTAGCTTGAACCAAGAGTATCTAAACTCTAACATTTTGTAATGTTTCCTTCAAAAGTCACCATTTATTGAGGTCAACATACCCCCATTTTTGAACAATAAGGATCCTTATTCAATTTTTCAAATTGTGCCATGAATTAGGCATCCAACTTAATCAGAGTATATTATTGAATATCATGTGTTTTATCTAGCCTACATTGACATGTTAGTACATAAGCTTTATTTGATTTTACTTTATGTTGCTAAACATTTGAATTATATGTTTCCATCTTGCAAGATCTATGGATCTCCATTATAATTAACAACTGTTCATGGCTTTATAATTCAACATTAATTTAACCCTTAGTTGGTTAATTAATATGGTCCCTTTCAAACCATTATGCTAACCTTTGATCCGTAATTGACTAATTGAATCCAAGTCAAAACAACATTTAAAACCTTAGTCTAAATTATTTAGTCTAGGTTCTTATTAAAATGGGTTCACATTTTTGATGGGTCACTTTATTCCATGCTAGTCTTAGCTTAATTTTAACCTAAGTTTTAATTGAGATTATTAATTCATTAAAACTTTAGTCTAAGATTTATCCTAAGTCTTTATATGTCTTGAGTGCTTATTTCTTGAATTTTATTGTTCCTAGTTTTGAATTAAATGATATATTGCCAAGTGTTGAAGTTTTAGTTGATCAAATCAAGGATCAACAACAAGTGGGTGATCAATCAAGTCAATAAGTAAATGTTACCTAGATCAAAAATCTATGGTGTATATTCAAATGTACAAATCCTAATCGATGATCCACATTGGAGGCTGGGGTTAATAAGTTAGGATCAAAGATCAATGATATGTGTTCAATCATGCGAATGAAGATCTAATGGCAAGCACAGAGTCAACATGTCAAAAGATCTTGAAATTGAATGTAATCATGACAAGTTTCATACTCATGGTGAATTATCAAATATTAATAGTCTACATTTAATAGGGTGAATAGGTGATAGATCAATAGCCTACATTGATTGTATGCTTGGTGGTTTGATGGTGTGTATTTTATCATATAAATCAGAGATCAATGGTGCATGTTTCTTATGGATGAAAATCAATGATGTGAAGTGAGTCAAGGATTCAAGGATCCCATATTACACAAAAGGTATCCACATGGCATAAAAACATTAATTGAATGGTTAATGATAGCAGGGTATGCAAAAGGCACACAAAGTTGCCAAGTGGCACAATCTCATAATCCTAGATCAAAGATCAATGACCATGTTGAGAGAGAAATTTAAAAAAGTCACGATATGATGACATGTATCCAAAGCAACAATAGTCATATTTTAAAAATAAATAATTATCATGGCAAGGGGATGCCACATAGGTGGAGATTTCAGATCAAGATATTTTATGGACCCAAGCATGCGAAAGTATAAATATGAGATCCAAATATGATCTAAGTCACCAAATCACATCTTTCAAACTCACTTATCACCATTAAAGCTCTATTTAAACCTCTTAAAATCCCTAGAATATGTGAAAATGCCTAAATTGTACCTTGATTCACTTTTTTGAACTAAAAGAGAGAGCCTAGTAATAGAAATTATTTAAATAATTTAACCAAATAGCCAAAAGAGTTGAATTGTCATTTTCAAGTGCATAATTTTATTAGAGTCATATTGATGTAAATATATGGAGATAATTTAAAGAGATTATTTGAATTATATTTTTCATTAGATGCATAAGGTCGAGTATTTAAGGATACTAAGTTCGTAGCTTCCTCATTAAACACTGGAGATAATAATTTCTCAAGTT
This sequence comes from Torreya grandis, assembly GCA_037957365.1. Lineage (NCBI taxonomy): Eukaryota > Viridiplantae > Streptophyta > Pinopsida > Cupressales > Taxaceae > Torreya > Torreya grandis. Next base: position 436,218 of record JARHVA010005335.1, read on the forward strand.
TGTTTTGGACCATTGAAAAATGGGTGATTTTTACCAAATAAGAAGAGAAACTACTTATAGTGAAGAGAATCTATGATTATATCATGTAAATTAAGATGAATGGACTCCATTATGTTATTGCTAAACTAGAGGTATTATACTTTATCAATATCCTAAGTCCTATTTTTAAAAATGCTAAAATTAACAAGGGTATGCTCATTCATGAACCTAGTTTGAGGAAAATTTCATACATCTCCCTTGTTGATTTTGAGTCTTATTATAAATTACCTAGGCTGAAAATAGACTTAGCCTCCATCAATACATGGGACCAAAAACATACCATGATAGACATCCTAGCAAAATGGCTAGAAGTTGGTAATAAGGTCATTATAGATCCCCTAAAGAAAATTCATGTGAGTTAATTCAAACTTGGGGTTAGAATGGTCATGACAATGTTAAAAAAACTATATGTATTTTCACATACAACACATGTTAAACCAATATGGGTGTCTGTTGTCTATTTCATCATTGAGGAAATGTTAGTCCCCCTTTAGGTGAAATCATTAGAATTTCCTTGAGTGGGTAGATCTATAGGATTAAAACCAAGAAGAGGACTAAATTATTCATGATTTCATATTTGAAATATGCCCTATGTGCCACCACAAAAATCCAAAACTAAAGAGAATGGTCTCCAATAGTACCCAAACGATGTCTTAATACTATTTCAAATTACATATTTATAAATATAGTAACCATATCCAATTTATATATGACTGTATTTACCTTTATTTGAGCCAAGCCATTGATGGTATCCTTATGATGAGGATAAGCCCTTTAATGAATAAATCCATTGAGACAATGAGGGACATACAACTATATCCAAATTGTATAGTTATAAGAATTGAAAGAACCCAAATTGCTAGTTCATGTGCCTAATAAGTTTGCAAATTAAGAAATTTCATACCAATTGTTCAATGGGATAGATGGAATTTTAAAGATTAAGAGAAAGGTACTTATACATAATTTTCCCATGATAATTGGTAGAACCATTTTCAAACAATTAGACCACATTGAAGCTACTTCAAAACATATGATTTCCTTCAACCTTCAAATAGATGATTATAGACAATAAGGTCCATATGGTAGAGTAAAGGAGTATTTGAGAATCAAAGGTATTTTTAATATGCCCTATGAGCATGAACCTAGTGTATTTGACTTTTTATACACAATTTAGCCTCATGCTATTAATTTTATATAAGATTTAAAGGTCACAATATAAAGCCTGAGTCTATATTATAAAGAGATCAAAAGATGGAGGATAGATGGCAACTTGGTCCAAGGCAATATCATTTGGTAGATGTTGGTTCTTCTAGGCTTCCATAATAGATATAAAAATAAAGCATAATCTTGAATAAAGGATACCAAATGAATTTTATTCAAGTTTCTTAGTCCTTGAAACTTTTAGAGTAGTAGAGCAAGAGTTACCTCAATAGGAGGTTCACATGATAGCTTTAGATCCTCATGAATCTATGGAGGATGCATTGAGAATTTTATCACTTACAAATGAATCATACTTAGATGTATAGGAGGAGGTTGAGGAATCTAAACATGGTAAGGGAAAATAAAAGTCATTAGACTTGATATTCGTTGATCCTCCTAAGAGGAACATTGAGGCTGTAATTATCTCAAAAGAAAATAGAGAAAAAATGGACAAATTTGATTTCCCTTTGGAGAACACAAATTTGTTTATTTAAGATAATCCAATCTATGAACTAGGTATACTTTAATGGTTCATATATGAACCAAGGTTAGAAAGGATCCCTGCTACTTATCATCCATGAGCCATAGTAAAGACTACATGAATTCTTATGAAATAGGAGTTGAAGCCTTGGATCATAGCATTAAAAAGTGAAGAAGTAAAGAGATTGGATACTCCAAGTCAATTAGTTGACATACAAGCAAAGGTGTCATGTAATCATATGGGTCAATCTTGATTTGGGGTCAGCTATGATCTAGTTACCACATGCCTACAAAGGGTCACTGAGACAATTTTCATGAAAGGAGGCCAGGAGATTTTACATCAAAAGGTGGAAACTTTAGTTCATTTAACCCAAAACAAAGAAAAAATAATAGGGGAGGACTTTATATTTGAATAATATATTCTAGAGACAACACAATCCGAAGTAAAGGGTTACAATATGCAATCAAAAGGTTAAAATATGAGAAGAATAATCTAGAAGAGCAATCCATTTTATTAGTCCTAGTGGATATTATCAATAATTTTGAAGCAAATATCTATGATACATTCAGTTCTTTGAAAGTAATAATTTTCAAATTGGACATAGTGAGTAAACAACATACCCTAGATATGAACCAAGTTAATCAATGGCAAGCTTTAGATAATAAAGTAAAATAAATAATCAATATATTGATGGAAGGCCAAATCCTTGAACTCAAAGTAGTCAGCCTATCACATTTTAATATGGCTATGATAATCTTGATGGAGAAGATTAAGGATGTGAATAAGTGGTTTAAAGGTATAGAAGGAGTTTGAAATAATTTCAAGCAATTAAGGGATAAAATGGTGCAAATACTAGGAGGTTTGATCAAGGATCCAACCATCCTTAGTCCTACAAGCTTGATAACTAATGAAGAGTTCCAACACAGAGCTATCTAGTTCATAAAAGAGGTCAAGAATAAAATACAAGGCACCACAGGGGATAACAAAAAATGTATCTTGGACATGATTTTGTCAGCAAATGAGAAGATTGGTGATGCTAGGAGCATCAAATAAGCCTTGGACAAAACAAAAGTAGTCTTCAAATTTTTTTAAAAGGACAAATAGAGGAGTTGTTCATGGAACCAATCATCAATCTCAAATTGATTAATGAACAATATGACAAATCCATGAATACCTTGGCACAAAATCAAAAGGCTAAAACTATAGGGGTATCTCAAAGTCAATTAAGTTTACTTAGAATATTCTTTGGTACTAGAACCATGTAAACCATTTATAAAGAATATAATATTTTGTAAAAGCATATGCAACTTGTAAAGCATATGACTTATAGGTTAGTTATATTTAAAAAGTGTCATTGGTTATATAATGTTGTAAAAGGACACCTATTCGTAACACTTTTCTAATTTTCATTTTCCAATGGTTAACTGACATACCTCATAGGTTGCCTATAAAAAGGGGTATTGTCAATGTAAAAAAGGAGTAAGTTTTAGAGCAAAACTTTTGTGTAAATTTTAGAGAAAGTAATGCAAGAAAGTGAATTCTACAAATATTGTATCATATTTGTTTATTTGTTTGTTTATTATCATGGCTACTTCTTCAAGTTTATATTTTTATGTTTAGATTTGAATTGATTTTATGAATTCTAGATGTGCATATGTTAATGCAGAGTTGTTAATTTGAGCTTATGCTAGGTTGAATGAAATTTATTATATTTATTTCAATATCCTTGATTTTCTTGAAGATGGGTTAATGAAATTTTCTTTTGGAAGTAAATATTTAAAGTGAATCTAAATTATAATTTGTATGTTTCAAATATCCTTAGACATTTTCCTATAATATGATAGTATATGTAATTTTGGTAATTTCATGTCATATTATAGTTTGAAGATGCACACCTTTGATAAAATTCAAATTTTGTCAAGATGTTTGTACTAAAGATCAAAATCATCCTTCTTTCTACCTACCCTGCTTATTCTCTCATTTTTTTGATTAAATCACTATAATTTAATTTCTCATTGTAAATATTCATGCTAGATTAAGTTTTTAGACTTTAGGTTTTGATCATCATTAATTAGACTTAGGAAGAACAAATATCATATTTCAAAAAACTTTAGGACCATGATTTCTCTCAATAACCACTTATATAATCATTTTTTGAAACATTCAAATAGCTTGCTCACTACTCTACCACATATCTTAGGAAGATCACAACCAGCAACTCATGCAAAAGATTCTTTGAATCTTAAAATGACAAGTGTTTTCAACACTATGAAAACCCTATGATACACACACATTTATCAATAAGGTCTTAATTGGAAGTGACTAAAATTCCACATTTTTGTTTTCTATAGCTACATAGACCTTGTGATTACCTTTTATTAGGTCTTAATTGGAGTTGACTGAAATTCCACATTTTTATTATTTATAGATACTTAGACCTTATGATTACCTTTTATTTTAGGATAGTCCTTGTGGTAATGGATTTCACTACATTCCAAATAAATTACAATAGGTTTGGTTAGAAGATGGACTATGTTAGCTCATGTGGCAAGTTCATAGAATTTTTGTTGATCATTGCCTTTAGTAGGTTGCATAGCAAAAGATTATGATTTAGAACTCTTATTATTTTGAAATTTCCATCCAAAATTAAAACTCTTTCTAGTATTCATATTTTTGTCATTCTTTTTGAAATTATTATATATAGGTGGAACAATTGTTTTTATTTTGCAACCTGCTAATCTAAAAGTCTTGTCTTGACATCTAGTGAGACTTCTCTTTTTCTTCAGCACGGTGTGTTGATTATAGAGTAGTGGATAAGGTCTTAGAGTTTTTCATATTAAAATAGTACATCAGTGTCTTATTTAAACCCAATATAAATTTGGTGACATTTTTTTCCTAATCCTAAATATAATTCACATGATGCATAAATCCTAGAAATTTGATTTTATACTCAAAAACTATCATAGTTCCTTATTTTAGTAACTATAACTTAGTGATTTTATATTTGTGATATATGTTTTTCATATCTCTTATTTTTTACTATTTTTAAAATATTTCCCATGAAAGAGTCAACAAATTTTACCCCTTAATAGAAAATAATTGGTTTTACCATAAGGATACATCACCTAGTAGATGGTAAGTCCCAATGTGTGCTTTAACATTAGAACCCAAGTTATGCAAAGTGAAATACTTATATAAATTAATCAATCATGCCTCAGTGGCATTTTTAATTTATTATCTATAAATTGTGGGAAGAGAAATATTTTTTATCTCCTTTATGATGGGAACCAAAACCTCTAGTTGTTATGGATTCACATCACGAAGTTCTTCTTGTTGTCCACCTTCCTATAGATTATCTAGGTGATTCAACCTCAAACCAAAACTTTCCATTTTCCCTTGAATATTATACAATACACCTAAAATATCATGTAGAACAACATTTTATTCCTTAAAACAACATCTACCTATGCATTCTCATCCACACCATGATTGTCAACTAGGGCACTTCTATCATTCCAATTATCTCATGTTTTTGCAAAATTTACCATCCTGATCACATTTAAACATACATAATAAAATCAAAATATTTTATAAAATTTTCCTTTTATTCATTAAATAAAGGATCTGATACCAAGTGTTGTAACCCCAAAAATATGAGTTATCAAAAAATTGTTTCTAATGGGTTAAGCTCTCAAATTCTAATACAAAGTTAGTATTATATAGTACATTTAAATAGTATAATTATCTTAGTCATGCACATTTTTAATAATTATATATATAACCTCTATATAATAATAATGTGTAGCTAAATGTTTTAGCATGGAAGGCCAAGGTAAATGAAATTAGTTCATTAATGCATAACACTATCATGAAAATGTACCATCTATGAATTTAGATGTGATACTAATAAGTATTGTCTTATCATGGTATTTGGGAACACAAAACACTTGAATGAAATAAATAAAAAACCATTTTAAATTTTTAACTTCATGTTAGTGTTTATAATTCTCATTTAAACTTACTTGAGCTCATGGGTGGTAGCCTTGACTGTAGTTGTTTGAACCTCCTTTCTCATATATGATTAAAACAACTAGATCAATCCTTCATGATTACTTAAAGAAGGTGTGATTTTACCATGCCACAAAGGTAATTTTCACTATTTAACCAATAGGATTTTCCTTCTAATTTATTTTTGTAACTCCTTAACCTTCTTATTTCACCATCAAGGTTCACCTTAAACATGTCTACTTACAAATTCCCAAGTAAGAAAACACAAGGCTTTGATATAATTTATTTTAGAAATTGCATTAAATATTTTAAACCATAATATAATATTAACTGTACCATTTTTATTGTCCTTTTTTAAAATTCCATACATCAAACTATTCATATTATAAATTTAAGTACATATTGTAGTGTACCAAATCAAAAATAAATGTCCATAATTATGTTTTCTAACCCAATAGTATTTAGGGTGAGTATTAGCATACTTATCTTGAATACTATTTCTGAGATAAACATATGAAGTTTCTAACTACAATATTGAATTAGCATGCAATTAACATCCATAAAAAATTTCAATTAAAAATTATGTAAAAACATGTTAAATACATTGATATAGAGTATTAAATTAATACTCTTCATCAATATCATTCCATTTTAATATTTAATAACATTACCATAGTCTTAGATTTTATCTCATGTAATGACATAAAAATCATGCAGGTGATTTATTTAGATAATAAACAAGTATTATAACTATTCATAATTTCATTTGCCTATATAAGGTAAACGACAAAGGGTAAACAATTGTTACTGCATAGTATTAAATCAAGTAATAGGATCCTTGAGACTTAATTAAGTATAAACAAAAGACTTATTCAATAATTCTCATATAATCCCATCCTTAATCAATAACCCAAATATATTTAAGCCCAATATCCTTTTACAATTAGTGATTTAGAATCAAATGAATAGAACCTTAAAATTAAACCCATTTCCTTCAACAAATATATTTACATAAAATAATGAAGAGACCAATTTATTTTAATAAAAATGCACCATTACTCTATATTTGTTACTCAAGATGAGTGTAAATGAATTCAAACTCAAAATAGATTAATGGTCCTTCCCAAATGAATTTATCAACAATTTAATATGTTAAACCTTAAGTTAGACTATATCCATTCCATCTAAAGGTCCAACTATATATTATAGTTCATTTCAATAACTTGTTCACATATAAAATTGAAACAACCAATGAATGACCTTCAACAAAAATGGAAATACAACACAATATCATGATCAACTATAGGCAAGTCATATATGACTAATTGTTATTCAAACAACCTCAAACATTTATAACAATTATTTCTCAATTGGAAACTAAATTATTTAACATCCAATATGCATTCAAGAATATACAAACTTGATAGATATTAAAATTCCTATTTTGTAATTCATTTTCACTACTATTGAATGTATTCCCTTAAGAATCTATAGGCATCATTCATTATTTTATTATAACATCAATATATCATACACTAATTTCATCTCATATCTAAATACCCAATAAAGTTAGTTATAGTAACAATGACTAAATTAATTAGCCTTCAATGTAAAGACAACCATTATTTACAATGAGGAATGAAAAAAATACATCTATTGACTCTAAATTAGACATAATAACATAAATCAACCTTGAAATATAAAATAAAGGATTCATGTATTTAAATAAAAATAGTCTCAAATAACCATATCGAACATATAACTTTAGACTTGAAACACAAGGTAAATAAACACAAAGATCAAGTTCCTCCCATTATCATTTAGGCACATAACTATAATACCTTTATTTTTCCAAAATTCTAATAATTTTCCACTACCTTAAACTTTTATAAATATTACAAGTAAATTGATTTAGTTAAAAATTAACTAACTCAAGGAATGAATTCTAAATTAATTGTAATATATATGACCTAAAGTAGTCATCACCGCAATTTATATATTGAAATAGATAAGAAGGAATAGATGTATTTACCTGTATATAATAAACTAATTGGAAATTTATTATTGATCAAAAAATTTAGTACTTAAAATAATTCCATGAGAACAGTCATACCACTTGAATAAAAAACATGTCCACTCAAAAAAGTGATTGATTGCATTCATTTATTCCTTTTCTAAGTAAACATATAATTTACAAGTTAAGATAATTATACAACTTTAGATAATATAATATTACATAAAATTCTATTTGATTCTAATCTAATACATAATATATAAACCCATAAGTTAACTCTAATAAACATTACCAAGTAGACACATTGGAACCCATGATACGAGAATTGATTCAATAGTCAAGCTAAACTCAAATATGCAAAATTTAAGGTGACTAAATCCCATATTCCATAATATACAACAATTTATGTATAATAATTAGTAAAATAAAACAAACCCAATTAAATAAAAAATTAAGCTAAAAGAGTATTTTTTTGTCATATCTATATAAATAATATTCACATACCATAATTAATTTAACCAATATTCCTTATAATCCACATTAACTCCATTCAACAATGAATGCACAACCAAGTAATCCAACTAAGTTCCATCCATAAGATAATGAAGATGATGTATTAAAATTATGTCCATAAATGTAATGGGCCTATCCATTCATGGGTTATCCCTACCCACACCAACCATTAGTTGGGAAGAGAAACAAACACCTAATGACTAAATTAGAACACATATATACTCTTTCTAGTATGATGCAGATAGAGTCAAGGTAGCAGATTTAGGTTTCCAAGACAACAAATAAAACCATAAACAAATAATGAAAACAAAATGTCACTAGACTTTAGTGACTATAAAATATTTCACATACCATGAAATATACTCCAAAAAAACATAGTGAAAATAAAGCAACAATATCCTCCTCAGACTAGGGTTTAAATTTAAAATCCAAAATGGCAATAGACTTTCAAAATACCCAAAACACAAAGTATAAAAAACAATCAAGCTTATCATTTTCCTAGTTATCCTATACACCATCCAGGGTGATGTGCAACCATATAGTCTCTCTCACAAGGGATTTACTTGACTGTTTATTAGTTATTTTAGGTCTATTCAAGAGCTACATAATGCTTCCAAACCATAAACAAGTTTTTTTTAAAATTTAGAAGCACTAGTAAAATATCCATGCCCTAAACAAAGGTGTGACCACTTACTCATTTAAATACATAATGTAGTACCAAAAAGAAGCTTAACAACCAACTATATCCACTTTATTTCCCTTTATTTCCTCTTTCTCCTTATTTTTCCACCATTTTTTCCACAACATTATTCAACCATTCTCTATTCATATTTAATAGTAGTTTCATCTGGTAGAACTCTACTAAACACAACAAGTTATTAATAGTACCATTACTATTTCAACATGCATGTTGAGGAGTTTAAACCATCATCAACCTTCCTAATCCCCATAATATTCATGCATGGTATTAAAAATAAAGCCATCGATTAGTTTTCAATGAAAAGTGAAACATTAATTAAGTGCCATGACATAAGTCAAATCCCACATTACCATGTAGTTGTGTTTATTAACCCCAAAAAAATTTCCATCGACCTAAGTCTTTTATGACTTATGGTTCAACTAACACATTTTTAATAAATATATGGTATTTTTTTTCTATGACTTCATCCTTTAGTATGCATTAATGCAACCATGCACTCAAACCTCCAAATGGTCTCAAGATTAATGTACATAAAACAACCAAAGGTCACAATAACTTCAACATCTATCTTGAATGCACTTAGATGCCAAACTATAAATATCATTCATACCTCAATAAATATTGTTTACTTAATAATAAAAAACAAAAAAATAAGATAAATGACAAAAAAATGATTGTACATAACAAATGCATGACACAACTTAAAGCTAAAATAAAATAATAAAAATGGTTTTGGTTCAAGGTGGTGATTCTATTTGCATCATGTTTTATGTTTTACCTACATTTCAACCTTTATCACTACCTTTAAGCTTCCCCATCCAGTTGAGCTCAACTAGCACAACACCTATAACCATGCCAACAAAAGGCATTAATTGTACCTGATCTCATATAATCAAATCATAGATATATGAATGTAATGTTGAATTAGATAATTATTAATAATAATTAGTCTAAAATATAATAATGTTGTGAAAATGATTGAAATGTACATAATATATAATATTCATCAAAATGTTAATATAAAATATCAGTCTAATAAATATTCATATTCAAATTTCTATGTAGGTATGATCATGACATTTCTATTATGGTGGTTGTTTTGGTGACCATTATGCAGATGTTTCCCATTACCAAGATAAATAGTACTAGTGGAGAGATTGTCTTGATTCATTAGTAGCAATGTGGGTTCAAATTAAACTACTATTATTGTTGATATAATACATTATGGGTTTATATGATGTGATGTTATTTACCAAAGTCTTTGATGTACCATTCATCTAAGGGACATGAAAAAAGGTTGAGCATTCAGCTTGGAAAAATATTCTTATAAAAGGAAGAAAAGTTAAGAGAGTTATAAAAATGTTCATAGTAAGCCATATTCAACATGTATTTGATCATAGTTTCCTTGTGAAAGGAAGGTGTGGTTATAATATGTAAATAAATACTCCAAAAGTAACACTATGAAGCTTAATAAATAATTTTCCTAGAAGTGGATATGCCAACTTTTTGTTTTAAAATCAATGTTGCTTTTAGCCTTCCCTATGGAACAAAAAAGGTATTTTTACCTTCCATTGTAGACCCTTCATCCTATTTTCAAAGAGGAGTGGTAAAAATACATGGATATAGATTATGCAAATAATGTCAAGAAGTGGAGAGAAACAAATTTCAAAGGGCATTTGAATAAGTGGGGTAAATATTTTCCCCACCACTTAAATTTCTAAAATTATGGGACTAAAAGCCTTCAAATTGAAGAGTTGAACAAATTGGAACCTAAATAAGGTACTATATAAAAATATGATCATATTGGAACCTAAATAAGGTAATATATAAAAATATGATCATATTGGAACCTAAATATGGTACTATCCAAAAGATGATCAGATTATAACCTAAAATGGGTATTGTACAAAAGATGATCAAATTGGAACCTAAAAAGGTATTGTCCAAGAGGATCATTATATTATTTTTTCATTTGGGTAGAAAGGAGTTAAATGTTTAGCTTATTTTTATATATTTTTTAGGAACTAAAAATATTTAAATTTTTGGTGTGTGAACAAAAATTTGAACATGTATATCTTCTAATTTAGTTAGTAAGATAACTGACTATCAAACTTGAGGAATTTATAATATGTCGAGTCTTGGAAAAGTGTTAGTTTATATTATTTAGGATGAAACATCATATTTTTGGAATCAAAAGTAAATTTAGAGTAAATATTTTAGTTTTTATTGAAAAAATAGACGATTTTTAAAAATGTAATGTCATTTTGATTTTGTATGCAAATGTTGTGGCCTTTAGAAGTTAGTGGACTTTATTACAAGTCAAACTCTGGTGTCAAATTGTCAAGCTCTGGAGCCAAACCTAGAGATCCAAATTTAGATATATAACTCTAGAATAACATGTATTTAGATGGTTACAAATGTTTATCCTTCCCTTTGGTGGTTTAGCTGAGCTTATTGGTGGCTTCTGAGGCTAAGAAAGCATAAATATAGGTCTTGGTAAGATAGAGATAATTAGATATCAAGAGAGACATCAATAGTCCTTAGAATAAAAACAAGAAGAATGAGATGGATTTAAGATAGATTCACATTTATTATTTTAATTTATAAATATTTGTTCTTATTTTCTCATTGTTGTCTAGTTATAGGTAATAAGGTGAATACTACACAACTTAGATAGCTAATTTTAGAAGTTTATCTTACTTGAGATGCAAGTTTTCCATTGAACATTAAAGAGATAATTATGAGTATGGGAGACATGAGTTTGGTTTTCCTTGTATGTCCAAGAAGTCAAAAAATCTTGTAAACTTTAGAACATAGTGGATATGAGGAAGCATGGCTTCACTCTTGTTGTAGTTTTCTCAAATTGAGTTTATCTAGGGTATGTCTTGTGTTATCTCTATTTGGTTTTGACATTTTTATTTTATTTAATTGAATTTTTACATTCCTTGAATATAGGATAATACAAAAAAATTTAAAATAGCTCAAGACTTTCACATAAAGGTTAAATAACTTTACATTTAGTATTATACTTCAATGTAAACATTTATAATTATAATAATGTATGGAGTAGTTACATGTTTAGAGTATGGAGGAGTATATGTAATGGATGTAGGATGTGAATATTGTACGTCAAGGGTTTTATATTATTTTGTATGTTGTATATGTAAATCATAAAAGCTAGAATATATCTTAAAATAGTATTTTATGTGTTTTTATATGGCATAGAACTTGAGAGAAACACCTTGACTTGAAAGGGTATATGTTGGTAAAACTTAGAGTGGAATATCTACCTAGTTTAAGGATCAATACCAACCCAATCCTAGTCAATAAAGATCATACTATCCTAATCCTAATCAATAAAGGGTGTAGATACCACTCATGATCAACCAAGATTGTGTTGGCCTACTATTTCACTAAAATTTCACTTTATTTCTTGTTTAAAAAGATTAAAAATTGAAAGAAGGGTGAGGTTAGTATAAGCTAGATATGTTGTGCATGCGTGAATCTATAAATTTGTGTATACTCCTCTTTGTTTGGGGAGGATGACTATAGATAAGAAATTAATCTATAAAATGGTGGATTAGTTAGATAGTAGGGTGGATTACCTAGTGTGAGCTAGATCCAAAAAGTGCAATCTTCCTTAGAGGCTATCAATCCACACTTTTAAAACACTTAAGTTATGATAAACTAAAAATAGATGCTTGCATGAAATAATAGAAGGTACTAAAATCAAATACAATAAATGCTTGAAAAGAAATAAGTGATTTTGATTAAAGATAATAATAAATGATTGAATATTAATGCTAGATCACTAAAATTTGATTTAAAAAATAATTTGAAGTTTTGTGATAAAATAGAAACTCATAAATTAAGAATTGGGTATGGATAGATGGGTCAAATTAGCTTGCTATTATAAAATGACACAATGACAGTTGGTGATCGAGTATGACTATCGATGGTTAGGTGACCATCAGTGGTTGTTAACCATAAATGGTTAGTTAAGTCCATCAGTGGTTAGATAAGACCATCGATGGTTACTATAGAAATTGGTTTTGGAAAATAAGTATGTTGGGGAGAGTTGTAGAGAGGTTCTAGGAGAGGTGTTTGGCTTGAATGTTGGTTACGAGATAGAAAGTAATGCTTATAGGCATCTAGTTTGGGATTTAAGTGTTTAGATGATTGGAATAGCCTATGGGTTGTTTTAGGTAGGAGATGAAGTATCTATAATTTGTAAAATTACAACATAGGGAATGAGGTGTAAAGAATGGGAATGACTCAAGCACTAGAATAAATAAAGCTAATTACAGAGTCTTGATAAAAAAACATAAATACTTAGCTTTTAGGTGTTTTTGGTCTAAGGAATGTTAAGGTGGGTTGAAATATATTGTGGATCTTAGAGAAATTACAATAGAGTAATAGTACATTGGCTCAAGATAGTGAGTTGCAAAAGCACCCTAAGTCTCTGGTCTGGGTCTTAGTTCACTGGGAAACTTTTGGATTTGCCTAGGAATAAAATTCTATTGAACCCAAATGATATTCAACCTTTAAAATCCTCTATTAAACTTTATCTTCATATCTTAATATAGAGTAAAGGGTTATTAAAATGAAGAGTTTAACAAATAACTTATCAAATAGTCTGATAAACATTCTAATTATGCATTGATCATGTGAACAACATACTAAAATTAGACAACTAGTAATCAAGTGATTTACAATTGAATTATATTTTTTTCCTTTGATCATGAAATAATTTAACTAAAAATGGTCTAGGTTAAATGTCAATGGTTGAGAGCTAATAACCAATGGTTAAGAGGACATAGTCAAAAATTGGCTAATCCACTAATGACTAGCAATTAATTCCTTAGGAAATATTTTGAGGTTAATAATGGGATAATTGGTAAATAATCTAACCCAAAGGGGGATAAAGTGTGGTTTAAAGGTTAATAAAACATATATGGTTTTTTTTTCAACAAATATTTCTTAATGCGTGAATATTCCATTTTCAAGATTTTGGTTATGTTTATGTTTTAAGGTCAACAAAAGGGACTAGATTGCTAAAATTTTAGGGATATATTTTTTTGGGGGGGTAGCTCACTAATAATTTACAATAATATATAATATTAAACTTAAATTCATCAAATATATATAGTATATCCCCTGAGATACCAACCTGGGCAACAAGCAGAACCAAAACTAGAGGAGCAAAGAACTGAATGATAGTGTTGAATAACAAACCTTAGTTTGGCCATTCAATTCCAATATTTATCTTTGTCATTCAACTATGTCATTTATCTATGTTTTTTATCTCTTTCGTTCATTTGTACTATTCAAATATGTCATTAGGTTATGTCATTCATCTATGCCATTTGGCTAGGTCATTTGACTTTATCATTTAGATGTGTTTTTATCTCTATCATTCAGCTAGGTCATTTAGTTGTATCATTCAGCTAGGTTATTTAGTTGTGTATTTCATCTATGTTATTTACCTGTCATTTATAATTTGGCTTGGTTGTTCATCTATATAATTTGACTATGTCATTTGGTTATGTTGTTTGGCTATGTCATTTGAATATGTCATTTAACTCAGATGTTTAGCTCTATCATTTAGTTTGGTCATTTGGATCTGTTATTCAGCTCAAGGGCTATATGGGAAAAAACATTGACATAAAAATTTGTCATCACCCACAGATGATTTTCCATACCAATGAATCAAATTTACTTAGATTCACCAAATATTTCCAATAGGTTTTCTAGTATGGCCTCGTAAAATTAGCGTTGGTGATATCTAGAGCTATAGTGTATGGTTTTCTAGTGTCAAAATTTTGCCCCTTTTTGTTATGAAATTTGCATTAGTAAACTACAAAACAAAAATTCAAAGTTGGTAGAAGTTTGGATGCCCCAAGTATGGGAGGAGGTGTTCTACCTCAAACTAGGAATCAATGAAGTGAAATATATTTGGTGGTGGGTTTCACAAGTACATAAGTGGGTGTCAAGGTTGGTTGGGTGGGCATTTAAATGTGAAAAGGCACACATAATATGACTAAGTGTGATATCATAGATCGTGCATAGACTAGGCTACCATATTTGAGGTAGGTGGTAAAATAAGGTTGGACTAGAAGGAGAAGTGATAGAGTAACTATGCCACATCATTAAGCATAGTTGATATGGGTTACTCTTATAAACTCAATTCTCTTAGGCAAGGCTATTGTATTCATAGCTATCCAAAAATTTGTTGTGATCCTAAAAAAACAAAAATGGTTGTACGTATTGAGACTATAAAGCGTCATGTTCTGAGGCACCTAAATGGTTGGTGCACAAATTTAGTGCAAGTTCATTAAATATGTCAAGGTAATCAAGGTATTTAAAATTACCAAGGAAAATTTGGGTCATGAAAATAAAGGGGATGGTAAAGGTACCATGGTGAAATCATCATAAATAGAGGCATATAAGTGGATTAAATGACCAAAAGGTAAGCTAGGTGGGTAAAGGGAAAGTTGGGATAGGTGATCCTTTGGGAAAAGGATATGGTATGATGGTAAAACCCTAGAGGATTCAAGCATTGATGGTCAAGGTTGACCATTGATGGTCACCTATGACCATTGGTGATTAAACATAATCCCTAAAATGGTGATCATAAAAGGTTAATGTGGGTTCTATTTGCTCATTATGCAAATTTGACCCATAGCATTTTCCACTATCTTGAGTGAAAATGACAATGAGTTTATCTTGGTTAGATGAGTGAGGTGGCTGAGGATTGGTTGATCAAGAGTAGATGTGGGATGTGGAATTTTTATCAAGGTGGGATAGATTAGGTCAAAAATCCAACAAAGATGTGTTAAGGTAGAGTTAGAGTGTAGGTTCAAGTGGCAGTATTGGTGTTGAAGGTTCCACCATGAAGGATGACACATAACAAGGTAAGGGATGCATTACATTTTGTAATTTTATTTGATTTATTACATTGGGTGGGTATGTATGAAAAATCGGGGGT
The DNA here is from genome assembly GCA_037957365.1 of Torreya grandis. NCBI lineage: Eukaryota > Viridiplantae > Streptophyta > Pinopsida > Cupressales > Taxaceae > Torreya > Torreya grandis. The sequence continues at coordinate 452,161 of JARHVA010005335.1, forward strand.
TTTGAGATTATAGGAATGAAATTGGTAGAGGGTGGTTGTAAATTTATGTTAGGAATATAGGTTAGGTAGCAATAAAGTAGTTGTAGTCTTAATTGTGATGTTTTGTTGAGGTTTTTAATAAGTTTAGGTAGGACATAAGGTTTTAGGGTCATCAACAGTCTCTACATAGTGACCATTAGTGATCATTATCAACCATCACTAATTGATAGGTGACCATCAAAAAGTTAATGTGTGGACCATTAGTGGTCCACCATCAAACCATTAATGGTCAAGGGTTGATCAGTGATGGTTCTACAAGGAAACAACATCGATTAACACTCAATCATTGATAGTCATTATAAGGTGTGGGAATGGGGTATAACATGGATTAGGAATGGGTTAAAGGTTGGTAAGGTATAGGATTTAGTTAAGGGTTTGGTTAGGATGGTAGATGGGATAAGGTTTTAGTTGGTGAAGGTAAGACTTTGTGTAGTTAGGATAGGGTGAAGGTAATATTTTATTTAGGTAAGATTAGGTAATGTTGGGTAAGTGAGGTAAAATAGGTTAAGGTATGGGGTGGGGTGAATAGGTATAAGGCATAGGATACATGTATAAATTTATCCTTGTAGGTGAAGGAATAATTGTAGATGCAAAATAGAGTGTCTCAGCTCTTGGATGAGGTATGTAGGTCTATGATGGATCAAGAGTGGGAGCACATGATAGAGGTGGGTTTAGGAGGTATGATATTTTATTATCATGTGTTAAGAGATGTGGTGATGTTTTTATCCCTCATCAAGAGATAGGATCTGACTACCAACACTTTCTTGTTTCTAATTGGAGAAATTAACATCTTACTAGAGGAAATTCATTGAATTAAGCATCTATCAATATGGTGTGAGTTGATAGATCATATCAAGAATGAGGAGTGAGATATGCATATGGATCGGCTTTTTGACATCAACTTTATTCACACAAGGTGGCACATGGGAGGCTTCCACCATGTACCCTTATATCACATGGATAGGAGAGGGAGATATCTTATCATGATGATGATGATGATGATGATGATGTTGATGATGATGATGATGATGATGATGATGATGATGATGATGATGATGATGATGATATCCATTACCTATTATGCACTTCTAGATTTTGGTAGTGGAAAATTTCCCTCTTTATTTCTTGGCATTCTAGTAGACATGTTCATGGACTAGATAGTGTTTACATGGGCTCTATTTTAACTAGTGCATATCTATTGTGAGCTCTAGGAATATTTGGTACATAGGTGATATAGCATTAGCATCAGGTTTGTTTTGTATTCATGGGTGTATGAGCACATTAGGGTGTTATGACTAGGTGACATCAAAGTGAGATTCATGAGATGGAAAGGTGACTACACACTCATAGTACTAAGAGAGTGGCATGAGATCTATAGTGGTACAGGGATAGGTTGGAGGCCCTAGTTGATGGGGAGGTTATCTAGTAGCTATATACTAGATTCTTATCATGGGTAAGTTATGCTAGGTAGACCTTATCATTATAGAGCTACACATGGATTTATGGGAGATGGGAGCATGAGGTAGATCTTATCCCATTTAACAAGGTGAGGAGATAGTTTAGTCTTGTTCAGCATGTCTCAGGTGCTTTTTAAAGGTATAAGAGAGAAGATGTTGAGGCACCATTGCCTTCTCCATAGCTAGAGGAGATAGAGATTGACCATGAAGAGCTACCTATGGCCATAGATATTGATGATGTAGGGGTTACATAAGAGTCTCTTGTATGTTTTTAGGTGCATTATATAGTAGTAAAATTTGGGGGAGATGGTGTATAATAGGGTCATAATGTAAACATAGAGAGGGGTGGCTACCAGATAGATGTGGATTCCCCTAATAAGAAAACACTCATCATGGAGAGAGATCAGGTAAATGTAACACTAGCCACATCAAAGGCAACTTTAGTAGTAGTGAGTATAGAGAGATATGGTACATGGCTAGGTGGTTATCCTTATGCAAGAGATGGATACAACATGAGCATATATAGACTTGGTGACATAGGAGAAGGATTACCTAATATAGGCAAGAGGGTGGACACCTACACCTATAGGACCATCGAGGACCATTTATGTGGTGAGGTATGTAGCCATGGTCAAGGAGCTCAGATACTAAGAGGCACTAGTCTTTAGATAGCTTCCAGATGAGCCTCGATATGCTGAGTATAGAGAAATGGTTATTAGGGAAGATATCAATGCTACAATAGGTTAGTGGGAAGCATCTACAAGTGTAGATATAGGTCCATGACATGGATGTGATCCATGGGGAAGTGGTGCCCTGAGACCTTAGACTCCTATGAGACTCCTTTTTTATGTATAATATGATTTTGATACTAGCCCATGAGTTGATGTAGCAAGACGTACACATATTTTGAGATACATGGACATTATGATTATATATGATTATTTTGATTATGATTTTATGATGTGATCATGGTTTTATATATGTTGCTTATGGTCATGGATGATTTATTTTATGTTCAGGATGTTGTTTATGATGTTATTGGACATGATGATGATGCTATGATTACTACTTATCTCATGAGTAGATTTATGCTTTGTTATAAATGTGGATGTTTTAAATTAATGAATCTATGCTTCCTTATCTATATTTACATGTGATGGATAACCTATGTGGATGACTCATAGTTTGAAAAATGGTTATAAATGTGATAAGTGATGATGATTAATGAGATGTGATTGGATACTTAGATGGGATGATTTTTGACATATGAGATGGTTAATTTATTAAAATGTTTTTATTATTAATACACTTTAAAAAATAAAGAAAATCCAATTACTAAACAAAACATAAAATGTTAATTTAAATATTATTCAATGAATTATATTTAATTACATTAAGTTTGATTAATCTTAAAAACACATAGATTAAGTTTGGATAATAAAACCATGTGTGAGAAAAGATAAGAAAAGATAAAAAAATCAAAATAAAAATGTCTTAATGAATGTATCAAAAATTAGGTGTGAGAAAGAGGAAGGAGACATAATGATATTTCATTGGTGAAGACCAAAAAAAAGGAAGCTAGATTGGCTTATGAACATAATCCCTTCACAAGCTTTGCATTAGGATTCATTGGTTGGTTAAAAAGTTTATTGATCACTTAGTGTCAGGTAAGCTAAAAATGTATTGTTTTATAGAGGGTATAAATGGGATATGGATGATAAAGGAACCTTCTTGTGAGACTAGCATACCTCTCTTGTAGGTTACCAAAGAGCTAGTATAAACAAGTCTATGTCACATATGGTATAGACTAATTGATGTAGGGAGTCTACTTGTGAAAGGTGATTGTGGCTTCTAAATAATGGGTCTTTTGATATATATTTTTATTTCTTTGAGAGGTTTTAGGGAATTTGATCAATATGAGAAGCCTCCTAGAAATTGCTTGATTTTCACAAAATCTTTTACTTAGACATCCTTCAAGGGAATGGTCTAATATTTTTGAGAATTGTGTTAGGATTTTTCATAGTTGTCCTTAAAGGGATTATTCTACCTTATATGAAGAATTTTTTCTTGGTTTTGGCACCTTTCCTTCAAGGGAGTAGTCTGCTAATGCCAAAGAAGACCCATAAGATATATGAGTTTTAATGTTTTTGCTTTTGATGACATAGACTTGATTATGTATGCTTAAATGCTTACTTTTATGAAGGCAAAACTAAATCATAAGAAGGTTGAAATAGTGGGTGAGAGGTTTGTTTGAGAGACAATGACCATAGCATTCCATCCTATTAGGGATGAAAAGTATCCATGAGAGTCATGCCATGGGTAGAGTCATGGTACCCATATTTAGGATTAAGGATACAACTATGATGGAAAATCACATGATTCTGTGCTTTAATTGGTAGTCCTCAGAGTGAGGGGAGTAAGTAGAAAACATCATAAAATAAGGGATGCACTTAAGTTAAATAAAAGTTGAGTTTGATCTTATTTAACAAAAGAAAGGATGTAGATGCAAATCATTAAGAGGCCTAAGTTCTAGTTTCCTTCAAGAGAGGATAATCGATAAGCTCCTGATCCATACTTGTGCATAATGATATAATGTCCAAGCCAATTAAAAGCAAACTTGCCTTGTTTTTTCTTTTACAAATTGGTTACATGTTGATTCTCCTTTAAGATGAGGTATCTGATATTGAATTCTCATTCTCTTAGGTGTTTGTTATAAGTGTACTTGATTCATTATTTATAGACATGAAGATGGTTAAGCATGACCAAGTGATGCTCATCAAATAGATCAAATTAGGCTAAACATTCTTGAGGATAATACCCTTAGAAATGACATCCTATAGGGATATGTGAAGAGAGGGTATTTGGATTTTGAGAAGCAAGATAACCTCTTCTCCAAAAATAAGAGAGAAAGGGGTATCACCCTCTAGGTTTGAATGCTATTAAGATATGCCTATAAGGAGAAAGGGATGTGTAAATGCCAATCCTGACCAGATGCATTAACCATTTTGGTTAGTATGTTTTTAGGGGTTTTGTTAGAATATTAAACCTATCCATTAGTTTTTGGATGATAAGGTGAGGAGAAACATAACTTAATGCCAAATGCATCATAAAGACCTTGGACTTTTTTATTTTTAAAAGATTTACCATTATCAATTATTATCTTATGAGGAACATCAAAATGATAGATAATGTGATGGTTAATAAAATTGATAATATTTTCAATGTTGGTTAAAATGAGAAGAATAGAATCCACCCATTTGGTGAAATATTTAGTCACAGTGATGATAGAATGATGTCAATGTGAAGAATGGGGGTTAATTTCAATAATAAAATCAAGTCCCCATTAGGAAAAGGGACATAAATCCTTAGATACTTGAAGGCTATGAATCAATGTATGATGTAAATTTGAGTGTTGATGACATTTAACATACTTATTTACATAATCACAACAGTCCTGGTTAAGGGTGGGATAATAGTAGCCAAGGCAAAGGATACGTTTAGCGATAGCTAGACCAATAAAGTGTCCTTCACAAATTCCATCATGAATTTATTTGATAACATGAGAGGCTTCATGTTTATGTAGGAAATGAAAGAGGAGACCATCAAAGCCCCATTTATAAATAATTCCCCCTAGCATGGTATAATGTTAGGTGTTCTGTATAAATGCTCTTCAACCATTGCTAGAAATATTGGAGGGAATGATGCCTAGGTTGAGATAGTTAAAGATCTACTTATACCAAATATCAAATGGGGTATCTTCCACAATAAAAATGGAAGAAAGGTCTAATTTGGTATCAGAAGGATTGGTTATATTATGGCTAGTGAGAAAAATTATAGACTTAGAAGGTGTGGATGGGATCTAGAAAGCAATGGAAGCCATTGTATTGGAAAACTTGTTCATAGATCATGGAGTGGTTTAGATAAGGTAATGTTCAAATGACATTAAGAGTACATCGACTAGATATTTATACTATTACAATATGTCATTTTTACACTAGTAAGAGTCATTTATTTGATTTGCCACAACCTGGGAGTCACTAAAGATGTTGATTATTTTGATTCCCAAGGCTAAAATAGTTTGGAGACCTATTATTAGAGCTTCATACTCATCCATGTTGTTGGTACAATCAAAATTAAGATTGAAATTTAAAGGAAGGGGTTCACCATTAAGGGGGTTGAGAATGATACCAACACCCCCACCATGTTGGCACTACTATCCATTGAAGAACATGGTCATTTGATAGGTAACATCTTATTGAGAAAGAGTCATGATGGACTCATAGAGAAACTCAAGAGGAGAAGTTTGGTTATATAATAAATGGGTTTATACCAATTGGTTAGTGATGACTTATCATTTAATTGAATTCTACTAGAGGAACTTAAGATCAAACTTGACTAAACGCATGAGCCATTTATCCATACACTAGTTTTGGTATGGCTTAGAATGCATAAACTTGAGTGGGTTGATGTTGGTTATGACATAGGTCTTGTGGTTGAGAAGGTAGTGGTAGAGTTTTGAGGACACAAAGACCAATGTGAGGAAATAGTTATTAGTATGGGTGTATCGAGTCTCATGCTCTATAATCATTTGACTTATTTAATAGATATATTTATCTTTATGTTGTTCATCTCAATGTGTAAGCATTGCCCCTGAAGAGTGATCAATGATATTAATATAAAGCTAGAAAGGTTGATCCTCTTTGAGAGGAAAAAGGATGAGTGGAAAAATAAGTACTCTTTAAGTGAATCAAATACCTTTCTATAGTCTTTATTCCATTTAAAAGATAAATTTTTTTTCAAAAGGTGGTGGAAATGTTGGCATCTATCAGATAACTAAGAGATGAAATGATGAATGGATTGGAGCTTCCACTACAAATTATAGAGTTGTTTGAGGTTGGTAGGAGGAGGCATGTCAAGGATCACTTTGATTTTGGTAGGATTTACTTTGATTCCTCAAAGAGAAATGATAAATCCTAAGAACTTTCTTGAGAAGACCTCAAAAATGCATTTTTTGGGGTTAAGGTGAACATGGTAATGGATGAGGTGTTTAAAAATAACCTTGAGAAATGCTAAAAGATCCTTATGACATTTAGATTTCCCAAGAAGGTCATCTACATAATCCTCTACATTTTTATGAATAAAGTCATGAAAGATGTAAGTCATATCATGTTGGTAGGTTACACTAACATTTTTCATAACAAAAGGCATGAACCTATAATATGAGGTTCCCCACGGGGTAATAAAGGTAGTTTTATGTTTTTCTTCAAGGGTAATCAAGATCTAATTGTAACTTGAAAACCCATCCATAAGAGATACCATCTCTTGGTCGACTGTAAGATCAACAAGCTAGTCAATGCTTGGTAAAGGGAAGTCATCCTTTGGGTAAGCAAGGTTAAGATCACAAAAATGCATGAAAATGTAAATTCCCCTATTTCTTTGGTGATAGGGACAATTTTTGAGACCCATTAGGGATAATCAATGGGTTGGGTGAAATTTAAGGATAGGAGGCATTGAAGCTCTTATTTGAAAAGAAGGGATATGTGAGGGTGAATATGATGAAGTTTTTGCTTGACAGGCTTGACATCATGGGTAGTAATGATATTATGGGTTTTGATATAAGGGTTTATTCTTAGCATGTCATTTTAAGACCAAGAAAATTCTATGTTATGGTCTTGTAAGAAGGAGGGGAAATCCTAAAGCTCTGAGGAATCTAGTGATTGGTCAAATTTTGATGATGTACAAGTTATCTTGAGCACCCAAGTTGACATCCATGGTGGATTCATTTAGCATGGTTCAAGTCTTAAGAGGGAGAGATTTATGGATAGAGGAATCTTCTACACCTAGATAGGTGAGAAGGGAATCATCATCTTGATATTGAATGGTATTAATGGTAAGAGAGTTATCTTATACCATCTCAAGATGAATAAGAGGAAAGGTTATAGTCTCCCCATCCTTTTGATAAGTTATGGGTCCAAGGTTAATCATGTTGACAAAAAAAAAATTAGCGGGAATGGTATTGAAAACTTTATATTTTGATGGGGAATGGGTTGGTGAGGATGTAAATTCCTCATCTATGATGGTAATGGGAGGTGAAATGGTTATCTCTTTAGGCATAATAAATCTGAGACCAAATTTATAACAAGGATTTTAAGTCTTACATAAAAACAAATCATGTAGTCTATGTTCATAATGTCCTAGACCAAATCCATTCCAAACACACCTATGGAGGTATGTCTTGGTGAACTCCAGTTTATCTAGATAGGATAAATTAGAGGTGAATGGTCGAGGAGAAGAGGAGGTAGAGGAGGCATAAAGTATTTGATCAAGTCTCCCATAAACAAGATTAGTTTGGATATTGGGAGGCCCAAAAGGAATAATGGTTCTAATATTGAAATCATAATTAGAATTTTGGTCAACGTTCTCATACTCTTGGGTAGTAGGGAAGGTATCCAAGGTCAAGAGGTAATACTCCCTAAGAGAGAGATGTTATAATGTTGACTCCAAAGGGTCCTTCATGTGGATTTCAATAGAATAGATGGATGATCTAGTGGAATCTTGGTGGGTAGAAGAGGTGGATTCATCATTGGTTGGTGAAGGTTTAGTTGGAAGAAGGATAACATCATTTGGCTTATACATCATGTTTCATGATGTAAAAGGACTTAGGTCAGCTCATATGGTAACTACTTGACCCTCATGCTCAAATTTGATACATTGATGTAGGGTATATGACACACAATTCATGGAATAGATCCAAAAGCATCCAAGCAAAACATTGTACTAGAACTCACCTTTTACTATGTAGAAGAGCCTAGGAAGTATGTGAGGTCTTAAATGAATGTGGAGGATGATATTTCCTAGAGTTGTTTCCATAGTGTCATTAAAGGAATGAATCACCGCTATGGTTTCCAACATAATTTTATCTTGTTATTTAATTTGGTCATATACATGGGAAGAGATAATGTTGATGTTAGATCCTCCATAAATCATAACCCTTTTGATGTACATGGTAATGAAGAGGGGAGGATCTAGATCATGGAGATTATTGAAGCGTATTTCTTAATCCTTAAAGGTAATGAGGGTGGAAATCTAATGAGCTCTAATGAAGGCTTTTATAGGTTATGGATCTTCTAGTTGAACCTCTATAGACTAAAAATCCTCTATCATCACTTGGCAGTGATGGGCTGAGGTATTGATTAGTTCATATAAACTCATCTTCACCAGTGTTTAGTGAAGTTACTTTAGGACTACTCTTTGGAATGAATCAAAAGGGTTATATTGGGAGGCACCTTAGATGGACACATTGGGTTTGGGTGAAAGTGAAGGTGTTTGGGTTTGGTTGGATAATTGGGTGGTGGAAGAAGGGTATGTCCATAGAATGGACACCTTTGCCTTTAACTTTTTTTTGACTTGTGATCATGTGACCACGTGGATGGTATGGACTTGGGGAAAATTTGGGCTAGAGGATTTCTTAGATTCCTTCTCACTCTTAGATGCGAGTGTGGGAGTAGGTAAGTATTGGGTGGTTACTTTTAGTTCTTGGATTGGTGGTGGGATCATGAAAGGTTCTTATAAAAATAATTCATCCTCATCACATACTTGGTGGACTATGACTTAGAGATCTTTTCAATTATTCATATCATGTCCAGGAATTCTATGGTATGAGAAAATCAAATTATCATTAAACCAGGATGGTTCAGGACTATGGGAGTTGAATGGTTTTATAGGAGGTAAAGTTAACAAAGAAGCTTACAATAATATTTTTAATATTGTTTATTAAGATTTAAGAAAAGGTGTGAAGGATTTTGGGGTTTTGGATTTGAATTTTGGGGTGGAAGCCTTCTTAGGAGTAGGCTTCATAATGAGAGTTTTGGGTGGTGGAATATTCTTATTATGTGACATTTTGGAATTCAATGGATTAGAGGTAGATGATTTGGAAGTTAATGGTTTTAAGGTAGAAGGTTTAGAAATAGAAGGCTTCGTAGTGGATGGTTTAGAAATAGAAGGGTTATAAGTAGAAGGCATGGAAAGAATAGGTAGAGGTGTAGCTAAAAGAGGAGGTTGGGTTTCAGTTGTCTTTGGGAGACTTGTTTTCTTAATGGAAGGATGAGGTCCTAGGATGGAAGAAGGATGTTGTCCTAAAATGGAAGGCAAGGTTTTGACTTTTAGATCCTAGGTGGCTTCACTTTGGTAAATTTAACTTGGAGTTTATTTAGTGGGTTTGGTTGAGTTAAATCCAAATTTAATGGTGGGTGATCAAGGCTCTAATTAGGGAGCACACCTAGGTTTTTAATGGGCTTGGTTAGGATGATAGAAAGTAATTGGGATATTTTGGATGGAGTTGGTTTGTTTAATTAGACTATGGTTTGAGAAGTCAAGGTTTCTCATGGTTTGGTTGAGATGATGGTGGGTTTAATAGTGGAATTGGAAGGTTATGTGGAAAAAACTATGGTTGATAAATCTTACTTGGTTGGATATGGAAGCCCAAAACAATGCCAAAATATGGCACTATCCATGTTGGGTTGGGATAGGAACTCCAAGTTTTGAACCAATGTAGAGAAAGGCTTATAGATGGGTTTGATCCTTTGGTATTAGACTCAAAGGATAAGCCCATAGGCTAAGAGAGGGGAGCAGTTACCTCATCATTTTTCTTAATCAAAGGTTCCAAGTTTTTGGAAGGTGATTCCTCCATGGGAGGGGTAGGTAAGGTGACCTCTTCCTTAGGAATGCTTTCCAAATAAAGAGTGGAATTATTTATGATGGAAGAGAAAGGTATGGTGGTAATGGTTTCCTCCTTTATTATGTCTATCAAAGGAGAGGTTTATAGCTCCACTACCTCAATAAGTGGAGAAAGGGGAATAGTTGATTCCTTTATTTTGGTTTCCAAATGAATAGAGGGTGATTCCACTACATAAATAAGTGGAGGGGAAGAAGAAGTGGTTTGGAAAATGGTTTCTTAAACAATGAGCTCACTAAGAACCACATTAATAGTATGGACCTCATGGTGGTGAGAGAATTTTGCTTTATTATTTTCATTATTCATGGAAGGTGCATGGTTGGGGAGTAGCTGCCTAAAAATATCAAATGACTAATTTGGGGGTGTCTTTGGGTTATCCAACATGAGTTATCCCTTATCAATCAACACTTGTAAAATTATTTTGAAATTATTACATCTACTAACATCATGCCTAATGACATGGTGGTAACCATACAATTCATTCTCCTTATACTACCTAGGTATACGATGAGAGGAATAAAATTGTTGAGGGGGTCTAATTGGAGGTAGTTGTTTGATATTTTCTTTTAGTAAATATTTATAAAATGGAATCATATGACTCCCCTAGAAGAGTGTATTTATTTTGGTTTTTATGGTTTTATTTTTGAGTATTATGGTTGGAATAATTAGAAGAGTTGGTTTGGTTAACAACTGGAGGAGGGGTGGTTTTAAAGGAAATTACATTCATGGTTCCTTTGGTTTTAGTGTTAGTGTTGGTGTTGGAGTGGTTTTTGGTTATGGATGAGTAAGTTTCATTTGACTTGAAACTAGATTTCTTGTTTCTCAACTTTAGCTTCCCCTCATCAATGGCTCTAATATCTATTTTTTGTGCCATGGTGAAAGCCTCATCAAAGGTCTTGATAGTTTGAACCTATAATGTGGAAGAACTATGTTTGGTAAAAGCTTGAGAGAAAATTTCAATCATCTTAAGTTGGGGCAAAGAGAAAGAGAGTTGGTTTATTAAACCTCTCCAATAGGCTATGAAATTAGAAATTGACTCATCCTCAAATTATCGAATGGAGTATAGATCAGTGATGGAAACTTTCTTAGATATATTTATGGAAAAATGATCTAAGAAGGTTTAAGCTAATTGGGTAAAAGAAAAGAGGGAGTTCTTGGTAATAGCTCTATACAAATCTAATGATAGACTAGATAGGGACATGGGAAAGGTATGAAGAAGGAGAGTATCATCATAATTAATCAAATAACAAGAGTGTCTAAATTCTCTAAGATCTTGTTGAGGATATTCCTTGCTCTAAAATTTTCAAAATTTTGGAAGTTCCCATTGAGGAAGATAAGGTCAGATTGGGATGGATGGGTGAATTTGTTTGTTGCAAATTTGATCATTTGATAAGAGATTATGGGCACCATAAATATATGACTCCAAATTGTCCATCTTATCCATTAACATCTTAACTAGATCAATTTTTGGTTGTGCACTCCCATAATTGTACCATATGTTATATTCAAGTTAGGTATGTGCAACATATGGATAACTAGTGGAAGGTTGAGAGGATACCACATATTGGTATGTGGAAATTGATGGTTGGGAAGATGCCATGTATAGGTAAGTGGATATAGGAGGTTGGGTATAAGGTGAATCCATAAACCCTTATGGGTTAGTAATATAGCTTGGGTTGGGTGCAATGGGCACTTTTTCAGGAATTGACATGGATTGGGTTGGAGGTATGGTTGGGTTGATAGGTTGAGGATGGGTGGTAACCTTGGTACTAATGGGTGGAAGGGTAGAAGGTATAGAAACCACCAAGCTTTGGAATGGATTAAATGTTAGTGGGTTGGAGATAAAAAGAAGGGTGGAAACACTAGTAGAGGATATTCTAATAGTAATTGGAGTATAAGAGACCAAAGGTTGGGTTGCTCCTATACTAGAAGAGTTATTGGTTGGGTGAAAGGTGTTTGGGTGTTGGTTGGTTAGATGGGTTGGTTTTAAATGGTGGTATTAGAAGGGTTGTTTATAGAATAAGATGTTTGGGTGACTAAGGGTTGGGTATAAATGTTGGAAATAGAGTCATTACCCATAATATGGGATGGCATACCATAGGGTGGATCAATAGATGGAATTGAAGTAGGGGTAAAATAAGACATGGTATTATGGTAGTGTTCAAGGGATATAGGGTTGTTATACAAAAATGTGGTGAAATTTATATCACCTTAGGTAACCATCTAAGGGATACTAGGACGTACAAAATGATGGGGAGAACATTCTATATCTGAGACATAAACCATGGATGAAGAAGAAGAGGAATATGGGTGGTTGGGAGGTGGATCTTGATTTGCCTAGTTTCTTAGTTATTATCTTGTCAGACCATGCAAAGGAAGAGGAAAGAAAGGAAAAATCAATCTCACAAACTCAAAAGAGAAGCAATCAAAATAAAAAGGTCTCAAATAAAATAAGCATACACTAAAGTATGTTTAAATCATAGAATATATTTTGTCTCTCTTTAGGTTTATGCTTTAATTTTAAGGAGTTTATGAAGACCAACTTGGTCTTGTAGAGTGGGTATTAGAAGATGTCTAAATATGGTTTCAGGTAGTTAAAGGCTCTTAATATTTATACTATAACTTGGTACATGGATTTATATTGGGACCTACCCCCTCACTTCACACACCACAATGATAAGGGTGTAGGGTGCTTAGTCAAAATATACTGAGTTTCTAGAGATTATACTTAGCCAGTGTATTAAGTTAGTTCTCCCCTTGGTGGTCAAATACAAGTAGGATAGTTGAGGAAAGGTGATCACTAGGTGATGAAATCCTAATCAAGCATTATGTCATTTTTTTAATGTTTGATTGAATGTGTGGTTCAGTATTATGTGTGTGATAAAAAGTGAAAATATGATTAATTTACTTGATTAAATTAAGCTATATGAGCTATTCAATACAAGCAAACAATAGATGCAAAGTTAATTTTAATCTAAAAGAAAATTTTGGTGTCTTTTCAAATGAATAAAAAATAACTAAGATGCACCTAGATGTGATATGATGATGCAAAGACTAGGCCTAGAATGTGTACTTTTGATTTTCAAAATTGAAAGCAAAAATGACAATTTTTACTTTTTTCTATGAAATAAAAAATAAACTAGAACTTGCATTTTGGAATGGAAGAAAGGAAATAAGGAACGTTTAATTTTCAAAAAAGAATGTATTGAATGACTATTCTCTAATGTAACTAAATGTCCTATAACTTTGAACCCAAGAGAAATCTTAAGGGTCCCATTAGGTGTGTCAGAATGTTTCACTAAAATTTTGCTTTATTTTTTGTTTAGAAAGAGTAAAACTTGAAATAAGGGTGAGGTTAGTATAACTTGGATGTGTTATGCACATGTGAATCTATATGATTGTAGATACTCCCATTTGTCTATGGAGGATGACCTACAGATAAGAAAGCAATCTAGAAAATGGTAGATTAGTGAGAAGTAGGGTGGACTACTTAGCATGAGCTAGATCCAAGAAGCACAAGCTTCCTTACAGGCTATCAATCCACACTTTTAAAAATCTTAAGTTATAATAAATTAAAAATAGATGCTTACATGAAATAATAGAAGGTACTAAAATCAAATACAAGAAATGCTTGAAAATAAACAAGTGATTTTAATTAAAAATAATAATAAATGATTGAATACTAATGCTAATCACCCAAACTTAATTCATAAAATAAGTTGAAGTTCTATGATAAAATAAAAACTCATAAAATGAGATTTGGGTATGGGTAGATGGGTTAAATTATCTTTCTATTTTAAAATGACACATAATGACCATAGATGGTTAGGTGTGACCATCAGTGTTTATGTGAGAGTTGGTGGTTTTTAACTATCGACAATTAGGTAAGTTTGTTAGTGGTTAGATAAGACCATCGATGGTTATTGTAGAATTTGGTTTGGGAAAATAAGTCTATTGGGGAGAGTTATAGAGAGATTCTAGGAGTGGTGTTTAGGTTGGATGTTGGTTTCAAGATAGAAGGTAATACTCAGAGGTATCTATTTTAGGAGTTGGGTGTTTGGGTGATTGGAATAGGCTATAGGTGGTTCTAGGTAGGAGATGAAGTGTCTAGAGTTTTCAAAACTCTAACACAGGGAATGAGGTGTAGAGAATGGGAATGACCCAAGCACTAGAATGAGTAAATATAATTATTGAATCTTAATAAAAAAAACATAGATACTTAGATTTTAGGTGTTTTTAGTTTGAGGAATGTTGAGGTGGGATGAAATCTATTGTGGATCCTAGAGAAATGTCAATAGAGTAACATTACCTTGGCTCAAGGTAGTGAGTTGAAGAAGCACCCTAAGTCTTTGTCCTAGTTTTTTGTTCACTAGGAAGCTTTTTTATTTTCTTGGGAGTCAGAATCTCTTACACCTTAATGTTATTCAATTCCTACAATCATCTCTTCAACCTTCTCTTCATATATTAATATAGAGGAAAGGGGTGTTAAAATGAAGATTTTAACAAATAGTTTATCAAATAGTCTGACAAATATTCTAATTATGAATTGATCATGAAAATAGTAGACTAAAATTAAACAATTGGTAATCAACAAGTGAGTTATAGTCAAATTACAATTGATTCCTTTGATCATGCAAGAATTTAAGTAACCATCAGCAGTCCAAGTCAACCATCAGTGATCAAGGGGACATAGTAAAAAATTGGCTAATCTAATAATGACTAGTGGTTAATACCCTAAGAAATGGTATGAGGTTTGTTGTTCCCAAAATCTGTCACTTTTTTTATGGACAACATGTCAAACATTTTTGTCTTGTAGGCCAAAATGGTCTCTTTCTTTCTCAAAATGTTTTGAGCAGTTGAGTTTTTCAATTATTCAAGCCTTTTCAGCTAAGGAAATCGTAGGTTCAATAGGGGGCTTTCTCAAAGGGAAGTTCAAAACACTGAAGGCATTTCCTAAAAATTATAAAGATGGTTCAACATCGAGGTTCAATCAAAAGTATTTAACGGTGGGGTTCAAAGAATTGGAATGAATCATTGAACCATTGAACCATTGAACTCCCCTTTTTAAAGGTTCAACAAGTTCAAAGCTTTAAAGGATTAAGGAGTTCAAAGTTCAAAGTTTGAGTGAATGATTCAAATGGAAGATTCCAAAAAAAGGATCAACCAAATGGTTTAAACAATTGGTTCAATGACACCTTGAACTCATAAAGAAGACTAAGTGAATGTGGCTCTTTATAAAACATTGAATCGTTGAACTACCAAACTATTAAACTTTGAACCGTTGAACCTTGAACCATTAAACTTTGAAAGGTTCAAAGAGTTCAAGGTTTAAAATAGCTCAAGCAACCAGTGACGTCCTCATGGATGTCAAATTTAGGGTAATGGAATAACCATTAATTTTCAAATAATGTAGGCCCAAGGACAAACTCAGCTATCCACTGAAAAAGGAGATGAAGAAGCCAGCAGAAGGTGAGAAGATAGCCCCAAGAGCTCAGATCACCAGGAAGAGACAAAAGGTAGCAAGGGAAGAGGGAAAGTTACAAAGACATCCAAAATATCTATAGAAGAGTTATTTTAGTAGGTGGAATAATCCACTAGGTGGACCTCAGAGAGTGCAAGCATTCAATGGTGTGGCCTATTTTTTATTCACTAAGTAAAGATGAATGGACAGCCATGTAAACATCATAAAGAATACCAAGTAACCCATGCTTTAGAGGAGACATTTGAGATGATTTAGAACACCAAATTTAAGGTTGATAACCTATTCCAGCATGACCCCTCACATAATTTCCAATGCATTCAATGCAGCATAGGCCATTTCATGAAAATAATCACCCAAGTCTTTCTTTGGATGCTATATATTTTAATCTCTCATTTTGAATAAGGGAGATCTCTTTGTTATTAGAAGTGAAACTCTGCCCAAATTGAAATGCATTCCTGAGAATTTGAGCTCAAATTGTTAATCATATTTTATCAAGTGAATGAGAAAGCAAGTGACCTTTTAGACTTTGTGTTGAAATAGCTTGTGTTATCTAGGAAATCATTCTTATGTCTTTTTCCTAGATACAGTCTTGTCCATTTAATCATATAAGTAGAATAAGTGGAAATAATCTAGGTGATGTCCTAAAGCTGAATGTGGGAGACTTTATGCTGCCATAATTGTCTTTAGTCTGTATGTGTTTTATGTTTCAGGATATTGGAGAGACTTTGTTTTAGGATATTGGAGAGACTTTGAGCTCCCCTTATCCTTCATAATATTTTAATCTATTATAGTTTTTAGTGGAGACTTTGTGCTGCACTTCATACTATTGTGTTACTTTGTCCTAAATCAGTAGGAGAAACAATGAAAGACTTTGTGCTTTCATGGGTTTTTTGTGGATCCAGTTACTGCCCAAGAAGAAATCCTACTATTTACTGAACATCATTTCTAAAAGAAGAGAAATGCCTTCAGTAATTACACCAAAATTCTTCTTTGTTTTATGAATATCATCTCTGAGAAAAGAGAGATGGATGGTATGATTTCACCCCTAAGTCTATTTTTAGTTTATATTAGTATATTATAGTTTATAGGGAACCTCCCCTTACTAAGAGGAGAGATTTATCTCATTATAGCTATGGTCACCACACCCATTTTTCCATATAAATCTCATTGTGCTATGGTTTATATACCTATTTTTCTATCATTTAGTTGATGACAAAATATTCACCCAATAGTTTTTGGTGACTCCATTAGGGAAGAACGCATAATTTGAAGCCTCAAGCTTCAAATTGAAGAAGTTCTAGTTCTTTTCCATTTCCATTTCACACTCTGATAGATCCATGGTATACACAAAGCCAGAGAGCTCAAGGTATTGTTAACCCTGTATTTAATTTTGTGTAGCAAAATTAGTTTGATCTTTCTCCTCCATGAGCTCACCTCTAGTGAACCAGGAGTTTTCCTCCTACCAACATCAGGTCTCTAATACCTAGCAAAGCTTCTCTTTTCTCTACTAGTAGAGATTTTTCCATACATATCCCATAATGATTTGTTATCCCTCCTTTCAAAATTTATATCATGGCAGCTCAAGGCCCCTAGGGTAACACCTTTGGCCCTTTGAATCTAACCCCACATTTACATGAACTACCCCATAGTTCAAGAAAGAATTTTCCTAAATTCTATGGTGATGGGAGAGTTCATCCTAACGAGAATATTGTAGCTTTTTGCATATCCTGTGGTGTGATAGGCATTGAATTTGAAGATATAGCAGTCAGATTTTTTGTGGAAACATTGCAAGGCGATGTTGTAGACTAGTTTTATCATCTACAAGCACAAACAGTAACTAACTAGAACACTCTCAAGGCCAAGTTTGAGGCTAGGTTCAAACCCACAGAATATGCACATGCTCTATTAGCCTAGCTTACACAAATGAATAAGGAGCCTCATGAACCCATGCGAGACTTCATTCCTAAATTTGACAAGCTGAGGAATAGGATTCCTATAATTTCTCGGCTGATGCTAGAAAATCTAAAAAGCTTCTTCATCAATTCTCAGCTTCCTGAAGTGAGTTTCTTATTAAGATGGGCTGGCCACATAGATCTTTTTATAGTTCAAATTTTGGCCACTAAGGTTGAAGATGATCTTATCTTGGTAGGAAAGATAAGAAGAGATCCTAACAGAAATAAATCTTCTTCATATTCTAAAAATTTCTCTACAGACACCACTAATCATATGGTTTAAAAGCTAGCAAATAAATTTCTAGCTCTAAAAAAGTAAATGGCACAAGGGATGTCTTCCCCTCCTTATCGAGATATACCAAGGAAGACATTTCTCAACCATTCATATCAAGGCAATGCTGCCAAGAATCAAGGGAAACCAAATCGTCTTCCTCCCCCACAAGGGAAACTTGCTATTGAAGCAGCACCAGCTAACTTAGTAGTTGGTTATCATGAAGTTGAACATGATTTCTCTTTCCAACCTAATTTGGACCAAGAAGATGATGGTAATCTCTTTGTAGAAGGTGAAGAAGAATTAGTTGGCAACTCCAACATTGGTTTTCTGAATTACCAAGATGAAGCTAGAAGTAAGGGAGAAGTGTTTGATGGATCATACGCTATATTTACTAGGTCCTAAAACTAGTCAACTCAACAAGTTGATAAGGGAAAAATAGGGGAAGAGTCTCGACCAACAATTTCAATTGCTAAATAGGGAACTTCACTACCTTTCCAATCAAAGGACCCAGTGATCAATAAAAAAGTGAGTACCTCAAACAACCATGCACCTTCTGCTTCAATTTCTCAAACCAGTACCACATCCAATAAAACCTAGAATGATGGACTTCATTCCTTTGTTTCTATTTCATTTCTGTTATTTGACATAATTGATCATACTAGGAAGACCAAGATCTAAATGTCTGAGTTTGAATACTTACAATTCAACCCTGAGCAGTTGGATAGGCTAGTTGAATGCATCAAGAAAAAACCATCTCTATAGGACAAAATGTTTCAAAGGTGACTCATGATACCCCAAAGAACACATCCACCCAAAAAAATCTTGTCATTACTCCTCATGTTTCCCCTAGGAAGACAAAACCTTTCTATATTTCACTATTGATATATGGTCATAAGTTGAACAACTGCATAATAGACTCTAGAGCCTCTGACAATGTTATACCCACCAAGGTGGCAGACTCTCTCTGTCTCACTCTGAATAAAATTTTTGGGAGATGTTTCTCCATGGAAAACAAGAAAGTTCCACTTTTGGGACAGATTAAAGATGCCCAATTTGTATTCACAGCATTCTAAAAAAAAGTATTAAAATGATAGTCTTGGTGGCTGACGTTCCAGCTTCCTATGGCATTTTGCTTGGACAAAATTTTTGCAAGGATGTTAGTGGAGAATTGAGCATGGACCTGTCTAAGGTGAGGATACCTATCAAGGGCATCATGCAAAGGCTACTTCTTGAGGAGTCAAAATACATTGTCACCCAAATATTAGCCCTTGAATCTCAAATTTTGTTTGAATCTTCAGGAATGGGTAATTACTTTCTAACTACTAAAGATGTTTCTATTTCATTAGACAAAAGTTTACTAGGTGATAATTCAAAAAATTTAGACAAGATGTCAGAAGAATTGGTGGAGCACAATTTAGATAAAAGAGGACCTTCCCTCTCCAATGAAGAGAAATCTTTAAGGAGATCAGATTCTAATGATGTCTAGATTCTAGAATTTGATGGCAACAATTCTTCTACTAGTTTTGGAGATGGGATTGTTTTGATATCTCCACAAGGAGATATTTTCCCCTATTTGTATAAGTTTTAATTCAACAATACTAATAATACCACTGAGTATGAATCTTTGTTGCTCAGATTAAAATCTACTCAAGCTAAAGGTGTCAAACTTCTTCACACCCGAGGAGATGTTGAACTGGTGGTTTGTCAAGTGAGGAACCTGTATCAAACCAAGAATGAAAGATTACAACATTATCATAATATCATGTTGGACTACCTTGAAAGTTTTGAGGCTTTTATTATTTCTATGGTGCCCAGAGAATTCAACAATTGAGCAGATTCCTTGGCCATCTTTCGACCAAGTGTACCTGATAATGCCAACCATTGGCAGGTGTTTAATGGTGACAACTAAATCATTTCTTTTCTAGAACAAATGGATAGCTTTGAGGATCTTTATTTTTAAAGGCAGTGAATCTCTACCATGGGAATCAGCTCTTGAAACAAATTTAAAAATTGGTAAAGAGTTCCTTCAACTCAAAGGGAATAAAATTCCCAAAGGATTAATTTCTCTTGAAAAGCTATCAAATAAGCATGATAGGTTTATCAAGAATCCATAAATGGATTGAGGTTCCTCCAAAGGTTTTGATCAAATAAATTTGAGTATAAAAGATAATCCCAAAATGGTCAACATTAGGAATTGTTACACTCTTGATGAAAAAATCAAATTCATTACTCTACTTTGCCATTACATTGATGTTTTAACGTACTCTTATGATGATCTGAAATCTCTCAGGCCTAAAGAAATTTAGCACAAAATTCATCTCAAGGTTGGTTCATTGCCTCACAAGCAGAAACAAAGGTAGTACAACCCCAAGATATTAGGTACTATTCTTTTTGAGATCTAGAAAATGCTAAATATAAGGATAATTTTTCCAATCCATCATTCCACCTGGATTGTGAACATAGTCCCTGTGAGAAAAAAGAATGGAGAAATTCACTTCTATGTTGATTTTGGAAAGCTAAATCAATCTTCTTTAAAAGATAACTATCCCCTGCCCATCATGGATCAACTGCTACAGACAGTGACTGGCTTAGAGATGTTATCAATGTTAGATGGTTTTTTGGGATATAATCAAGTGGAAATTGGTGAAGTAGACCAACATAAGACCACTTTCACTACACCTTGGGGCACCTTTGCATATCACAAAATGCCTTTTGGTTTGATCAATGTTGGTGCCACCTTCTAGAGAGTGATGGATCTTGCCTTCAGAAATCAAATGGGGAAATTCATTGTGGTATATCTTGATGACTTGACCATCTTTTCCAAACATCATTCTGATCATGTGCATCATTTACAACAAGTGTTGGAATGATGTTGACAAAATGGCATTTCCCTCAATCTTAAGAAATCAATTTTTGAGGTTAAAAAAGGGAAACTTCTTGGTCACATTGTATCCCAAGAAGGCATAAAGATTGACCCATAAAGAGTCAAATCTATCCAAGAGCTTACTCTTCCTACTAATAAGATTACAGTCCATTCTTTCTTTGGAAAGGTGAATTTTCTAAGAAAGTTCATCCCTAAATTCACAAAGAAGACTCACCACATTGTCAACATGATGAAGGGTGAAGCTAATTTATATTGGATTAAAGAAGGCAAGTCAGTATTTCAAGATATCAAGGAAGCTATCACCCATGCCCCAATCCTGGTTTGTCTAGATTATACCAAAGACTTCATAATATATAGCTATGCTTTTGAACACATGTTTTTAGCCATTTTGGTTCTGTAGAACAAAGAAGGTGTGGAGTCCCCCATATCTTTCATGAGTTGTCCTCTCAAAGCTCATGAGCTAAAATATTCAAACATGGAGAAGCATGCTTATGATATGGTTAAGGTGGTAAAACACTTCCATTTTTACATCCTAGACTCACACACTATTGCTCTAGTTTCTAATACAACAATAAAGTCCATTATAACTCAATAAGAGTTTGCAACTAAAATAGGCAATTAGATTTTTAAAATCCAAGAGTTTGATCTTGATATCAAACCTATGAAGCTTGTGTGGGGAAGAGGTCTCTACCAATTAATTACTGATAATATACTAGAGGAAGCAGGGCATGAAGAAATAGAGGTTGTAGACATGCCTATAATTCTATTCATCACCACTATGAAAGAGTGGTATTCCAATATTGCTCATTTCATTACCTATGGTGAGTGTCCTACCCACATATCTTGTAAAGAAAAGAGGACTGTTAAGTTGAAAGCTACTTTGTCCTGCGAGACAATGGTTTTTATAAGAGGAACATTAATGGGTTATTTCTTTGTTGTGTGGATAAAGTGCAACAGAGTAAAATTTTGGAGTCTTTCCATAATTTGGCTTGTGGAGGACATTTTTCTACACCTATGACTTCCCATAAGATTCTATGAGCTAGGTACTATTGGCCTACTCTATTTTTAGATTCATACACTTGGGTGCGTAGATGTGAGTTGTGTCAATAGTTTGTTGGGAACCCTAAGTTGGCCATGTTACCTCTCAAGCCTGTGGTGATTGAAGAGCCTTTTCAATAATGGGGTATTGATTTCATTGGTGCTACAAACCCATCTTTGAGTGCTGGACATGAATATGTTCTCACAGCCATAGACTATTTTACCAAGTGGGTGGAATACATTCTAGTCAAGCATGCTACTTCAGAAGTGGTATGTAATTTCCTCAAGGAAAATATTATCTCCCAATTTGGAGTCCCAACCAAGATTGTAACAGACAATGCAACATGTTTCTCTTCTCATGAGATTACCCAATTTTGTTACTATTATGGGATTATCCTCTCCCACTCTTCTAACTATTACCCGCAAGGAAATGGTCAAGCAGAATCAAGCAACAAGAACTTGGTGACCATTATAAGGAAGCTGGTAGATAATAATAAGAGAACCTAGCATAAAGCATTTCTTGACACTTTATGGGTAGACAATATTACACCCAAAAGGCTAATAGGTATGTCACCATTTCAACTTCTATATGGTTTGAATGCAAAGATACCAATCACCATGGAATTACCAGCATTAAGGTTGGCAAAGCTAGTAGAATATTCAAATCTTTAAAGTTCCATCAACAAGAGAATCATGTACTTGAATAAACTAAATGAGAAATGAACTATGGTGGTAGACTATATTGCTACACATCAAATTTTGGTAAAGAAACTCTTTGACCAAAAAGCGAGGATTCATGATTTTCAGATTGGAGATCAAGTCTTGTTGTGGGACAAGAGGAGAGAACCAAAAGGAATGCATGGAAAATTGGATTCCTTATGGAGAGGTCCATTTGCTATTCATCAATTAAATGGTGAAAATAGTTTCTTTCTAAAATATCAAGATGGAATGCCATTTTCACTACCTCACAGTGGGCATCATTTGAAGCACTTCAATTCTTGAAGTATCAGATAAGTCTAGTTATATATTTGTTTGTTTTGTGTTGTTCATTTAGTTTTTGGCATCTTTCTCTTTTTGGGTGGCATGACTCCATATCTCAATGGCATAGATGAAGGCATGTAGATTCTAGATTCTACTCCCTTCGATTGCTTTAAAGTCTAATCGATGAAATTTCCCCAACTAGAGCCAGTTGTTGTTCCTAAAATTTGTCACTTGTTTTTGTGGACAACATGTCAACCATTTCAGTCTTGCAGGCCAAAATGGTCTCTTTCTTTCTCAAAATGTTCTGAGCAGTCAATTTTTTTAATTACTCAAGCCTTTTTAGCTAAGGAAATGGTAGGTTCAATAGGCAGGATTTCTCAAAGGGAAGTTAAAACACTGAAGGCATTTCCTAAAATTATAAGGATGGTTCAGTGTTGAGGTTCAGTCAAAAACATTCAATGGTGGGGTTTAAAGAATTAGAATGAATCATTGAACCATTGAATTGTTGAACCATTGAACTCTGCTTCTCAAAGGTTCAATGAGTTTAAAGCTTCAAAGGATCAAAGAGTTTAAAGTTCAAAGTTTAAGCAAATGATTCAAATGGAAGATTATAGAAAAAGGATCAACTAAATGGTTCAACCGAATGGTTCAAATAATTAGTTCAATGACACCTTGAACTCATAAAGAAGACTAAGTGAATGCGGTTCTTTACAAAATATAGAATCTCCGAACTGCCGAACCGTTGAACTTTGAATCGTTGAACCTTGAACCGTTGAACCTTGAACCATTTAACTTTGAAAGGTTCAAAGAGTTCAAGGTTCAAAATTGTTCAATCAACTGGTGATGTCCCCACAAATGTCAAATTCAGGGTAATGGAATAACCATTGATTTTCAAATAATGCAAACCCGAGGACAAACTCAGCTATCCACTAAAAAAGGAGCCGAAGAAGCCAGTAGAAGGTGAGAAGATAGCCCTGAGAGCTCGGATCACCAGGAAGAGACAAAAGGTAGGAAGGAAAGAAGGAAAGTTATAGAGACATCCAAAATATCTATAGAAGAGTTATTCCAAAAGGTAGAGCAATCCACTAGGTGGACCTCAAAGAGTGCAAGCATTCAATGGCATGGCCTATTTTTATTCATTTAGTAAAGGCGAATGGATAGCCATGTAAACATCATAAAGAAGACTAGCCAACCCATGCTTTAGAGGAGACATTTGAGATGATTTAGAAAGCCAAAGTTAAGGTTGATAACCTATTCTAGCATGGACCCTTCATAGGATTTCCAATGCATTTAATGTAGCATGGGCCATTTCATGAAAATAAGTGCCCAAGTCTTTCTTTGGATGATATATATTGTAATCTCTCATTTTGAATAAGGGAGATCTCTCTATTATTAGAAGTGAAACTCTACCCAAATTGAAAGGCATTCCTGAGACTTTGAGCTCAGACTATTAATCATATTTTATCAAGTGAATGAGAAAGAAAGTGACCTTTTAGACTTTGTGTTGAAATAGCTTGTGTTATCTAGGAAATCATTCTTATGTCTTTTTCCTAGATACAGTCTTGTCCATGTAATCAAATAAGTAGAACAAGTGGAAATAATCTAAAAGATGTCCTAAAGCCAACTATGGGAGACTTTGTGCTACCATAATTGTCTTTAGTCTATGTGTGTTTTATGTTTTAGGATATTGGAGAGACTTTGAGCTCCCCTTATCCTTCGTAATATTTTACTCTATTATAGTTTTCGGTGGAGACTTTGTGTTACACTTCATACTATTGTGTTACTTTGTCCTAAATCAGTAGGAGAAATAATGAAAGACTTTGTGCTTTCATGGGTTTCTTGTGGATCCAGTTACTACCCAAGAAGAATTCTTGTTGTTTATTGAACATCATTTTTGAAAGAAGAGAAATGTCTTCAGTAATTACACCAAAATTCTCCTTTATTTTGTGAACATCATCTCTAGAAAAAGAGAGATGGATGGTATGATTTCACCCCTGAGTCTATTTTCAGTTTATAGTAGTATATTATAGTTTATAAGGAACCTCCCCTTACTGAGAGGAGAGATTTATCTCATTATAGCTATGGTCACCACACCCATTTTGTCGTATAAATCTCATTGTGCTATGGTTGATATACCCATTTTGCCGTCAGTTAGGTGATGATTAAATATTCACCCAACAAGGTTAATAATGGGATAATTCATAAATATTCTAACCCAAATGGGGCCAATGGGTGGTTTAAAGGTTAATGTGATATATAGATCCATAGTGTATGGTTTTTTAGTGTCTACACCTAATCTTTTTCAACCAAGAGAGTATTAGTTCATTCATACTTAACCAATAGTTTATCAACCTGCTCTAAGTTAAACAAGAGCATAGAAGACTACTCTTGGTTAGCCAATAGTGTATTGGCCTAATCTTGGTAAAAATTCTAAAGTTATCAGTTTCTCCCAAAAAAATTGTGTTATCTCTTCATTGGTTTCTATATTTTTTTGCACTTAGTTTAATCTTCCAAATAGTACACAAGTTTAATAAAATTTGATATTTATATCATGACCCTCTTCCTATTAATTTTGAAATTTTCATTACCTTTATTATACTTATATATAATTTTATTTTTATATTATTGTAATATTTTTAATTATGAATTTTATATTTTTTATGGTTTGGTATAGTGAATTGCTAATGTAAAACACTTTACCATACTTTTAAATTTACATTATCTTATCTTGATATTTGTTTCTATATTTATGTGAAATTAAATATTATTATCAAATCCTCTCTTTATCATTAATATATTGGAAATACCTTACTAATTAAAATTTATTTTATTTTTGGATCAAATTATATTTATTTGCAAAGTTTATTGGTATATATAATGCAATATGACTTAGATCTATCAATTAATAAAAAAATAAAAACATAAACTTTGATAAAAAAATTATCATACACCAAATGAATATCTTTCAATAATTAATTCAATGTATAAGTTAAGCATGTAAGCTATGGCTATGAGGAAAAAAGGTGATGGGAGGAATGAGGGATGGAGGGATGAAAGAGATGAGAGGATGGTGGAGGTCATTAGTGTATTTGTTAAGGAGATGTGTTTATTTGCTTACATAGTCTTTAGTGTCTATTTTATCCCATAATTGGACATAGACTATGTTTAAAATTGGTTTATAAGTGTTGATGTAATAAAATCAAGATTTTCACTTACTTTTATAGAGGATTTATTGTCTCTCTTTAAATTTTTTATTTTATATTCAAGTATGATATTTTTCTCTTTTTTTTCCCTTTTTTTGGTAATCTTATTTTATTTTTTTAGAGGCTACTCTTGGTTAGTTTATTTAAAATGGAGTTTGGTTTTTATTACCAAATATTTTTAAAAATATGTGATGTTTAGGGTGTTAAGGGTTCATTCCTTCATCTTAAGTTTTTTTGGCCTGTAAAGTATTCTTTGAAGATTCTCATCTTTTTTTTGGTCTTAATCATTCCAAATTGATATAGTAACTAAGCTCAAACCAAAATAGGGAGTTATAATGGAAGGATAAATTCAAGAGAAAATGAAGGCCACGAGTCTGCAAGTTAATCCAAGTTCTAACCCTTTTGAGATTTTAAGATAAAAGGTGGATGAAAGTCAAGAAAAAAAGGCATTAGAAACATTATGACTCCAAAAGTAAATTTTGGTTGTGACTCAATTTATGGGTACATGAGGTCGACTTTGGACTTCTAAAAAAATACCTACAATGTATGATCCATAATATAAGTTGATGTAGCATAACAAGTTATTATACCCTAATTTGATTTTATAAACCCTACTAGGGTATAAACTAATATGTGAAATTAGATTTCTAAATATGACATTTAATCATGAATCTAAATTTATAAAGTTGAAACAAATTAAAATGATTTGATAAGTGGAATATGCTAAATATATTAAGTACAACAAAGGGATAATTATTTTGATTTTCTGATTGACTGTCTAATTATGACTAACCTCTCATAGTGGAAAACAAACTAAAGAAGGCCTATGTGTTTCCATATGCATAGGGTCAATTCCATCAATTTTGGGTTAGTAATTACCATCGATACTAGCATGTAGTGGTCAATAGTGACCTATAATGAAAAAAACATCTATAACTATATTTTCACCTTCACATATATTTTAAAGTTCTTTATGTGTGATTTTAAACCTTGATGATGTGTAAAACTCCATAAATCAACCTTATTCACCTTGAAACCCTAGATTTGATTTTGAGGGATAAGAACTTGTAAAAACTAAGAAATTTTAATGTGTTGAAATGACCCTAATCAATCCCATTGATGATTGATCAATGTCTATATATCTAATACTCTAAGAAAGGAAATCAATCTAGACATAGTTCTCCCACTTAGTGTTATTGTGAAATTATGTCCCTTTCTATATGAATCCAATTAATGATTTATATTTGATACCTTACAATACTTTATTTGAATTTTATTTGGTATGCTTCAAACTTGTTATGGGTTGATCCTAGTGATTGATATGCAAATTGGGATGAATATGGTAATTTTTCATAATATGAAATAGTGTATAGATGTGAGGTAGATAAGTTCAAAGTCCTATATCAAGTGAATATTAGGTTTGTGTGTGTATGTGTGTGTGTGTGTGTGTGTGTGTGTGTGTGTGTGTGTGTGTGTGTGTGTGTGTGTGTGTGTGTGTGTGTGTGTGTGTGTGTGTGTGTGTGTGTGTGTGTGTGTTTGTGTTTGTGTGTGTGTGTGTGTGTGTGTGCGTGTGTGTGTGTGTGTGTATGTGTGTGTGTGTATTACCCTATTTATTATTTAAAAATAGTCTATAGGTATAAACATTGAGAGATTATTCATATTTTAACGTATCACATTCAATAGTAAATTTGAATGTAAATTATAATTGATTAATTTTATTTGTCATGTAGCATATGTTAAATATAATAATTACAACCAAGAGTAACATATTTAGGTTTATTTAAGGGATTAAAACCCTCTTCTCATCCTCTAATTTGCTCCCACGGATAATTTGTTGATGATACTATCTTCATGGGGAAAGTTGAAGTCAAGGAAGCAAGAAATTTGAAGCAAGCTATAAATTCATATTTATCTGCTTCTGGTCAGTTAATTAATTGGAATAAAAGTATAATGTTCTTCACCAATACCCCAATTCAGAGATAGAACAAAATTGCTAAAATCCTTGGATGCTCTATAGGTTCTTTCCCCTCATCTTACCTGGGTCTTCCTCTTGGGATGAAAGTCCCTGAAGCCTTTTGGGAGGATCTCATTAACACATTTAGTAAGAAACTTGTGGGATGGAAAGGAAATTTTGTAAGTCAGGCAGGAAAGTTAACCCTCCTTAAAGCAAGTCTTCAAAGCATACCTACTTATGCTTTAAGTCTTTTCAGAATTCCTACCAAATTTGCAGAAGCTATTGAAAAAATCCAAAGAAACTTTCTATGGACTGCTACCAAGGAAAAAAGGAGGATGCCTTTAATTGCTTGGGACAACATTTGCAAACCTTTCAGGGAAGGAGGGTTGGGAATAAGGAAAATTAGAAGTATGAATACAGCTCTCTTAGCAAAATTGGGATGGAGGGTTTATCATGAAAAAAAAGAATGGAGTAACATATGGAAGCATAAGTATTTATTCAATGCAAAATCCCTTTCTTATTTCTTTTCTTACCCTGACGATATCTGACCATCTTCCATATGGGGGGCAGTTCAGGGAACTAAAAAAATTTTAGAAGAAGGATGCTCATGGAAAGTTGGTAATGGAATAAAGGTGAAATTTTGGGAGGATGCTTGGTTAAAAGAAAACCCTTTGATAGAAGAACTCCAAGATAAAGAGGTAATTGATCGATGTAAGCAAAGATATGGAATAATGGTAAATCAATACTGGCAGAACAATTCTTGGGTGAATTTAACTGATCTTGATCAAGATTTCAATAATATACAATTATCCCTCAATGCTATCTCTCTCTATCCTAATCTTGAGGATAAGATTATCTGGCATGATGATCCTAGTGGACAATTTAAAATATCTACCATTTTTACTTCAAAGGGAAATGGTAATCAACCTTTGTGGTCGCATGCCTGGATCAAGGGGCTCATCCCCAAAATAAAATTTTTCTACTGGACTCTACTTTAAAACAAAATCTTGACTCTTGACAACTTGCAAAAAAGAGGAATATATATGGTGAACAGGTGTATTCTATGTAAAAAGGGTTTTGAAGATAGAGATCACTTGTTTGTGAACTATTCTTATACGCAGCAAGTTTGGAAAGAGATCCTCAATCTTTAGGGTATTATATGGGTTCATCAAAAAAGTTTAGAACT
This sequence comes from Torreya grandis, assembly GCA_037957365.1. Classification (NCBI taxonomy): domain Eukaryota; kingdom Viridiplantae; phylum Streptophyta; class Pinopsida; order Cupressales; family Taxaceae; genus Torreya; species Torreya grandis. The sequence goes on from JARHVA010005335.1 coordinate 481,345, forward strand.
ATCTTTTAAAAGTTGGTACTGTCCCTCTAAGAATCCTAATGTTCTTTTTCTCTGGAAATTAACTCTTCCCCATATTTGGTGGGGTATATGGAAAGAAAGAAACAATCAAATTTTAGAAGTAAAGAACTTTCAGGATGGGTGTTGGGTCAGAACATTATTAGATCAATAAAGGAGAATTTCTCATTGCAAAGGGATCCAAATCCAACCTTTCAAATTGATAATCCCTTAAGATCAGAAAGGCCTAATGTGAAAACTAAAAATCCAAGATTAGGTGTTAAATGGAATGTCCCCCCTTATGGGTGGATCAAAGGAAATTTTGATGGAGCTGCTAAAGGGAACCTGGGAAATGCAGGATGCAGAGGAGTCTTGAGAGATCATGTGGGAAACGTAATTGATGCTATTGCGATTCCCATCGATAACTCAAATTGTCATATTGTTGAAGCTTCTGCAGCCCTTCAAACCATCAAATTAGTTGTTAAATCGGGATATTCTAAATTATGGCTGGAAGGGGACTCCCTGAATATCATTAAGATCTTAAATAACAAAAATTTAGTTTCATGGTCTATAGAGGCAATGGTGTTGGAAATGAAAACCTTAATTCAAAAATTTGAGAAAGTAACTATAACCCATACTTACTGTGAAGCCAATGGGGTTGTTGATTGGATAGCAAATCATGCAGTTTAAACAGGACACAAGGTGAGTTGGCAGGATACATTAAATAAGAATGTGGATCTTAGAGTGCTCATTAATCATGATGCAATTCATTCAAAGGAAGGAAAGATCTACTTGGAATAGAAAATCAATGATTTGGTGGAGTGGCCTCACGGAGGAAGGATCACACTCATTAAATAGAAATATTCTAGAGAACGTGAAGTGGGTTCTGAATGTGCTAGAAAATAGGTGAGTTTCATTACAAGTTGATAATAGTTGGTCTCATTGCTCAGTATTCAGTGTTTGGGTGTTACTGGATATTTGTATGGCTCACAAAATGAAAGGAGAACTAAGGAAGTAGGAACCTAAAAACTGTGAAGATTGGAAAGCAAAACAAGATGTCTGAAAGATCCTTCAAAGAGCAAAGGTTGTGAGCTACCTAGAATGGCTACATGGTTCAAAACCCCATATAACGATGGCTTTTTTCAAAAATTGGATCGACGACAGGGTAACCCTCCATGGCATTATGGTGAAACTCACTGAGGAATTCATAGTGGAGGTCAAGGGGCTTCCAATGGAGGGAATAAAATTCTCAAAGCAGACCAGCATTTCTAATTAGGCTTTTAGCAAATTCCCAAAGATGGATGCTGAGGAGCAATAGTTGGAAAAGAGTGGGGATTTTTTTGACCTGGAGCAGATTAAAGGAATCTAGTGAGATGTTTTATGCTACATCTGTGAGTATTTCATACTTGATGGAAGAAGCAACAGAGTCCATAAATTTCACTTTGTCTTTCTTAATCATTTTAGATACAAATTTAGAATCTCCTTTCCTTACTATTTGCACTTCTCATTGATCCAAAGTTTGTTTTCTCATAAGAAAAAGGAGTCTCATCTTATATTACATGAGGGATAAATTATAATAATTAAAGGTTACTGTAAAAACAAGGCCATTGTTTTGAATCCTTATTCGGATAAAACTAAGGACTCATAGAGTAAAAAGAATGAAATAGTAAAGCGAAAATAAAAAGCTAAATCCAAATCCTCCAGCTTCAAAAATTAGATTGCTAATGAGGAAACAAAGTGGGAAAGCACTGAGAGTTCTAAGGAGGAGAGTATGGAGGAAGAGGAAGGAACATAAAGTGGGGAATAAAGTTCTAGTGAGGAAGAAGAAGATAAAGGTAAGAATGAGAAAGCAGGGGTAACTATAGAGGAAAAAACTGAAAACAATAACTATGATCTTGAGGAAAACTAGCAAGTGCTAGGGGAAATTGAAAAAGATTTGGATGTTCTAATTGAGGACCCTGCTTTGGAAACTAAGAAGGAACATCTAGTTCAGGATGCCAATCAAGTAATGGAAATTAGAGATCAAGTAAAGGATGATATTATCCATAACGAAAGCCTTGTTGAAACTAAGGAACAAAAATGAATGGAAAGGGAGGATCATATGGAAAAAGATGAAGACAATCCAAAAGAGAACACATAAGATTTAAGTGATATAGGGTAGAATGACAAGAGGCACTCCCTTATGAGCTTGTCCAAATGCAAAGCAGATGCTATCCTTCAATTTGACTCATGGATGTATAAGGAGATAATGGGCCTCAAGAAGAAAATGGGAATATTGGAACGTAACCAGGAAGAAGATCGGAATAAAATCAATAACATGGAAAAGCAAATGAGGGATATTCCTATCAACTTAAAGACTATGAGAAAAATCTAAGGGAACTCATTAAGGAAAGCAGAATGAAGATGGAGGAGGTAACCTCTAGCATATGTGCAGCTGTTGTAAACATTGGAAAATGAGCAAATGAGGAAATCAAATCCTTAGAGGGGCCTAGCAAGAGAACTAGACAGAGCTCAAGAAAGAAAGCAATGCAAGAGGGTGCTACGTCGATGGCTATAGCTATACAAGACACTGCTATGATTGGTAAGGAAGTAGTGAAGATGATTTTGGAATTAGAAGAATAGATCCATTGAGCTCTTACTATCTTGGTTCTTTTAGTTGGATGTAATATCTAGTTCCATATTCCAGCTTTTTATTTTCTTATCACACTGGAGTTTTTAGGTCTCTGTAAAACTTGGGGTCCATCTTTTGATGTTCTTGATTGGTGGTTTTAGGTCCATGTAAAACCTATTTTTAACACTTATTTGAAGTAGGTTATAGGTTTTACCTGTGGATGTTATTGTTATATCCTTCTTCCTTTGTTTCAGGGTTTTGGGGTCCCTTCAAAACCTATTTTTACCTTAATCTAAAACATACTTAGTGTTTTCCATTTTATAATTTATCATAGCATATGTCTAATAGTGTAAAACATGATAAAATATACATGTGATAGCTCATGTCCAAAAATAGCGTATATGGCTAAGTTTGGACAAGTCTACACTACCTAGACAGCTACAGCATGGTCGTGTCTATTGACTACAAATTTTCCAAATATGAAAGTGATGAAATTATAATAATTGTACCACTTATGTCTATGTCTACTAATATTTCTAAGATATTTTTATTTTATAAATGTTGTGTATAACCCTTTATTTTCTTTCTCCTTGTCTTGAAAATCTTAGGTGTATTTTTTAAAGCTAAAAACCTACAAAAAGAAGGGGAATTGCAATAGACTGAGTTGAATCTAATCATCCCCATTGATTTTTAACCATTAAATACATAATTATATACTTTGATGATAGAATCAAGCCACACTTAGTTATCTCAATAGTGTGATTATGTAATTGTGTTCCTTAACTATATGTATGCAGCTAGTAATGTAGCTTTGATACTTGGCAATGTTCAATCTTGAATTGATTTCAAATAATTTAGAGTTAGATTATGACTTATCTTAGTGATTAATATTATATTTGGAAAGAATAATTTATATTTTATCAATGTGAAATAGTGTGTAAGTGTCAAGATCTAGGGATATTTAGCATTAGTAATGAATGACATTTCACTTTTTTTTTTGAAAATCAAAATTGGGATTAAGATGTGTTAATAAAATTAAGACAAACTACTAAGTAAATTAGATTACATTAAATACACAGATAATTCTAAATTTTATATTTTTAGAAAGGTGCTAAAAGGGGTAAGTACTAAAAAATAAATGACTTATCTGGAACTCAGGCATGTAGGATTAAAATAGTGATTATGAGGCTATGTGAGGTTGATGTGAATTAAGAATAGGTTTATACCTTATCCTAGGATAAGGACAATTTTTTTGGACTTGACCATCCTAAATTAATTTTGGTATGGTATATATTAATATTTTAGGGTTTGTTTCCCTCTGTGTAAATTCTAATAAGTGTGCCTTCACCTGCAGGTCTTGTGTCTATATGTTTATGGATTTGCTTCACTATAAGATCCACTATATACCTTCTTATTCACTCAAAAACATCAATCAATGACAATAAAGAATAAATACTATAAATTTTTGAAATATTAAATGGGATGGGGTTGTGCTTCACCTTAACATCTTATGTGTTGAGCTCTACCTAAATGCTAATACTCTAAAGAAGGATCAAACTCCATCTAGTTCTCCCATGTTATAGTGGTGTGTGTATAATACTAGTCAAATGTTATATGATGGTTCAAACCTTATTTTATTACATGATTGAATAAATAAATTTTAACATTTTTGTTTTATTTAGACCTAACTTAGGTTTTCTTGGGTTGTATGTACTCATAATTGGGATGAATAGGTAATTTCCTCTCAATGTGTAGTTAGATAATATTTGGTTTTTACAATCATGGAAGCCCCCAAAAGTGGGTTTAAAATGTGATTATATAGTGAACTTGTTTGTACTTCCTTAAATTAGGATTTAGAAACATATATAATTACATGTTGATATGAATTTTAATTTTGCAAATTAGCTATTAATTAATCTGAAGATGAAACTGACAAATTTAGACATGACTGACCTACTTAATTTTCCTGAAAGAGCAGTTTATTCTAAGGAATATAAAACTAAACCAAAGGTATTAATTAGTTAGGTAATGAGTCTAGGCCACTTGGAATTAGGAATAATAATTTTTGGTATCATATTTTCTATAAGATATAGGGTCATCCATATAGAAGTAGAGGAATAACTGTAGATCCATGAAATTGAGCATAAGTTAAATGTGTGTAAGGAGTGATCACAAGTGACTTATTTTAGAATTAAATTTTAATGTTAATGTCCATGTTTTCCCCCTTTTATTTTATTAATGTATCAAAGTGAGATTAATTTATTAAAAGGAAGAGTGTTACACATAAATTTACCTATGAAGAGTGTTACACATAAATTTACCTATGTAGATCACATGCTAAATTGTGCTTCATTCAAAATTACATTAAAACATGTATATATCAATAATTACTTAGGATAAAAATATTAAATTAAAGACAAATAATATGTATATCAAATAAAAAGGAATTAATACAACTTTTCATGTATATGAACGGTTATGTTTTTTGATGCAAAACTAGTGACTATAGAGGATGGAACCCTTGGAAATTTCCTTATTGAAACACTTGGATTGGATTGTGCATGACCCAATCCTTATTGGTATGATAATGTGCTTAATAACTAAATATTCACCTTAATTCATCATTACACAACTCAATATGGTAATGTATCTTTAAATCCTTGTATGAATCTTGATAGATCATTATGGTGTAAAACTAGTGCAAAAAGTTGAATTGATCATTATATATGGAATAAAATTCATTCTGGTGAAAAACTAGTGAAAAACCTAGTGTAACTACTGAAAAAATAGGTGAAATACAATATTAACTTTGTATATTTTAGACAACAAATATAATTCCATAATTTGCATTCCTTATGTGGAAACTGGTATAAAAATTGAGCAAGAAAATGATCATGTGTTGCACACATTCCCTTAATCTGATATCTGAGTATATTGATTCTAATAATTGAGTGACATCAAATGAATCTCTAAGTAAAAATAAATAACATATATTGTGCATGATTCCCCAAATTTGATCAAAATATATAATAATCTTGTGTACGAGTCTAAAATTATTTATGGGTAAACACTAAAAAAATATTTTAGAAGATGTTTAATCAAAATTGGGGAAATAAGGAAATACACTTAGACCTTAATTATGACAAACTTATACATAATATTAGAAATAATAATATATACATAAATTAATATTTTTTATTTGAATTTTTTTATTTATGGAAAGATGATAAAAAAAGGAAAAGAAATAAGGATAAATTACCTAGCTAGAAATTAGATGATGCAGGACTAAGACTAAGACTATAGATTTGACTGTGTGACTATGTGAGATGAATATGAATTGGGAATAGTTATTTTCTTGATCTTTAGATGACTTTTCATTGATTAAATAAGGTCATGACACATTTTATATTATATAGAGTGCTGGTGTATGGTAATTGCTTTTCCCTCTATATGAATATGGGTTTGTGTACTATTGTTTGTTGCTCATGTGTATGTATTTTATTATGATTTATCTATCATAGAAGACATTATATACCTTATTATTGACTTATAATTATATCTCAATAGATAATGAGTAATAAAAGGAACAAATGGGAAAAGGGGGTAAGTGGTTAAATGTGTGCTTGACCTCAACACCCCCTGTGTTGAGCTACCTACATACCAATACTCTGAAGAGGGATAAAACTCCATGTCATTCTCTCATGATATGGTGGTGTGTGTGAAATACTAGCGTAATGATAGATATTGGTGCAATCATGGTGTAATTATGTTGTTAAATAATGACTTGTGACTTTTGAGTTTTATAAAAACTTAGCTCAGGGCTACTACGATTGTGTGTACTCAGAATAGGAAAGAATAAATACTTTCCTCTAAATGCACATTTGCATGTTCTAGATTATTTTCTTTAATATGATACTCTATTGAAAAAATGGTAATAAAATCTGGCTTTTAGTTATATTATAGGAAATTCCTTGAATGGGGGTTTTTTAACATGCAATATGACCCATTTCATGAATTTAAATTTGAGAAAATAATTATTTTTTGATAGGAGGATTTGGACATTGGATTTAAACACTACTAGTGGGTGAGATAGTTATGAATGATAAACCTTTCCTAAAGAGTAGAGCGAGATAAAATAGAAGTGTGGATCAATCTAAAAGTGATTTTATGTTACTTAAAATCATGAATATGGGTATTCATAATTACAATTTTCTTGGAGGTAAGGATCATACACATAAAAATAGAGTAACAGTATCCTAAAGTCATGGAATCAAACATGAGCTAAGTGTGTAAAAGGAATGGTCACAAGATCATTGTTTTATAAATGAAAGTGAATTTTAGTGACTACATTTCTACCCTTTTATTATATTAATATATATTATATTAATGTATCAAAATGAAAGAATTAGAGTAAAAGAAAGAGAATAATACCTAAACTTACCTATGAATAATAGTCTTGAATGTAAGCCACATGTTGAATTATGCCTCATTCAAACCAACAATGAAACATGTATAAATCAGTCCTTGATTAAGATGAAAATTTATAAGGAAAGACAAGAAAACTTATAGATCAAAATAATAAGTAATAAATACACCTATTTGGGTACACAAACCATTATGTTTTTTGGTACAAAACTAGTCACTATAAAGGGTAAAACCCTTGGAGATTTTATATGTTGAAACACTTGAATTGGACTATGCATGCCCCAATTTTCAATATAAGGAGAGTGTAATTAATAAATCAAGGTGTGATTGACCCCATAATTTCATATCCAAGGTATTATATTGGCTTGGAACCTTATATGAGTTCCAATAGATATTTTTTGTGTAACACTAGGGAAAAATATGAAACAACTACTATAGATGGGATATGATTCATTTATACTACAAAATTGGTGAAAAATTAGATTAAAACTTGTGTAAAATAATATGATCTAAGTCTAGTCTATATAATGTATAGAATGTCATGATTTTCCATTAATTCTATGAAATTGGTGTAAAACTAAGCAAGAAATTGACCATATGTCATGTACATGCCCCAAATCATATATATATATATATATATATATATATATATATATATATATATATATATATATATATTGGAACTAAGTAATATCAAATGATTTTCTAAGAAAAAACATGTGTAATAACCTAGAATGCTTGTCACATGCCATGAATATAATCAAAATCTGATATAAACCCAAGTATGACATATGAACTATTTATGAACACAATACAAATTGATATGTGGAGTGAGTGTAATTATAATAATGTTGAAAGGTGTTTTTAATTTCTAGGATGGAAATGCATTATTTTGTACATGACCATCATACACCCTTATTTAAATGGAGCATTATAGTCTGAAATTAAGTTTTGAGATTAAAATTTGGGTATGACCTATGATAAATTGAGTAAAAAAAACATTTTCTTATATATATATTAGGTCTTTGTAGCTTAGTCTATAATACAAGCCACTATGTATACCCCCTATTTTGAGCTAAGTTGTGAAGCATGTGAAATAACTTAACTTAAAATAAGATGTTGTTAATGATGTTATATAAACGAATCAAATGTTAGTAATAAAGATAATATTTTAGATCATGACATCATCATATATAAACTAAAAAAAATAAGAATTTAGGATGCATGTAGAACCAAGTATACATATTGTCATATGTAGATAGATGTTATAAATGAGAAATTTAGTGAATAATATCATAATATCATAATTAAAATTAAATAGAAAAACTTAGGGGGAGATGCATGATATCCATCAGACATCAAAAAATTGGGAAGATGCATGTTATCATAGCATTTCAAACTAAGAAAACTGAGAAAATAAGAGTCATGGGCATGATGCTCACACATAAAGAGTGCATAAAAATTACAAAAGACATTCAATAAGAAGTTTAAGGGACTTCATACAAGGTACATGTTCAAATTTCACTCACGCACATAGAATACATTCAATAAGTCTTGGATCCACAAAAAAGAACATGTTAAAAAGCCCATAATAGAAACAAGTGAATACACAATTGAAGCATATAAGCAAGTACAAAAATATTTCATGAGTAAATGTAAATGATCAACATAAGAAATTAGTAAAATTATTATATTTAGTAGATCATGTATCTAATTAGATATCAATATGAAAGTAAGTGACAATAATGATATATTTTTTGTAATGTATTAAACTAAAGTATGAATAATAGGGATAGTCATAAAATAATAAAACATGTGTAAGATAATTCCCCTATTAAACTTTATGAGATGTAAACAAGCTATAAAAGGATTGTGAGTATTTTAATTATGAGAATGTTTAACATGTGTTCACAAGAGCAAATCTGATAGAATCAAATAAGAGTGTAGTGTATTACTATCTTTAATAGAGTGTAATTATCTCTACTAGTTTTATGGGTCTGATATATTATCACCACCTGCAACTTCATCTTGGGATGATAACTTGTATGTTTTAAAACTTACCCAAGTACACATTTTAATCATTTTTTATATAAACTTTATATATAAACATATTTTATATAATGAACACAAATTTACTAATGTAAATAAACTACACATATCATGCATAGGTCCTAATTTTTAAAAAAATTATAATTTTTTTATGTTTTTTTCATTTTGAAATATATGGAATAGAAAAGAAAAACATACTAACCAATGAGTCCAATAAGATACTAACAATAAATAGGTATTATAACTATCATAGGAAGGATGACCTCTCATTAATGAAAATGTCATACCACTATAAATGAACTAGTCTCAACTCAATATCTAAAAATTGGTCTAATTTTGTACCATAATTTACACTATCATGATGATGATGTATAGCATGTTGTGAGTTTTGTTTATCAATATGAACTCTAGGACTCTTATGAACCCATCAAGGAGTGTATGAACTCTAAGTTGGTGCTCTTTATGAAACACCCTTAGTGATTTGTAATATTAATCTGGGGTATGTTGGTGTATAGAGTGGTTCTTGAGAATATATGACAAAATATTTATTGAGTGGATTTTCAAGGATAAGTAACCTTGGAAAGTGATCCACTTCTAATTTTTTTGAGTATATTTAACCTTTTTAGGTTGTTCAACTACAATCTATCATTTAGGAATAATAATCTTTTGTTAAAGGGGTATTCATATGGAATAAAATGAATTATAATGACCTCATTAGTAGAAACATACTTCAAACATATTTTATTATGTAGGGAACTATATGAAGATACTAAATCCAAGGGTATCCCAATAAGATAAATAAGACTCCTACATTGGGTACTATTATAAACTTTGAGGCCACATGTTAGATAATACTAAAGTGGTAATGTAATATTCAAAATAGAAATATAAATGAGACTATTATATCCCTTAATGACTATTGTTGTGGGAAGTAGATCTTTATTTGTGTATCTAAGATAATAGATAATTGTGATTGTACACATATTCACACTTGAACCAATATCAACCATGATAATTTATATAGTGTTATGATCTATATGAACTTGAATTAACAAAGTCTACAAATCTAAAACATCATCAATGATCTCATATCCTATAAATGTGATAAGTGGTCTAGATGGCATTGAAGTATGATAAATACCAATAATTCTATTTTGAGGATTGTGTGCCTTTGTATGAGAATGTAAGAAGTTGGTGGAGTGTATGCACTGTATGTGTAATTCCATCCTGATGTATCTTCTATTTTTGGAATTATATTCTTAGGAAATGGATCATTGAATATCTTTATGTTTCCACTCTTACTTGGTTGTGATTTTGAAGTATCATTAGATGTACCTATTATTTATCTAATTTGAACCCCGATGAAGGTTGTTCAAACTTTCCTAACTATATGATAGCATGGAATCACTCCTAGGATTTAGGTGGCCTAATTAATGAAGTGAATCTCTAGATTGGGATAGCTCCCTTGATTCATCACCTAAAACTATAATTGACCTACTACACCTACAAGGAAAAGGAATAAAAAAGAATTAAAACTAATAATAAAAATATGGAAAGGACTATTTTGAATAATCTAGACTTATACCCACTAAATTAGAGTAGAGAAAATTTTCTCAAAAACTAATTTTTTTATATTCCAAATAAACTAGACTATTTCAAACCATTTGGGCATAGATCATTTTAAATAATTGGGTTATTATAAATAATTTAGACTTATACCCACTAAAGTGGAGTGGAGAATTTTTTTTCCAAAAATAATTTTTCTATATTCCAAATAAATTGGACTGTTTCAAACCATTTAGGCATAGATCATTTTGAATAAATTGGTCTATTTAAAATAATGTATACTTCCCCACTAAAGTGGAATGGAGAAATTTTATCCAAAAATATATTTTTTTATTCCAAATAAATTGGATTGTTTCAAAGAATTTGGGCATAGATCGTTTTGAATAAATTGGGATATTTCAAATAATTTAGACTTATACCCACTAAAGTAGAGTGGAAAAAAATTCTCCAAAATAATTTTTTTATATTCCAAATAAATTGGACTATTTCAAACTATTTGGGCATAGATAATTTTGATTAAATTGTGTTATTTCAAATAATTTGGACTTATACCTACTAAAATAGATTGGAGAATATTTTCTCCATAAATATGTTTTCTATATTTCAAATAAATTGGATTATTTCAAGACATTTGGGCACATATAATTTTGAGCTTATTGGACTATTTTAAACATGTGGCACCATTCTAGGCCTTAAGACTAATTGATCCTTTTAAATAGAACCCTATTGGTAGAATTAAATAGAATAATAAATATGCCTAAAGGACAAATTATGGATTAAAACATAATAATAAATTAGTTCATCTACTAATATAATCCCATTTGATGTTTTTGAGGGTTGCTTAGTTATCAAAAATATGCGAGGTTTGATAGATGACAATTCAATTTTAGATCCAAGGAAACATAGGGACTAAAACTACATTCTCATTAGGTTGTTAAGGTTTGCATGAGTCCAATCTAACTGACTTGGCATTAGAAAACAAATTTAATAAGAGAGAGAGGTGAGAATTATTTTTTGTTCATTGGGAAGATCTTCATGAGCAGGTGTCAATATACTAATGGAACAACTTGGGAAAACTAAAGATAAAATAATGAAGTATCCAATTATAAGGGGATCAAATTTTAAACTTGGACCTAATTCAATACTTTCAAAGTATTTCCAACTATAAATCAAATTGGACTTAACAAGATCAAAACATTACTAAATTAAAATTGATAAATTAGAAATAAATTGGACTACATTTGAAATAATATAGAATCAATTTGTATGATATTTATTATAAATTTTAATATAATTATAGTTTATAATCAATAAATAAAATTGAAATAATCATATGGTGATGTTATATCCCTATAAATAATGGTTCACAGTTGTTGGCATGGATTTTATGCTTTCTCCCAAGAATGTGATGATAAACATCATTTTAAGTCTCCAATACTTTTCATCTTGCCAACTTTCATTTAAAATTTATCTACTTGATGTAACATAACTCATTTTTTATTTTTTATTTGTAACACAATTTTGAGAATTACAATCAATAAACATCGTGCTGAGAATTGAAAAATCATCTCCAAAGGTCCCTTTAAAAATAACTTCATCCAATTTATTTATGTTTATTTAAAGGGATTAGAATATCTTACCCCAAAATAAAGATGTGATTTTAACTTGTATAACCCATGGCTTGAAGGAGTAGCTCAAATGATTGTACTCTATCATTGAACAAATGCCAATGTGAGAAAAATATTGTAGTGCCACCTTCAAAATTTATTTAAAATGATCTCAAATGTAGTATGAAATATTTTCTATTTTATAATATTTTTTCCCCATATCATTAATTTGAATATCTTTTATTTTATGCATAATAAATAATAAGTCATCCAACCCCAAAATCAATACTTTTATAAAAGTTGATTTTAGCTCCTCCCTTGAAATGTTTATGATTTGTTAAAAAAGAAAGCAATCATTTATTAACAATATTATATTATAAGAAATACAACATGGAAATTTTCAAAGAAAATGTTTTACATGTTAGATTGATCATTGATGCACTTTTGATTTTCATTTCATATTGTAACATATAAACATAATGCATTTCATTTAATGCATTTTTAATTTTCATTTCCTTAAATATTATTAAAATTCATATAAAAATATATACATGCTCAAGCACATGTAACTATACCGATTATACACAAATGTACCATTTCTATTATCATTTTTGAAACATACATATGCATATACATGTTTATAATGAATCCTTATAATTGGACCATAACTTTGTCATATTCTAAAACAATCTAGTTTTTCCATAACTCATTTCTCATAGATGTTTATAGGAATTTAATATTAATAAACTAACATCTATATTATTACATTAATGAAAGTATCAGTTGTTATTATTTATAACAATACATATTTATATGTTTATGCATCCCATCATAGCAAAAAAAATAGGATTTATTAATTATAAGATAAAGTTCACTATCACTAATTTAAAATGAATATAAACCTATAGTTGAACCTCCATATACTTCCAATAAGACATCAAATTAAAAATTATTTAAATAAATAGAAATATAATTGTTTCTAGCATAATATACTTTATTCATTTCTTTCCTTATATCAGAAAATTATTATATCTAGGTGATATATGTGTGTGTGTGTGTGTGTGTGTGTGTGTATGTGTGTGTGTGTGTATGTATATATATATATATATATGTGTGTGTGTGTGTGTGTGTGTATATATATATGTATATATGTATATATATATATATATATATGTATATATGTATATATGTATATTATATATATATATATATATATATATATATATATATATATCTGTGTATATATATATATATATGTATATTATATATATATATATATATATATCTGTGTATATATATATATATATGTATATATGTATATATATATATATGTATATATATATATACATATATATGTATATATATATATACATACATACATATATATATATATATATATATATATATACATATATGTGTGTGTGTGTGTGTATTCTCTTTTTCATCAAAATATTCTTAATATGAAACATATTCTTCATCAAATTTCTCACAATCACAATATTTCTGTCCATTTAAAGAAATCTTTTTTATATTGATAAAGATCATAGATACTCAGCATCAAAATTTATTATATTGAAAACATAGTATAGCACATTTGATTAATTTTAAACTAAGTAAATTCAACATGTAAAAAACATTTTAATGGGTAAATACAATCACATTCAAGTTGAACCAACAATAAAATGAACCCATACTTCCAAATCCCAAGCTGATTTAAGTCTATATTTTATTATCTTCTATAATCTCTTGTCCATAAAGAATAATTCAATAATAATGTGTTTAAACAAATAAATATAATTTATATATTATAGTGTATGAAATTTTATAATTAAACATTCATTTAAAGGGGTTTTCACCTTTTTTTTGAATTTTTTTAGTTTATACAGGTCCACTCTTTTATTGAACCTTTGGTTCTTTATTCCTTGCAAGGTATTATATAATGTAGTAATTACAAATTCTCATTATCAATTGATTTGATATTTGTATTTTAAAAATATGTCTTGTTGTAGATTTTTTCCTTTTGTTTTTTTCATGGAGGCAACAAGTTATAGAGTTGTGTCATGGGTTGTTATGTTGGAGACACAAGGTCATAGAGTTGTGTTGTGAACTATTTTAATTGAGACATAAATATATGAATAAATATTTTGTCAGTATTAAAAATAGTTGATAAATAAAAATTATATAATTGTAAAGATATGCATGATCTTATCTTACCTTCTTCAACTTGCATTATGTGATGTTCATTGATTTTATTTTCCATTATTATTGTTTCTTCACTTGCATGTAATACCATTAGTGTTACATTATAAAATATTTCCAAGCTATTAGGTTTGAAAAATAAAGCATACACACTGAAATATTATTATTATGTTATATTTTAAACATGAAGCATGATTATAAAATAAATTAAAAAAATTATGCTCATGGTACTGATTGAAGCAGTTTTTCTTGTATTAGTGGCTCTAAAATTGTTAAACAATTTTTAAAGTGAATATTAAAATTGGTTTACTCTTCAATTTCTATAATTTAAGATAAATTCCTTTGCAATTATGTATAATCACACACCAATAAGCTCCTGTATATACCCCTAGCACATCACATGTATCTAAATTATTGAAATTAGAGATAAGTCTCTCCCAAAAGAAGTTATCTATTTAATTTTTGAATGGCCTTTCTATTTTTTGTGAACTAATCGTTTGAAATGTTGGTACTTCTTTATTGATGTCCACACTTTCCTCTAATTTACTTTGTTGTGAATGGAGGATGAAATATTCAAGCTAAAAATTAGTGGAATCTTGAGAAAAATTGATACCTATAATATGAGTCCAATTGAATCCATCACTATCTAGACCCCAAAGTATGACACCCATTTTTTACATGTAATTGAAATCATCAACATAAATTTCTGAGAGAGTTCTAAATGCCATAAAAATGTTCAAGTTTTTGAATAATGAATACATTAAAACCCCTAAAAATATATTTATCAATCAATGCCTAAAGAAATAGGTAAATATGTTCTTCCTTAAAATCTTCAATGAGATTCAAAAGATAATTCATTATCAAATCAACGTTCATACCAATAATGAACATTGCACTAAAATATTCTAAAATGGATGGCCAAAGACATGGGGGGCCATAATGGTAGCTAAATATTTTTGTATTTGTTTTAGGAAGTTGATCTCCATCACTATCTAGATATTTTATTAATATGATTATTGAATCTAGAAATAATGCTTCCCATCTTTTTTATTTTTTGAAATACCTTCATTCAAGAACAAAAATCATCAAACCTTTTCACAAAAAATGTATAATGTTCTATTATCTCTTTAGGTGTGATTTTTTTAAATATTAGTGGTGTCAAATCATGGTTGGTGAAATAATATATAATTTTTTATAATATGTTACTTTCCATCTTCACCTTTTTACACCAGGTATCCATGTTGTTGTACCTAGGGGTTTTCAAGAAAGAAATAGACCCTTTTTCTAATAAATCTGCTAGTTCTATTTTTTGTTTGTCTGAAAGCACTTTAATATTTATAAGTACTATTGTACCAATTAGATCTAAATCTTGTTTATCTAAACTAGGTAAAGTACCACTTTTAAACAAATCAAACTCCTTATCAAAACAAACTCAAATGGGTTATTACATGAAAATAAGGCATTTTCTTTCATGCAGTGGTTGTGATGAATAGTTAATTTGTGTGAATAAGTGTCTATCTTGTTCATGTATTTTTTTCATAGTTCAAGATTATTTAAAGCTCTTAGTTGGATAAGGTCATGTGTAGATCAAAATCTTTCTACAAGTTGATCCTTATAAATTATTTCATTGGTTTCAGTATATTGGTTACATATTTTGTGATAAATATAGAATGGAATACAAGTTTTCAAAAATATTTACCTTCTAACAGAACATTTTTTTCTCAATTATAGTGAATTGTATTCTTCCTTCGAAATAATTCTCTACTATGTTTTAATTATGTGTTGGTCATCTATAATTTTAGACCTTACAATTTTTTTCTCCATCATATAATCAAGGACTTCTTTTTATTTGATAATGCATTGACGGTTATTTGGATCAAAAAGAATTAAAAAAGGATTATTCATTGGAATATCATTATGTTTTACAAATGAATGAATTATAGCATTCACCCCTCTTTCATTTAGATTTATTAGTTTGATATTATCATCCCCCAATTCATATATCTCTATAAGATTATTCAAGGTATAATTTCTAGAGGAAATATACCATGTAGAGAATTCATTATGTGTCTAATCGTAAGTTTGTGTCAATAAAAGTGTATCAAACTTTTGTTCAATCTTATTTTTCTTCACTATTGTGAGTAGTTATATATCTTTTTTCAAATTTGCATACAAATATGTTTCCCTTGTCTTATTTTCATCAATGTTTTTTGGTCATGATTGAAAGGTATCTCAAATACGTGTTTACATGGTGGAAAATAGAAGAAGTTTTTGCCCCTCATTAATGTTTTTCTTTTAACATATTTTATATTCTAATGACCAAATTATATCTATCTATCAACCTATAAATTTTAAGGTTGTCATAGCTATTCAAATGAAACTTAAATGTTTCACAAGAAGAAGAAAAAAATATTTTTTGTCAATTCCATGTTACTGGGTGTAAATTTATTGAAATTAGTTGTATCATGATGGAGAATTCCCTATTCTCAATTATATACTTATAGTTATAATTCAAGGGTATATTCAAGTTCATCATTATCATAGGCAAGGATTATTATAATCCAAAAAGATTATTTTTTAGATATAATGATAAAAAAATAAATATCTTCATGCATATTTAGCAGACTAAACAACTCAAAATACCAATCAAAAAGAAGAATTGTGTTGCCACCATAAAATTGAAGATGGTGATGTGGATATAATTTTAATTTTAATTTTGGTAGTTTAAAAGGTATTATAATCAAATTCACTTGGAGTGGGGCTTTCTTCTAAATTTTAATTATGGGAATTACTTTCTCACCCAAAGACATTCTAAAAAGTAATTGAAATGATTTAAATATTGATCTTTTGTAAAATAAAAGTTATAAAATTATTTGTGATTAAGTAGTGATTAATTGTATATCAACAAATGTGAATTCTAAAATACAATATAAAATACATATTAAATATTTGTAATATATGTACTAACTTTCACTTAAACTAATAATGTATAACTAAACCAAAAATAAATTATATGTAGAGAGATGTAAAAATCATTCAAAGGGGATGGCCTAAAAGTTGACTATATATTTCCAACATATCAAGCGCCAACCAATATAATCTAATGGGCAAAATAATCCACAAACATTTGTTTCAAAAGAGAAATATGAGGGGGAATTAAGTTTATAATATGTGTCAAAATGCCCATCAATAGGTACCTTTAAGGTATCTCCTAAGAGATACCTTTCAAACATGCCCAAGAGTGAATTTTTCCTTCAAGGTATCTCCTAGGAGATACCTTCAAGTTAACCATGATGATATTACAAGTGTATTTTAAGTACCTTGAAGGAATATACTAAGAGACACCTTGAAGTTCATTGTCATTCATTCAAAATGACATTGAGTGTATCTCCCAGTAGATACCTTCAAAATGCACATGAGTAGAATTTTCCTTCACCTTGAATTCACTATTGGGTGATAACTTGAAGGGCCTTATAATACTTTCAAGGTTACCTTAAATTTATCTCTTAAGAGATACATTCAATTTATGCATGAATTTATTTCAAGGCCTTTGAAGGCATCTCTTAGGACATATCTCAAATGGCACTATCATAAATTCAAGGGGATGTTGAAGGTATCTCCTAGGAATGAATAATAATCATAAATGTGATTTCTTATGCAATCTAAAAATGGGATCCAAGGTGACCTATAGTGCATTTATACAATTCCCATTACCACATCTAGGAGATATGACATCATATAAAAGTGGCCACTAGTAGGTCACTTATCCATATATAAAACCTATTGTCATAAACTGATGCTAATTATTTCCCCTAGGGAAAATTTTAAGGCCAAGTTCATCAACATGTCCAAAAGTAAAACCCATTCTAGGTGAATAAAATGGATACTTGGGAAACTATAAATTATATTTAATAATGTTGTCCTAATTCAAACCCCTATTTTAAACTTAGTGATAGGTATAGGATGCTCTTTTAGGATGATAATTTCATCAGTGATAAGCCAAGTTACACCATGGCACCCTACATGACAAGGCATCCTACATGGCATACACACTAGGATAGGGTGGTAAATTTAAATTGAATGAAGGTGACAAGATCATATAAATTAATGAGTAATGGTGCATGAACTAAAAATCAATATAAGATATCTATTTACATCGATCCCCTAACCAATTTCATATAATTTAATCATTTAAGATTGAGTAGACTTTAGATTCAAGTAGTAAATTATGACTCGAGATATTTATCTATGTGAAGAAATACCATTATTAAAATCTTGTGATATACTAGTACTCAACATAGTTACCATGGCATCATATTCAAAAACTTATAGGATAGCCCCAACACCATATAAGTTCTTGATCAAGGACTCTAAAGAATATCTTGATACTGTGTTCAAGCCTAATACATTTAAGGGGTGTTATTTGAATTATTTATAATTATGGGAAGTAATAAATGACTCTGATATGTTTGAACTAGAATAAGACATAGTAGTTGAGGATAAGTAACTGATAGAAAACCTACTCCTACTCAAGTGTTAGGCCCTGCACTATGCTATTAAAAAATTAGAAGTAATGCCATGCATTGATTTGCTATGGGGTATATTATTATAAGTACGAATAATGGATGGAGGTTTTATGCATTATGTATAAAATGACACCATTATTGAATGCATATCTAGAGAAGCATTCAATAGGTATTTAAGCTTACCTATTGTAAATATTACATATGATTTATATAATGTAGTTACATGGAAAAAGGAAAACCATCTAGAGTGAGCTCTTTCAAAATGGATGATACCTAGGGATAAATTCACCTTAAAATAATATTCCAAGATCTTAGTCCCCATTACCAATTTCAAAATGGGAATATTCATATAGATGGCACTATTGAACATGATCTTTGGTCATGTTAGTATTTACAATGTACACCTAGAATGGGTTCCCCTCATAAACCTTTTGACTACCTTAGAGTGTACCTACATATTTGGGTAAATAATTAGCATACACTTCCAAGAGAAAATTCTATAAAAGGACAAATGTCCATTAGGGGAAATTTATATATGATGTCATATCTGTTGGACATGGTCATGGGCACTGTGTATAGGCACAATAGAGTCTTGTGGGAGCATAATTTTGAGGTCATAAAAAATATGACATGTTACTACTATAGCTTTGTGCATATGTATTTATATGTGAGGAACATAATCATTATTTTTGAGGACCTTTATCCTCATGTATGGATGGATATTCATGATTATCCATTACCAAGAATTTCCCCAATCATATCCCAGACACTAGTCAATAGCATTAGAGATTACTGGTTATATCCTAATTTCACAATGATCATGGTGGCAAGGCACAAAGTAGATCCTCTTTAGCTTCCAAAGTGTGTTCTAGACAAGGTAGCTAAGTATGAAATTTTTCATAAAATTTAGAACATAGATGAAGAGCTTATAAAAAGCAAGAAGGCCACCTTCCATGGGTCTCATGTAACCATTGGGTGAATGTAGTACACCATTTTTAAATAGTTCAAAGAGGTTAGTAATTATAAGAAGGCCTATGAATTTCCCACCCTTCCTCTCAAAAATTGGAACCCTCATGAAAATGTCCAAAATACAATTCACACCCTCAGCCTTGAATTCAAGCATGAATCGATTGATCATGACTTTCTCTTCTTAAATGTCATAGATGACAATGAAATCAGAGAAAGGGCTACCACTATAGGGATAAATGATGACTATGAACTCTGAATTTGATGTAGAGGGGAGGTTATTATTGTGTTAGTCTCATAGAATAAATGAAATGAACACACTAAAATCCTAACACCTCTAGCCTAAACACTAGGAAGAGCTTAAGTAACAAAAACTAAATGAAAGCACAATGAAAACATAAAATGCATAACTCTTTTACCTTCCTTAGGATCTCAAAATGGCTTTATTGAATGGCTTTCTCAACTTGTGAATCAATAAGTCTTTGATAATTAAGGTTTTTTGGCTCCTTAGCACCTTGGCTTTGATGTTGCTTGGCTTAAGAATTGGGCATAGTGATGAGTCTTATGGAGAAAATCCTACATAATAACTCTACAGTATCCAAGCTTGTTGAATATATTTGTGAATAATAAATTTTCACCAAAATAGCTTATGGTTCAATAGGCAAGGCCTTGTATTTAGAGCCTTAGGAATTAACTCTCACCCAAGGTGAGTCAAGGTTGAGTTTAGGCTTAGAATGGGTTCAAACTAAACCTAGGTAAGTTAAAACTAACTCTAGTTGAGTTAATATTTTTCAAGTAATTATGATTTATAATTACTATGCATGGCTATCAAATTATATATTTTAGAATATTTTCAAAGAGATTGACAACTCATAAAGGCAATGATGAAAGGCTTTGATATTTTAATTTTTGGAATTTCCATTTTTAGATATTCATTAATTTAAAATAGATAATCCAAATAGGCATTTAATCTTGTTTAGTTTGTTAATTTATTTAAATTATCCTTTTATCTCTTTCAAAATTTGATTAAGTGTGCAAGTGCCCCACTTAATAGGTCCATAGGCCAAATTAACAGTTTTGATGTCACAAGGTGATTAGGGATGAATTTATGAGAGGTTTTTATTACATATGATAGGATACCTCAAATACATATGCCTCAATGTGATTTTGAGATTTTAAAAATGATGTATAAGCAAATTTAGGATGTTTAATGATTCCTAGACTTAATTTGCAATGATTGTTAGGAATCAGTTTAAAGTCTGATCAAAGGCCAATTGTGGTTAATTTTAGGTGTCTACAATTTTTCCTTATTTGGAAAAGATGTTGTAAGCTATAACAATAATTAATATATTTTCAAATAATGAAAAAGGATGTTAATAAGGAAATAATATAATTATTGAATAAGAATCTCCAAATAATGCTTGGGAAGCCTATACTAATGCCCCCTCGAGGGAGTGTCCAACACATACGATTTATGGATGGTCCCTCAAAAGAAGCAAGAAAAAGAATGAAATTATCCCATGGATGAGATTGATCCAATCAATATAATGCTTGCATGTATTTATTTAAAAAAAGTATTGATTCACTCAAAGGTAGTTATAATCAGTAATAAATGTTGAGACATTGATTTTCCCAAAGGAAGTTATAATCATTGGCACATACACATGTCCCAGTAGGGTGGATGAGTAAAAGTAATGATTTTCCTACAAGAAGTTATAATCATTAAGATGACTGAGATTGAATAATGACATTTTATTTTACCCCAGTAGGGTAGATTAGCAAGCATAACTCAAGTATATAATCTATTTCATAGATTAAAGATGAATGGGTGCATACGTAGATGTGATGGTATAATGAATGAAGAATCCACAAAGAACTAGTGACATGAGGATACATAAAGTGATGAAAGATATGATTAGATGAATATAGATTTGATAAATGTTAATGATTTGGTCATAACTACCAGTGTGGAAATGTGTCCTTTTTATCATTGATATAACTAGAATGGTAAATGGATTAATTTTATCAAGGAGGGTGAGAGGATTTACCAAGGTTACCAGGGAGAAGTTTATTATACTCCATTGCCTATAAATTTTCCTAAGCTAATTTTTGTTGTAGCACATGATGGTATACATAATAATATAAAATACCATGATAACTAAGTTGAAATATGTATAAATATTGACATGCAATCTAATAAACAATAGAAAATAATGCACCAATGATAAAAACCTTTATGATAATGTTAATGTATGAATATGGATAGACTCAAGAATAATGCATGAAGAATCACTTAATGAATGCATATAGACTGAGTGAAGTCATAACAACAAAATCAAACAAATATGAAAACAATAACAAAGTAAACAAACACACAAAAAGCTTGAAAGTAAAGGAAACATAAAGCATTATATAGTCAACTAAGTAAAAATATATGTGTGAAGGATCAATTGAATGAAAAATAGGTGGTGCCCCCAAGTAAGGATACGTGCAAATGGAAGGTCATACCCCTAATGGTAGTGGAATGGACCAGAACCAATAATAGATTTGCCTCAGTAGGGTAGATTAAGGATGACTGAATAGGTCTAAATAGGATACATGTTTTTGGATTTTTGAGGCTTAATATATCTCTAAGAGATGGAAAGCCAATTTTTTAATGTTTAGGATTTTGAAAAACATTCTAAATGTTTTTGGAATTTTTAGGGTATCTCAACTTATTAAAGGTTGACAAGATACCACTCACAAAATTATGAGAGTATTGGCTTAGGTTGCTCATAAAATGGTGAGAGCGTATAGAAAAGGGGGACTTATTTGACCTTAATGTGAATCAATCACTACCTACATAGTCATATTAAGACCTCAAGTCATAGTAGTTCCACCCACACAAAAGGTGGTGAGATCTAACTAGGTGACAAAAAGTTCACAAATTTATGCAAACAATAAGGCAAATGAGAATATTAATGGCAAGACAATGTGGTAATGCATGGTAAAGGTGTTGTTCCTAATTTTCCCATAGGTAATTATAATTATAAAATAATGGAATATGTTAGTGATACTAATTTTCCCATAGGTAGTTATAAATAATAACACACGATGGAATACTGATTTGCCCAAAGGTAGTAATAATCAATGGCACCAATCAAATGTAAATGAAAGATAACCTGATAGATCCACTATCTGACTACTTTTATAGACTATTATTTAAACATGGAATTATAAAACCATTGAAACTAGATCAAAATCCCCTCATGAAAGATGTAGGAAGAACCAAAGGAACCAAGATCAAAAGGGTTGGGTAGGGTAAATAAAATTAGGCTTTGGTCAATAGTCAAGGTGTGGTTAAATGACATACAATATGGCATTATTGAAGGATGGTGATGTTATGAAAATTTGTTATAATGGTAATAGGGTTTCCCCCAAGTGACAAGGGTAAGGCAAATGGTAGGGTATGAAACAATGGAAAGATGGATGGAAAATGAAAATGATAAGGTAAATGGTAGGGTATGAAAATTACAAGGTAAATAGAAAGACAATGTAAATGTTTTTGTTGTTATTTTTTATGTGGAGATGCATATCTTAATCAACATATGATATAACTAGAATAATCAATCATGGAAATTACCACACCTCTTCTAAATATCTACTCTATCAAGAACCTATTGCAAATTTGGACTCCAAGAATGTTGTTGTGATCTTTTTTGGTCATTGATTCTATTTCCTTAAAACGGTGAGGCAAGATGTCTTTTTAGCTTCCATAAAGGATAGTGCAGCCATGGATGGTAAATAAGGATAAATAATGGATAAAAGGTCTATTTTGTCAATGTAAAGGTGGATGATAATGGAATGTATAGTGATTGGGAAACAAATTAAGATTAGAATTTTTAGGCACACACAATGTTATTGATTTTAGATTTGACATAACTTTGGATGTTGTGGGAATGAAGACTTTTAAATATGTTCTTGATAGGACCATCAAATTTTTATGTTGTTTTGGCCTGAGAGAAGCTACCATCTTATTATGTTGTAAATTATAAGTTGTATTGATGTTATCTTTGATAATGTCTTTATCAAGAATTGAAGAACCATTATGCTCAACTATTGTTGCCTCAATAAGGTTTTCACCAATAAAGTTGTCTTGATTGTCCCATAGCACCTCTGATAAGGTTTCACTAAGGAATGTTGACTTTTGAATTTTATTATCTTCTATCATCTCCAAAAAAGTTTCACTAGAAGATACTGAGTTTGGAATTTGATTATCCCCTAGCACCTCCAAAAAAATTTCACTAGGAGATTATTCTTCTTGTGCAAGAATGTGGTCTTGGTTCCCCTGATATTTTATAATTGCTATGTTGCAATGTAATGCAATTCAAAAATGTATGATTCTATTGGTCCTATTCAATACTTGTGGGAGGTAGAATTCTAATATAATGGCTAAGTTGGTTAGTGGTAATGACATGTGGAATGATAATGTAATGGGAAGAGGCAACACAATCCTTATAGAAGATACTAAGAGAAACTGTGTCAAAACTAAAGTACTCATCCTCAAAAACTATAGAAGGATCACAAATGTATTCAAATTGATTTATAAGGCATGCATAACCAATATCATAATAACCACAAATGTATTTTGATTTTGAAGTTGAGTCTAGCTCAAGGGAATCTAAATTCAATGTTGATATTGATAGTGATTCTATTTTTGATGATAAATCTAATTTTGGTTTAAAAATAGAACCTAAATTCAATGTTGATTATTCATCCAATGTGGTTGATACTACAAGGATGTCTTGTTGAATGTTTGGTATTGGATAAGTAATGGCTTGTGATGGCATAATGAGATCTAGAGAGATTATTTTATCAAAGTGGGACTCCTCAATGAGGGAGAAAATGTCAATAGATAACTCCAAAAAGACTGTCTTGTCAAAGGGAGGCTCTTTAAAAACAAGACAATGGTTAGGATAATGATTTGTCCAAAGGTGTTTATAATCATAATGAAGTGACTTAGCAAAGACTATATTTACAAAGTGAGACTCTTTTACAACAAGGGTAGTATCAAAAGGTGATTCATCATAGGTTGACTCATCACAAATAGGTGTTTCAATAAATACATCATGGATTGGTTATCTCTCTTGGCCTTAGTTTACAAGTAGTTGTAAAATACCATTTTTAAACACATCTTGGTCTTCAAATGATTGTCTCAATTGGAGAGGTACTGACTATCTCTATTGTGGTTCAAAGATCAACATGGGATTTATAAATTATGGGAATGTTGGAAATGGATGAATAATGGATGATGATTAGATAATTATAGGCTTATATATGATGGGCTTAACAAAGGCTTTTTTTTGGCCTAGGATGGTAACTATGATTTGTATAGTCATGAGTGCACAACCTTATTAGGATAACAATTTAGTAAACTTGGAAGGTACTAGAATGGTAATGGTTGGGAATTGTGAATATGTGTTCTATTTTGAGCCAAAGGATGAGGTCCTAAAATGGTAATGGTAGGGTATTATGAATCTTGCTTGTTATAGAAAGATAAAGGATGATGTCTTGGAATGGTAATGATAGGGCATTACAACACATGGTTTTTGTCATGAAATAAAGGATGAGGTCCTAAAATGGTAATGGTAGGGCATTGTAAAACATGGTTATTGTCATGAGCCAAAAGATGAAGTCCTAAAATGGTAATGGTAGGGCATTTTGGAACATGGTTACTTACACAAGCCAAAGGAGGGTTAATGGTATAGGTGGGGTATCTAGTGCTATTAGGCATGAAAGGGAGAACTTGGTACTTTAATTCACCCAAAGAAGGTATCACCACATATTTCTCATGAATATCTTGGCTTCTCCCTAGATTGGGTATTATAAGGAGGATAAGTATCCATCTCAAAAACCATCTCCTCACCATAAGGGTCTTGATCAAAGTAATTTGTATGCCCATGTTATCATAACTTGGATTGTACATGGCTCAACTATGAGTGTAATGAGACATATCCAAATCAATGATGAACATTTTACAAAGAGGCTTAGAGTTATATAAACTCTAAAAAATAAGGTCCAAAGGACAAATGGTCCAAACATAGTCTAACTTGGTCTGAATAGTGGAGTTGTATCTCCAAAAGGCTAATGCTAAAGCTTGGGTTAAAATAGTTTAACATCAAATGTCTAACATTAAATGTCTTATAAAAAGAGGTCAAGTGGATGAATAAAAACTAGAATGATAAACTCTAGGTACAAAGTGTTTCAAACAAGTCTAATCTAATGAAAACAAAATTTATTAGGTATTTCAGAGAAGGCACAAAATCTAGGCTCAAAATAGGAATATGCTAGGTTTTTTAGAAAAGGCACAAAATCTATACTTTAAACAAAACAAGGTATGAGATTTAGTCTAAAAGTTTTGAAACACAGGGGCATAAACTAGGAATTTGGATATAAAAATGAACCTGGTCAATTGTTATAAGGCATGAAACTCTATGTGTATGGAAATAGACTACTTGCCCCAAAATCTAAACACAAACAATAGTTTTTAAATTTATTAAATAAGCAACCTAAGTTACACAACCTAAAATTAAAATATCAATGTTTAGGCCAAAATTACACAAGGTATAGGTAGAAATCAATCAATATTTTGATTTGAACTTGTCAAGGTTAATTTTGAACTCAACTTAGAAAACTAGGCATCTCATAATAGAGAACAAGCTAGACAAGAATGGAGAACATAACAACACTAGGTATAGATCAAAAAGGCACACATGTATTTAGTTTTTAAATGGTAATTTAGACACAAGATAACAAGTCTTTCAAATTATTTGAGTAACATAATGACATTATCATGTTCTAAAGATATGATCAATGGTTTATTTCAAGACTTAAAGGCAAAAAGGATTAAAATGAATTGGGCATCATACAACACCCTTTTCAATCAAATGACACACACAAACAAGATTTGTCAAAATACTAAGGTAAGGGTATGGTGTCAATTGGGTGGCATAACACCTCAAACAAATAAATGATGCCCAAACAATACTTGTTTTGATGTGGTATGGTAAACAAATAGTTTAGACTCAAGACCATGTAATAAAGGATAAAATGTTAAAAACACCTAAGTATAAAATCCTAAATCCTAAAACTAACAAGGTTGCATAATACTATTGAATTCTATATGTATACTCTCTTAAGAAACTTTTAATTATTAATCCAAAAATTAAAAGCACATGAAAAGTAGGGATTTTATGCCCTCTCTTCTCTCAAGAGTTTGTACTATGACATAGAACTGTGGGCTACTCACCATATATCAACAGTATGTCCATGGCAAGTAGGGTTATTTTAAACCATCAATTTTTTTTATGCATTCCAAAGTATGGTTAACACAAGAGATGCTCACGTCAATTAGATCCACATCAACCATATTTTTTTGAAAAGGTCTTGTATTTTTCATAACCACTACATTCATCACTTGCTCAGTGTATTGTGATCTCTGAGTTTATCATACATTTCAAGGGTAACAATCACTAACAAAGGTAGTTTAAATGTTCAAACTACAATATTAGTGATTTTATAGCTAAATTTATATACCTCACCATGGAGTGGGGTTGAAATTATGTTGGAAGATGAATTCTTAGGTCAACGCTTCCCTAGAGAACCCATGAGGAGGTGATGAACTCCCACTCACAAGCCAAAATGCATGAAACATAAAGACAAGTGAAAATATGTTATGGTCATTTTGGGGTCACCCAAACCATATAGAATTGGGGAGGGCATTAGTGAATTTATTTTCACTCTTTTGGACTAAAGTGACATAAGAAAAGAATGAGCATTTTTTATCACCCAATTTCCCTAAAGGGGATAGGGGGAGAGCATACACACATCACTCATTTTTTCAAAACAAACACCTTTCAAAAAATAAACATAAAATGAACAACTCTTAGGAGCATGTAACTTAGTGTGAAAGTTCATTTTATTGTACCAAAATTAAGTATGTAGAGAAGTTTGATCCCCTTAGCATCAGTTTGTTGGAAAAACTTTCAAAAACTTCAAAAACAACTAAGGCATGAAAAGAATTAAGTTCATTTTAAGCACCAAAGATAAAGTATGTAATATTTAGTCATTTTCAAACATTACTTTTTCCACCTTGGGAACTATAATTTTTTAGAGTGTTTTCCTATTTAGAATCCCAAAAGTGAGTGAGAAAACAAATTTTCAAAATTAGATCTTGGGTTTCCCATCTTTTATCTTAGAGAGATCGACATTGGTTGATCCACATAGGGATCAATGTTTATCCATATAGATTGATGTCAGTTGATCCACTTAGGGACTAACATTGATCTACAAATATCGATGTTAGTCAATCCACATAATGATTGATATCAGTCTATAGGGATTGATGTAGGTCTCTACCAAATTTTGAAATAAACCGATGTCATTTAATAGTAACTTGTGTGTTTTTAAAAATATAAATACATGAAAAATGAAATAAAAACTCAAAATTTGAAGATTTTTAAGCATCCATTAGAAAAACTAATAGTAGAATATTGATTTCCTTGATTATATGGGATGCTTGACATCCCAATAGGCATACCAACATGTTAACTAGGAATTTGACATAGAGGGGAGGTTAGTCTTGTGTTAGTCTCATAAAATAAATGAAATGAACACACTAAAATCCTAACACCTCTAGCCTAGACACTAGGGAGAGATTAGGTAACAAAAACTAAATGAAAGCAGAACAAAAATATAAAAGACATAACTATTTTACCTTCCTTGGAAATTCCAAATGGATTTTTTGAATGGATTTCTCAACATGTGCATCAAGAAGTCTTTGACAATAGAGGTTGATGGATCCTTCTCTCCTTGGCACCTTAGCTTTGATATTGCTTGGATTAATATTTGGGCATGGTAACACTAATTACATGAGTCTTATGGAGCAAATCATACATAATAAATGTAAAATATTTAATCTTGGTGAAGATATTTGTGCATAATAACTTTGTGCCAAAATAGCTTATGGTTTAATAGGCAAGGCCTTGTATTTATAGAATTAACTCTCACCCAATGTAATTTAAGGTTGTGTTTAAGCTTGGAATGGGTTCAAACTAAACCTAAGTGAGTTAAAAGTAACTCGAGTTAAGTTAATAGTTTTCAAGTAATTATGATTTGCAATTATGAGGAATGGATCTCAAATTAGATATTTTAAGATATTTTCAAAGAGCTTGACAACTCATAAAGGCAATGATGAAAGGCTTTGATATTTTGATTTTTGGAATTTACTTTTTTAGATATTCATTAATTTCAAATGAATAATTCAACTAGGCATTTAATATTTTTTATTTTGTTAATTGATTTATATTTGCCTTTTAGCTCTTTCAAGATTCAATTAAGTGTGCAAGTTCCCCACTTAATAGGTCCATTAGACAAATTAATATTTTTGATACCACAAGGTTGTTGGTGATTAATATATGAGAGGTTATTATTACATATAGTAGGATACCCCAAATAGGGATGCCTAAATGTGATTTTGATCTTTGATGAATGATGCACAAGCTAATTTGGGATGTTCAGTGATTTTTAGGCTTATTTTGTAATGGTTCATAGGAATTGGTCTAAATTCTGATTAAAGGCTAGTTGTGGCTAGTTTTAGGTGTCTACAAGTACTTAATGAGAGTAATTATATCAAAACCATCCTTGACACTTGGTGAAGCAATACTGTGAATTCCACCTCCTAGATAATGGAGATCCTCAAATTTTTGGAGTAGGAGGCCATCATAATAGATGGAAGGTGAGGGGCCTGATTCCTAATAAACTCAAATCTGCCCTCAAAACCAACAAAAATTGGTAGCTAAGGCACCATTTGATGGAGAATAAAAAGAATAACAAGATAAAGAGGAACAATTACCTACCTCAACACAGAAACAAGCATAAGTGCTCAAAGTTTAATCCTCAACATTTTAACTAATTAATATCAAGCAAGAGTTAGTTAAGGAGATATCTATAGTTGGATATAGTGCATAATTAGAAGCAAAAGTAAAAGGAATGATGAAATTTGGGGTTATATGATTGGATTCCTCTAATGAAGAGGAAACACTAGCTACTTTATCCTCCAATCTAATAATTATTCCCTCTTTTCTTCCATCACAATCCATAGGTCCATAGTTATGGAGAAAAATAAAGACATACCAGAAGAAGCCTAAGGATAAACCATAGACCCATCCAACTCAAGAGGTAGATGAGGAGGAGCTACAATAGGTGAAGGTTTTGAGCCTATAGGAACTCAAGGCCAAATCACCTATCAAATTTGACTCATTTGATAAGGTCCCCTTGATCAAAATTCCATTGAGTTTTCCCCCTCTTATATATTTACTTATAGTTTTAATCACCCCTAGCCCTATTGTCTCAACATTTTTTCCTCAATGGACATTTTTAACAAGTCTATTGTTCCTAGACCCATCCATGATTCTTCCTACAACCACAAATCTTATTCCCCCTTCCACTACTATAATTTATATCCTTATGGTTTCCATCCCTTTTGCTTCCCTTCTATTAACATTCATTCCATCAACATTTGCCTTGTCCATCTTGGCCATTTCTCAATCCATGCCTTCAACTACATCCCCTTCTACCCAGCTGGGTTCATCATTGACTTCTTCCACTCCCACCATAGTAATCAAAATGGTAACAACTAAGAGATCACCTAGGAGGTATCTAGTCTATATGGTTCATCTAACTTCATAATATGAGAACATAGATTGGTCAAAGATTATTTGACCTATAATGCCTGATCCTCCCACATTGACTAAGAAAGAACTTGAAGAGCATGCTCAATTGGAAATATTTCCCTTTGATCCCTTGAATCTCACTCTTCTATATTAGGATAAGGAACTAGGAGCCTTAGCCTCTAAGAGGCCCAATTTGAATATTATGGAATTTCCAATAGTGATCTCCTTATTTGACAAAGCCATTACATCAATATAAAGTGTGAGAAAGAGGAAGATAGAAGATAGCTTGGGTAGAAGACTAATCATGGAAGAGAGGGAATAAGTATACTCCTTAAGCAAAATACAAAATAGGTAGAAGGGTCAGTCCCTTTACATATAGGACTTGAAAACATATATGAAGACCCACACAAAAGCTATCATGGCCATACATCAAGAAACTAAAATGGCCTGACGAGATCTCAAGAAAGAGTTGGAAGCACTCAAAGAGCAACAAGTCATTCAAGTTCCTTAGGGAATTGAAAAATATGTATAGGAAGTTTTCCCTTAGATTATATAAAATCCTTGATTTCATTCATTCTTTAAGAGTTGGATTGGATCCATATGTTAATATCATAACTAAATTATTTGTGGGCCTCAAGGAAGATGAAAACAATTTGATATTCCTAGTGTTGTATACACCCAATAAGTCTTTCAGCCATTTAGATTTGATGACTTAATTAAAGGCCTTAAATTCCTAAAACTTAACATTAATAAGGACCCAAGAAACCTAAGACTGGGTTCTATATTCAAAGGTATTAATTAATAAATTGGCCAAATAAGAGAAAGAGGCCAAAAAAAAAATTAGGACTAGAGTTAGTTACTATTTGAGATAAAAAAAAGGTTGGTGATGAGAGATACATTTTACCAGATGATCAAACAAGCATCTGATAGTTTCAAATAGATCTTACAAGTTCTAAGCCTTGAAAATAGAGAGGTTAATTTAAATTCATCAAGAAAGAGAGCCACTGAGGTAGAGGTATTTAGAGTCAGTTTTAGAACTACCAAGGTGGAGCACAATAAGCTAATGGGCAAGATTATTAGGGTAACTAGACCATCTCTTCTAGATATGGGTCTAATTAGAGCATAGAATGCCAAGGCCTAAAATCACTATTAAGACTTAGAGAAGAAGAGGAAAGTTACTTGGCAAGCTCAATCTACTAGTTCTACCACGCCAAATCCACCAACTCTACCAATAATAACAATTACCACATTGATGACAACTTAGACTACTATTCCTATGGTAATGATAGTTCAAACATCTAGTGATTCTTCAAGTTCAATTCCAGTCTCTATTATAGCTACTAAAAGATCTACTATAGCTCCCATAGTAGTCTTAAGATAAGTTAAGCAAGAACCAATTTAGATTGGCTAATTTTTTACTATTTTGCATGTAACTAATAAACCTAAATAGTAAAGTCTTAGTTTTATTTATATATTATATTTAAACTAAATTATGAGTATCATGGATAGGCTCTTTGTAATGCATATTTATGTAACTTAGACTTATCTTATAGTCTATCAATGAGGTGACCCCTTCCCCAAGATCTATATGTATGAGTTGTAACCCTATATAAAAGGTTCAAAGTTCTAAATGGAATATAGGAAGAAATCAAAAAAGTTGATTTTCATATAACTATGTTTATTCTATCTTCTTCCCTTTATATGTTCATGAATTTGAATTTTCTCTAGTTTATAATTGATTCAATAATTCTAATGTGTGTAATCATTATAAATGAACCTGACTATTGTGTTTATGAATGATTAATCATATATATGTTATAGCTATTTAATATTGATATATGCATTGATTTATACAATTAGTAAAGTTTGAATCATTATTCTAAAGTGTGTATAAGTGTCTCAGTTGATATAGTATTCTATGAGTAATTAATAGTTGCCTTAGATAAATTCTTAGTTTGATCTATAACCTCTGGTATAAATTTATGAAACAATATCCTTAAAAATATGAACATTAATTTGAGACCTATAATCACCCTATATATGATTACCCAAACTCCCAACCATGTTTGTTTGTAAGTGAGCAATAACTACAAACAACAAACATTTGTCTTTAAGAGACTTCTCCACTAAAGAGATATACTAAGAAGCTCTTGTTCAAAGACATAAAATCCTTCTCTACCTTACCCTTCCTTTTTTTAAAATTTTCCTTGAGACCTACACACCATAGATTAGTCTTTCACCCATCTAACTCACATAGTGATTTTCCTTTTTTTATTATAAATCACACATCCACCCATAAAATTGGTTGAATAACCCATTAGCTTAACTCACTCTTCAACCACTCAATTATTCAAACCACATACCTAAAACTCATTCCCTAGAGTGTAACTTAGTTCTATAGAGATCCTAATGTAAACCCCCATCCTGATCTTAGTGATAGGTATAGGGTTCTTCTCCTTTGGGATGATAATTTTGTTGATGATAATCCATTTATTTAGTTTTTTATTGATTCAATTATTTTTCTTCCATCCTAACACCTTATTAAAATCATAAGTAGCATATGCAAATATTAAATATAATTAATTCTAGAATGCATCTTTCAAGAGGTAGAAAAAAATTGTCTTGTGATTCAAATGGTGTAAGAAGGAATCCCCCATCACCCTGTCAATGAAGAAGAGATCCTAAAATAGGGGCGACTACAAAGTGTATCCCTTATAACTTGAAAATAATTAAGTCCAAAAACAATTACCTTTTTGATGTCATTAATTTTTCCTCATGGGAGTGGGCATCAACTACATCAATGTCACCCCACAGATCTAAACAATTTAGAATATTGTTCATTGAAAATAGTGGAACTGAACACAATGTTCATGTACTCATTGGAATCCTTGATTGAAAACTAGGATGGTATCAAGACTAAAAAATGGACTAAATACTCTAAATCATAGAATGCCTTTTGGAAGGATTTTCTCTCAAAGTTTCTAAAATAAAAGTTTCTAAAAGAAATCCTTCTGATGGAAAGTCTCCAAAATAAAAGCTTCTAATGGAAAGTTTTTGATGTGTCAATCACTAACATAAAATCCTCTGAAGATAGAACCCAAATAGAATGTTTTTGAAGAAAAAGTTCCCAATATAAAAGCTCAGGAAGACTAAGACTATGAAGAAATATTCCATTTGAAAAACTAACTAAATTAATTGTTGATACCATAAAATTTCCAAAAGGAAGTTGTTGAATTAAAGCTTCTATGAACCAAATTTTTTGAAATAATTCCTCTAATATGAAATTCACCAATGAGAAACCTTATACAATGAAATTTATCTATATAAATCTCTTGATGTGAAACTTCCTGGAGTGAAACTTCCCAAAATGAAACTTTCTAAATTAATTTTTTTTGAAAAGGAATTTCTCAATACAAATCTATCGATGAGAAACCTTTTGTAGAGAATTTTTTCAACGTGAAATTTTCTAAAGTGAAAGTTTCTAATGTAGAGAATCTAAGAGAGTTGAATAAGGTAGATCACCCATGCATTATTTTTTATGTAATGAGGTTATTTTAATATTTTCACATCTAAAAAATTACCTTTACAAGAATTAAACTCAAAGGCATCATCATACCTTCAAGGAATTATAAGGCCCTTGAAGGAATCTCCTAAGAGATACCTCAAAGGGTGGTGTCATACATTAAAGGGGATGTTGAATTTATCTCCTAGTAGATACCTTCAATATGCACATGAGTGTAATTTTGCTTCACCTTGAAGGTCCTTATAATATCTTCAAGGTATCTCCTAGGAGATAACTTTAAGTTACCCATGAAGGTATTTAAAGGACCTTAAATAAATCTCCTAGTAAATACCTTGAGGTTGAACTTGCCTAGTGTTATTGAGGTGTATAAGGGATTTAATGAGTAAATAAGTGTTTTAATCTAAGAAGATAATTATCAATACATTGATTATTATGTATAAGGTCTTTTAAGAGATACCTTCAACGTCCCCTTAAATATATGAAAATTCCCTTCAAGGTATTTACTTTAGATTCCTTCAATGGCCTTGTAATACCTTCATAAGTAACTTTAATGAATTACAAGGACCTTGAAGGAATGTCCTAGGAGATACCTTCAACATGCACATGAGTGGAATTTTCCTTCACCTTGAAGGCACTACTAGGTTTTAACTTGAAGGCCCTTTTAATACCTCCTAGGAGATACCTTTCAAACATGCACAAAAGTGGATTTCTCCTTCAATATATCTCCTTAGAGATACCTTCAAGTTAACTTCAAATAGATACCTTAAAATTACCCATGAAGGTATTATAAGGCCCTTAAAGGAATATCCTAGTAGATACCTTGAGGTTAAACTTTCCTAACCTTATTGTGGTGTATAAAGGATTCAATAAATAAATAAGTGTTTTAATTAAAGAAAGTAGTTATCAATAAATTTATTGTTGTGTATAAGGTCATTTTTAGATCTTATTGATGTGTTAAGGTGTATTAATTCTAAGATTAAATATGAAACCCATCAAAATTATAGACCTCATAAGATCATCGAGAGAGAGTTGAATAAGGTAGATCCTTCATTACATCATTTTGTATGGAACAAGAATTAAACTCAAGGGAATTACCATACCTTCAAGGAATTATAAGGCCCTTAAATATTCTCCTAAGAGATACTTTGAAGGGTGTTTTCATAAATTTATGGGAAAATTGAAGGTATCTCCTAGGATATGCCTTCAACATGCACATGAGTGGAATTTTTCTTTACATTGAAGGAACTACTACGTGATTACTTGAAGAACCTTATAATACTTTCAATGTATCTCCTATGAAATACCTTTAAAACATGCAAAATATTTGATTTCTCCTTTAATATATCTCCTAAGAGATACATTCAAGTTACCCATGAAGGCATTAGAATGCCCTTGAATGAATCTCCTGCTAGATACCTCAAATTTGAACTTGCCTAGCCTTATTAAGGTATATAAGGGATTCAATGATTAAATAGATATTTAAATCAAAGAATGTAGTTATTAATACATTGACTATTGTGTATAAGGTCTCCTAGGAGATACCTTCAATGTCCCCTTGAATGTATGATAACACCCTTGGAGGTATCTACTATGTGATTCCTTCATGGTCCTTATAATACCTTCATGGGTAACTTGAAGGAATTACAAGGCCCTTGAAGGAATTACAATACCCTTCAAGTAATTTCCTAGTAGATACCTCAAAGGGTATTGTCATACATTCAAGGGGATATTGAAGGTATCTCCTAAGAGATACCTTCAACATGCACAAGTGGAATTTTCCTTTAACTAGAAGGGACTACTGGGTGATATTTTGAAGGCCCTTTTAATATTTTTAATTTATCTCCTAGGAGATACCTTTCAAACATGAAAAAGTGTGGATTTCTCCTTCAAGGTATCTCCTAGGAGATACCTTCAAGTTACCCATGAAGATATTATAAGGCCCTTGAAGGAATCTCCTAGTACATATCTCAATATTGAACTTACCTAGCCTTATTAAGGTGTATAATGGATTCAATAAATAAATAGGTGTTTCAATCAAATAAAGTAGTTATCAGTACTTTGATTATTATGTATAAGGTCTCTTATAGATATTATCTAGGTGTCAAGGTGTCCTAATTCCAAGATTTAATGTGAAACCCATCAAAATTGTAGACCTCACAAGATCATCAAGAGAGAGTTGAATATAATAGATCCTTCATTGCATCATTTTTTATGGAAAAAAGGTTTTTTTTGTGCTTGCCACAACAAAAAACATTCACATAGAATCATTAAATTACATATAATGTCAACATCTCAGCCCATATTTTAGAAATAAACATATTATGGATTACAATGATGAGGAAGCATACATCTAAATCAATGAGCTCCCTCAACTAAGCAATCATGGCAAATGGAAATCCATGCCATCAAACTCACCTAGGGCATGATATCTATAACAAGCCTATTGAAGCTTGTAGTAAGCTTGTCAAAGTTTGTAGCTCACCTGATGAAGTCCATAGCTCACCTAATTAAGTATATAGATTTCTTAATGAATTTTGTAACTTATCGCTAGATGTTTATAGCTCAGCCAAAATTCTATATTTTCAAATATAATCTTCCTTTAAACCAATGGAATGTTGAAAAAACTCTAGTATCACTATTGCATTATATTATAATACTTTTATATGCAAAATAGAGGACTAAAGTATGTAAATGGTTAAAATATATTATCAAGAATAATGATTAAGACTCACATAAATTAAGTGACATAAAATTACCTATCTTTTATCTCAGACTAGTTATAAGTCATAAAGATGCATGCAATGCTCAATCTAAATGATAGATTAGCTAATAGGAAGGAGATAATATATGTCTATAATGAGTCATATTTTAGACTCATCATTTCCCCCACAACCTCCCTTTTGTAAGTCCTATTGTAAACTATCATCCTCTCTCCTCATCATTATGGATCTTCTAATCCAAAATTTGACTGAGATCATATAAATAATAGTCCTTATAGCACCACTTTAGATGGATTTGTAAAACCCATATATGGCTTGATAAATTAAGCCATTATTCATATGATTTAGGTCTTTGTGGTGTTGTATTCTACCAAGGAGAAATAAAATTAAATAAGAGTGGTGGATGAAATATCATTCTAACCAAAAAATTAAGTCCTCCTACATTGAGTACATTTTGATATTCTTAATGGCATCATCATCCCTTTAGAGAATCCATCTAATGTTTGTAGGGGAGATGACCTCCCTTCTTTTCAATGAAATAGACAACATGCTCCATCTATGACTGCTTGTTGTAACTACTTCTTCAAAGTGATTCTAAGTGAAAAATTATTATAAATGGCATGTAGGTAATGATCATGAACCTCTGGAATTTGAAAGGAATATCTCCTAAACTAGTTAAGATTCTCTTTGGCACTACAAAATTAAGGATTGGTACATAGGCATACTTCTTTTGATATATTCAAATGATCATTAGTTCTCTCATACCATGAAATTTTATGTATGTAAGTGAAAAAGAGGGATCTCAACTAAATTTCTCCAACAAAAATATTTACCAAAAATCCATTGGTATTCCCCATGATAATACCACAAAGATAAAACTCACACAACAAATATTGATTATCTGGGGTACTACTATTGCATACTTCCAAAAAAAATTAGGAATATTAATTTCATTAGGCAATCCATAAGATATATTAAGGAGTTTCCATATATATAATTTTTCATGAAAAAATAAACTATAAAGAGAAGAGATTTTATAGTCTAAAAGTTTCTCTCCCAATTAACAAGTGAATTGGAGGGTTTGTTTAACTTGCTCAGTTTGTTGTTGTGTCTGTGTGACATTTTATTACAATTAATTATTGTCTTATTTAAGCATTATATTTTGTTCTTTTAATTCCATAAACTATAAACAAGTTTTATCCCAATGACTCTTGACATTAGAATAAGACATAAGGGTTTGATAGGCTGGGTCTACTTTGAATCTAATAGGGATTGTTTGAGATGCTGCAGCTATTGCTCTCACTAAGGATCTTTATTATTTTTAGACCTAATGATATGTCTCATAAGAGAAAGTTTTATTCTTTTACATATTTTTTATAACTCCACAACATTACAATCTCATCCTCATATTCATTTACTTTAATTTTAAGTACTTTTATTTCATCATTCTTTGCCAAAGAGTGCTCCTTAAAACTTTCTATACTTTGTGGTAAGAATGAGTTAGAAGTATCCTTATTCTATAATGAATATACCATAAAATAAATG
This sequence comes from Torreya grandis, assembly GCA_037957365.1. Classification (NCBI taxonomy): domain Eukaryota; kingdom Viridiplantae; phylum Streptophyta; class Pinopsida; order Cupressales; family Taxaceae; genus Torreya; species Torreya grandis. The sequence continues at coordinate 519,788 of JARHVA010005335.1, forward strand.
TCTTTTTCTTGTTGCTTCACTATATAGTCTAGTTTTGATAGAGTGAGAGCATGTTGTAATCTTTCCTCCTCAAGTAAACTAGATAGTTGTATTTCCTCATTGATCATAGGATCTTACCTTTGTTAATGTGTGGCTATGATGGAAAATGTGTAAGGTTTAAATTGAATTATGGAGAAACTTCATCAAAGGTATCTTATTGGAGATTATTTTCTTCCCCTTCTCTATCAGGTACAAGATTAGAAGTAGATTCTTAACATAGACTGTCAAGCACTTCTGTAGCATCCTTTTCACCATCAACAACTACAAGAATCATCTTATATCTTTTACTATTAGACTAAAGTGGAAGAGTGAATTATTTTTGTGTGGTTCCTTTATTACTCATGTATTACCTCTATACAAATTATAGTTAGACCTATTTTGATGCAAGATCTTCATCTATGCTAGTGATGGGTTATTAACACCTTATAGGCTCTAGAGAAAGTTCAGAGCTGATGTGAGTATCTCTAGGCATTAGTATTATTTTATGTTGTGGATATTCAATCATAATAATATAAACATTATATCTATGTGTATCAACCATTGAGGTTGATATTCTGATCCTTTTTGATTCTAGAGTGATTGTCTTAGAAGGAGAATCCTTCTTTTAGCCCTAGGGTTAAAAGCAAAGGATTTTTGAAGTGATCCTTTGATAGTCTATAGCTATTTTTTCTCTATGGTTTTCAAAAGAGTAGTCCAAGACATTTCTCCATTCTCCTTCTTGAGAAAATTGTGTTGAATAATTAAGTGTATCAGATCATGGTGGTGGATGGAGTTTGAACTGTTGATATATTTCATAGCCATATATGAATAGCTCTTACCAAATATGATGGTAAATTGATTCTATGTTGGGGTTTTTTTAGACCATGCCTCAAATGAATTAGTATTGTCATGGTAGAATATACCAACACACTACATTTCCATTCACGGCTTAAGTTCTTGATTATCAACTAGGCTATAGGCTTCTATGGCTCTAATAAGGTTTCTCTATTTATGCCCTTGGCCTTCTTAATGTGATCCTAAACACACTCTACTAGAGGCTCCCCTTCATGAAAAATCTTGATGAGAACATTGAATGAAGACCTTCTTATTATCTTATCTCCTTCATCTATAATTCTTGATATTTCACTAATCACATGACTATTGACTGCCAATTAAATACCCTTCACTATGGTAGAACTCTATTTAAAATGGAGGATAAAATCCTTGACAAGGGTTTCATCAAACCCTTTAAACTTATGAAAGAATTACAACCATATAGCTAATTCAAACACAATGATATCTCTTTCATCTCTCATGATTTTGTCCATAGACTCTAGCTCTGACTTCTTCTTCTGCCCCATAGCTAAATATCCAATTCTACATAGGTTATAATATAAATGTGCAAGTTTGAAGGTTTTGCTAAGGGAGAGATGAATAGTGTGATATGACTAGTTTAAAATTCTCAAAATCCATCTTATGATGGATAAATCCTCATCACATTCAAAGGATTCACTATCTCCTTCTAACATTCAAAGGATTCATTATCTCCCATGTGTATAGGGAAGGAAATAAAGGGATTAATCATAGGGTGAACATAAGGATCAGGGGTGATTCACATAAACATTGGATGAGTGACATGGATATGAAAAAGGTTCAATATTATTATACAAAATGAAAAACCCATCTCATGCATGTGATATGACTAATGTATAATTATCAAAATCCATGCTACAAGGTATAAATCCTAACACTAGGTGTTATTTAAGAATTCATTAATTTTATAATCTCCTCCTCACATACAAAGGATTCACTATTTCCCATGTATATAAGGAATCAAATAAAGGGTATGATCACATGGTGAACATATGGGTTAGGGGTTATTCACATAAACATTGGATAAGTGATGTAGATCTCCAAAAAGGGGTCACTCTTATTATAAAAAATCAAAAACCCCTCTCACATGTGTGATATTACAAATTTAAAATGCTCAAAATCTATTCCATGATGGACCAAGAGTGGGGTCCCATGTTGGGGGCCAGCTAATTCTTTTTAAGGGGGCACTGCTAAGAAAGTATAAGAGTCTTTGTCCTTATTAGAGATCTCATGATTTTTTAAAAATTTTGAAATAAATTTTATTGAGAGAAATTAGGAGCATTTTAATACAAAACATTTATTTATAAAATAAAAATAAAAAATTGATTGGATGTAAATGATAGTTCACAACCAAAAAAATAGGAGTAGCCATACAATATTCATCCCCCTATTGCCTCCCACCCCTCAAAATATTCTCACCAAACATTATTTTCTCCTATTTTTAAGGTGTAAATATTTTATAAGAAATTTTTAAATATATAATGATGCATGGGACCCCACTACCCAAAAATATAGAAGCAATATACCCACAACATGGGACCCCTATCTAATCCCAATGTTGGGTGTTCTTCAATCATTCATTCATTAAATTTTATGAGATGGTATGAGGGAAAAGTTCTCAACCCAAATAATAATAACCTAGAATAGGACAAAAATGACTTTTTAACTCAGTCTAAAATGGAAAAAAATTATAGCATCTTGAATAGATCCAGCATACAAATGATGTGAGGAGATAGAGATAGGGTGGAACCATTAAAACCCTCTTATATCGTGTCACTTGTTTACTATGATTATTTTATTACATTTAATAAAAATATTTTATTTCACTTCACATTCACCATTTGGGTCCCTATTAAATATAAGTAAGCACTAAACAATCCTGATATCTACCATTTCATTATCTCAGCCATTTCATAACAAAAATCTAGGTCTATTTGAATCTTAACAATTTCATAACTTAAAGTGGTAAACAATGAAAAATAGTTCCATGTCAATCTAAATAAATCACACATTTTAGATACATTAAAATAATATATTAAATACCTGACAAGAAGGACCTATAGAAATGATAGTAAAAAATGGGGTCAATGCTTCCACTAGTAACACCACAGTAAACCTAATAGTCCATAAAAGAATTTTTTTAGCATTCTAAATGGAGAGAATAAAACTAAAAGAGAAATTAATGACAAGAGAAAAAATATAAACTTAACCCTAATTTTGAAGTGCGCATGAATTTTTAATTATATAATAATTTAAAATTTTACATAAAAAGTTACATATAAAATTATTTTAAAAAATATATTTATATATTTAAACATAAACATTTAAACATACATTATTTAATAAAAATATTTAAACATAAATAAATAAAATAATAAACAATAATAGTTTTTAATATAAAATTATTTACAAATTTTTATCATTTATTATAATTATTCTTATTAAAAAAATTATATTTTTTAATTTACATGATTATATTTTCTAGTAAGGATTTGACTCCTTAATTTTTAGCCCCCCTGGAATACCTTTGAGATAATTCAATTCACCAATTTAAAAATCTGTGAGAGCGAGTCACCTTTCTTCAATTTACAAACTAATATTTGGAGATGATATTGACCACAAATGATAATTAAAATAAGTGACACAAAATCATACTTAGTAACTCAAAGATCTCTTGGGAAAGGATTTTGTGTGCATATCTAAATTATGGTTATGTGAAGGCATAAGTAGTTTACACCATACCAATCTATAAATATTAACTTTTCATTCATGACAACAAGGTGTGATATCTTAATGTAAAGTTAGGGTTAAACATTTCATCCAACAAATAAGTACTTAAACTTAAAATTCCAATAATGAGATCAAAAATACATGGCCAAATCATATCCATTTAAAATCAATTAAATTTAAACAAGAAATTAAGCCAAGCAACTTTACTCATCTTGAAAAAAAAAATTTCAATACATGAATCACAAAAAAATCATTTATCAAGATTATATAAATTATAGATGAAACACAAGATTTAATTATATCTCTTAGGAAGATTTTCAAGAGCATTTTGATAATTGACTGGTGTATCCCATTGAGATGATCAATGCCATTTTTAGCTACCTCATAAAACTTACTATATATAGTATTTTTATATATAGACTTTCCATTTATAGATTTTATTTGAATGTAGGTTTGTATAGTTTGGGTAATTTCATTCCAATAAAATAGCAACATACTCATTTGGGAAGCTTTTCAAGGGCCTTTGATGATTAAATGGTACATCCCAAGATGATCAATTTCATTTTCATCTATGAACTCATTTGGAAATCATTTTTAAGGAATTCTAATGATTGATTTGTCCATTCTACAATGACCAAGATCATTTATAGCTATCACAAGAACACTTTCTGTTTATATAGTATGTCTATAAATAGATTTCCACATATTATTATGTAGACTTTACTATTATATATGTCTTTAGATATAGATTTATATTTTAGTAAAAATATTGTAAATCAAGGTAAATGAACATAGGTGGGCCTTTCTCACAATCCTCATTAAAAATGATTAAAGCATTGGAGGAAAAAAATTCTCATTGGGGAGAACACCTAAAAGGCATCTAAATTATGTGCTTGATTCACAATATGTATTGCATAACCCTCTTTCATTAGAGGTGTCATTTCATCCCTTGCCACCATACTTTGTGGCACTAAAATTTCCTACTTATGAGAAACAAGGGTGACCCTGATCATGACCAATAAATGAAACTCTTTGCATTAAACAAGCTAAATTTTTGACCCACTACATTGGCCTCATCTAATACAAAATTTAATATCAATTCATCTTACAAAGTTAATCTGAATGAACCAAAATGTGATACCAATAAAATAGTGAACATGGCATTTCTATAATGATCTATATTATAGAATGCACCATGGAAAAAAATTACTTGATCTAGAAAGCCTCTGGTTCCTCTTATTACAAAGTTCACTAAGTGTCAACTCAAATATCTCCCTACACCTATAGGGTTAATTTGAGTAAACCTCTTCCATAGGGAGATGATGAGAATGCATATTGTGATTTCCACTAGGGCCATATGCATTCTAATAACATATTATTTTCCTTGAGATATAAGCTTTAAAACTTATACAAGTCCTAAAAAATTACACTTGATAGGTCTCCTACCATGGGTTTTGTATCACATCTTGGGGATTATCATTATTATAAAATGTTCAATAATCCATTACAAGACCATACAATAAAAATTATAGAAGTTCAAATATGGAAATATAAGTAAAATTATCATCATGATACTTTAGAACTGATGGTAATGATTTAGAAATAATAGGGTCTTGCATAATAAGTGGAGTTTCATCCACATTTTTTGAAGATGTAAAATTAATATTATCTTTAGGAGAAACAAGTGGTAGTGGTATAATAGTAGGCATATATGGAATAGATGGTGTCTTTCAAACATATATGTCCACTTCAAATTTTTATCATATTTTTAAACCTAAAATTCTTGTTGGTCACTTATAATTTTTTTAGCACCATTGTAACAATTAGCAAGACAAAACCTAATCACTCACAACTGAGCTCTTTATCTAGTGAATACAAATGCCCCCTTATCAAAACCAAGGGAGTTGCATTTTTGACATAGAGATTATGCTAAGAGGCTCTCTCTTCACATGAAGAATGCAAGCCATAGTATATTGAAGCATTGTATGGTGATTTAGATACCGATAGGTTTGCACCCATAATCACTTTAGATGAGGGTTTGGAGTAACTAGGTTTAACTATCAATTTACACTCTTTCACTTCACATAACCCCTCTTACCAATACACACACAGAGATAATATTAGTTATTATATAAATATTGTATAATATATCATAATATTTTTAAATATTAAATAGTAATTATATAATATTATATATAAATTATATATTTTATAAAATATATTTTAATATTAACAAATATTATTATATCATATAATATATATGTTAATATAGTTTATAAATCAATAATATATATTATATATATTTAATACATTTATATATTGTTAATAGTATATAAATAATGTTATATACAAATATGATTATTATATTATTATAAAATTATTATATTATATTGAAAATATAATAATTATATTATCTCAAAGTATAGTACTATAATACTATATTATTTCAATATATTTAGAATTATAGATTATTATGTATTATGTATTAAATTACTATATTGAAATACTATCCTAAATCTGTCAACAATATGATATATTATTTTTAATATATACATAATACTATAAAATATATTATATTATAATAAATCATTTTATATATATTTTTGAAAATATATAATTTTATCTCTAGAAAACACATCAGTTTAGGGATTGAGGTAGATTACTTTGATGACCAAATATATCAAACATTAATGTTTGGTAGGCATTAATGCATGTTACTTCACTTCTCAGTATATTTAATTGTTCACCCCTTTGTGACTTTTCCTTTTAAATTGGGTAAATTTTAACTTGATGGGATTGGTAGATGAAATTTACAAGTATAAAATATTTAACTTGACTAACATTTCATTAAATTATAGATGTAAAAGATATTATAATTATAAATTTATGCTCCATGCGTACCCTATAAGATTGTATAAAATATTTTTTGACTTGATAGTTTATTTATTTTAATTTCAAGCACTTTAATGATCCAAAAGGAATTCATTTCCTACTTACTTTATATGTATAATGTAGAATCTAAAATCATGTATCACAAAGCATTAAATTTGGAGTTGTAAATGACACTTAACAAAGGATAGTGGGTAGTAAAGAAAATGGATCTAGTAGGTTTTGGTTAATGGCTATTACCAAATGGTCTTTACTCTTTGTAAAATATACTCAATATATGTATTTAGACTAAGTGGCCTACAACGCGCCAGCTATCAATCATGAACATATTCGATTAGTTAAAGTTTCTTCATACTAAAATTCATTAGTGTGACTTGGTTATCATTATCCATTCAATTTATTTTGATGGTTTTCAAGAAATGCAAGAAATTAATCTTGACATGCTATTAAAGGTTGTAGTGTCAAAAAATATTTGGTTTTATTTGGTATTTAATAAAGGGGATCATGACTAAACATGTGATGATGATGATGAGTGAGAGTATATCTACATATTTTTATACATATTATAAATATTCTATGGATTTTTTAAAACTTATATAAATTATAAAATAATAAAATGACAATAAAATTTCAATTAACTATAATGTATTTAGAGCTGCAATTCGAGCTAGTCCTATGTAATTTTTCTATTCAATTAATTAAAATTAAGCTAAAATTATTTTAGCACCAATGAATATCTATTATACATTATTAATGGTGATTTTATTTCTCCACTAAAATCTTTTGGTTCATTTGGAAATAAAAGAGGAAGTTTTCCAATTTAAAACCAAATTGCTTAATAACTTCAATTTTGAAGTCACTATGAGATGTGTTTTTTGGTAGATTTTTTTGCAAATGAAGGTACCACAAAGTGAGATGGAGAATGTTTCATCAATTTTCATGGACAAGAATGGACATTTTATATTTTAATAATGTTATTTTATTGGTTATTTTTTTACTATATATTGTGGCCTTATTAGCAATGTTTTACTGATTTGCAGTGATGGATGTATAATAAAATTTGTTCATGTTATTTCAATATATTAAAAAAGGCATTATTAATATGAATTTTTGATTTATAATATTTTTAACTTTTTATTTTAATTTTATATAATCCTAAAAATCTAATTAAATTTTTTTAAGGAGTGCATGATCAACCATTTCCATGCACAAGTTTTATCTCTATTCTTAGATTGTCATGCAATTAGATTGAATGAGATATTCTTTATTTTCATAGACCATTTATATTCTTTGTAATTCATAATAAAATTCATGGATTCATTCACCTACAGTCATCAACAATTTTTTTCTTTTTATAGATTTTATAAACTCTTTATTTCATATTCTCAATTCATTGTTTTAGTATGGGATGAATAACCACTTTTAATAAGGGAAATATGTTTTCTTTATTTGTTGTTCACTCATTTATAAGTAAAAATAATATATTATTTTAGTTTCCTAAATAGATTAGTATTATATTTAGTTTGTATTTTTTAATAACTCTCAGTATAGTTTTAGAGCTTTCATTTATATCATTTCAAGTTTGAGATAGTAAGAAGAATTTGGTCCCGGTTCAGTATTTTTTCTCAATATTCTCAATAAATTAAAATTTATAGTTTTCCCATAATTGATTTCCTTCGATAATTTCAAATTTTTGACTCTAGATTATATTGACTTAGGATACCCTTTTTTATAAGTATTTACTTAGTGAAAATAGGACGTGTAATTTTTCCATTAAACATGTCAATGATATATTAATAATTTACACTTTCATTGGAATCATTTTGGCTCTGAACAGTCTTGAATTCAGACTATTTTGGCTTTATACTATAATTTGTGTCTTAGAAGTGTGTTCACTTAGCATTTTTTTTAATATATAATAAGGATTAATACATGCAAAAAAAATATTATTAGAAGTTTATTTGACACTCTTTGATAAAACTATTCATACAATATTTTATTTGACACTATTTATTACATTATAGAAATAATGGCTCATATTGGCCACACCTTGTATAGAGAGATCCCATTCATTGATGGATCTATTGATTGGGAGAAAAGAGATGAAAAATGGTTCATAGATAATATTTATTGTCCAAAGAACTACCAAAATGGTTTGTGGTTGTTTAACTCAATATAAAAGGTACATGAAGTAGTCAAAATTATATTAAGTATGAAATTTGGTTCTAAACATTCGATTGTAGTTCAATTGGAATATATAAAAAAATTTGAACATGCATGCCAAGTCATTAAAATTTATTTAGAGGTGGACTTGTGTACAAAAATTGACATGGTTCATTTTGGTAAATGCTAGAGGGATTCTTATTATTTCTATGGGTAGAGGATAGAACCTTAACTAGATTAAGAGAGATTTAAACTTATAGAAAATAGTCAAAATATTTGCCATGGAATTGTGACTATGTTTAAATCTTTTTATTGGTATGGATTTACTTCTTCTATTTATCACCACTTGAATACAAATAAGGAATTTAGTAAAATAAAATTCCATTCAAAAATATTTAATTTTATGAGGAAGAAAAAACTAACCACTCTAAAAAAACATTTAAACATAAATTATTTAGTAAAAACATTTAAATAAAAATAAAAATAAATAATAAACATAGTTTTTAAATATAGAAATAATTACAATTTTTATCATTTATTATAATTATTCTTATTAAATAAATTTATTTATATTTGTTAATTTACATGATTAAATTGTCTAATAGGGATTTTAATCCTTAATTTTTAGCCCCCTATAATACCTTTGAGCTAAAATTCACCAACTCAAATACCTATGATAGCGAGTCTCCTTTCTTGAATTTACACTTGTGACTCTATCAATTAATTTAAATACTTATAACATAATAGACATCTGACATGGTCAGCTATCAAATATGATAGAGACCAATATGAAGAGCATTCCACTTTCAAATCCATTAATCACATCAAACATTGAGCATACATCGAGTGGGAATACATATTCATCCCCCTTGATGTCAACTTCAATGAATACTTTGAACCAAGGTGGGGATTTTCACAATCCTCATTACAAATTATTAAAGCATTGGAGAAAAAAATATCTCATTAAGAATAACATCTAAAAGGAATCCAAATTATGTTCTTGATTCATAATATATCTTGCATAACCCTATCGCATTAGAGGTATCATTTAAACCCTTGTTGCCACACTTTGTGGCACTAAAATTTTCTACTTATAAGAAACATGAAGGGTAACCTTGAGCATGACTAAAAAATGAAATTACTTGCATTAAACAAGCTAAAGTATAGGGCCACTACATTGGCCACATCTAATACAAAATTTAAGATCAATCCATCTTATAAAGTTAATTTTAATGAACCAAAATGTGATACAATCAATTAATGAACATGGCAATGCCACAATGAGTTGTATTACAGAATGTACCATGCAAAAAAATTATTAGATTCACAAATCCTCTGGTGCTTCTTAGTAATAAGTTATATTAGTATCAACTCATATATCTCCCTACACCTATAGATGTTGATATGATTAAACCTCTTCCACAAGGATATGATGACAATGTATATTGTGATTTCTACTATGGCCATAGGCATTCTACTAGCAAATGCTTTTATTTAAGATATAAGATTTAGGAATTATATGAGTCCCATTAAATTACACTTGATGAGTATCCCACCATGGGTTTTGTATCACATTAATGGGATCATAAGAATAATAAAATGTTCAATAATCTTCTATAAGACCATACAATGAAAATTATAAAAGTTCAAATATGGAAATAGAAGTAAAATTATCATCATGGAACTTTGGAGATGATGTTAATTATTTAGAAATACACTCTTGGATAATAATAAGTGTATTTTCATCCATATTTTTTGAAGATGTAACATTAATAGTATCTTTAGGAAAAACAAGTGGTGGTGGCATTATTGAGAATGCATCATCACTACACATAGTAGGCATACATGGAATAGATGGTGTCTTTAGAATATATCGCCACTTCAATTTTTACCCAATTTTTGAACCCAAAATTCCTCTTGGTCTCTTTTAATTTGTTTATTTCCATTGTAACAAAAGTAATTTCTCCATTGAAATCACCGAGATAAAATGTAATCAACCACAATTGAGCTCCTTATCCAATGATTACAAATTCCCCCTGATTAAAACTAAAGGATTTATAGTTTATATGTGGAGATTACATGATAATATGATATCATTTTACAAAAATAATTCAATCCATCATAGATTAAAACATTTCATGGTGATTTAGATCTTGATCGGTATGCACCCACAATTACCTTAGATGAACTTATTTTGACATTATCATGGGTTTTGAATAACTAGATTTAATTACCAATTTACACTCTTTCACTTTACATAACCCTTCTTACCAATACATATATACATACATATGTCATGATATGTGTGTGTGTATTTATTTATGTATATGTGTGTGTGTGTAAATGTGTATATAATTTTATTTATTTTTATTTTTATTTGTGTGTGTGTGTATTTTTATATATATATATATATATATATATATATATATATATATATATATATATATATATATATATATATATATATATATATATATATATCATAATATTTTTATATATTAAAATGATTAATATTATTGATAAATTATATATTTTATATAATATATAATATATTTTAATATTATTATATTATATAATATATATGTTAATATATTTTATAAATCAATATAATTATATGTTTTAGTATAATATACTTAAATTTATATCATATAATATATAATATTGTAATATTATATTAAATTATATAATATTATTATATTTTTAGTATATATTTTAATATAATATGTATAAATATTATTTTAATATATTAAATATATCACTTGCCTTCAATTCAATTTGACTACTCTCGAGGTGCATTTGTGTTCAAAAATAGGTGGGAGTCCCCAATGAATTTGAAATTCAAATTTACTTTGCATAATGGGGTCCATATAATTTCAGCACATTTTTAAGAGGAACAAAAATTGTCGAACATGTCTGACCAGATACATATTCCTAGTTTTTTCTGAACATACACTAGAGTACTGACAGATCAAAATAGAGTAGGTTGTAGAGTGTCTGAAGCATTGACCATATTTGTTACTATCATTTCTATAGTTACTTATTTTTATGAATTTAATATTTAAATATTATTTAATATATTTTTTTATCTATTTGAAATGTGTAATTTGTTTGTCTTGATTTGGCCCTTTTATTCATTGTTTACCACTTTATGTTATGAAATCACTGAGATTCAAATAGTCTACCAGGATTTTTTTATGCAATGGAAAATATTAAGATTATTTAGAAATTACTACTATTTAGTATCACTTATTTCCTTTTGTATGGAAAACCAATAAGGACCTAAATGATGAATGTGAGATTAAAGTTGACATTTTCTATAACTATAATCAAATAATCTCAGTAACCAATATATTTAATAGTTTTAGATTTGAAAAATTATAAATAACCAAATGGACCAACCAAAAGGACTAGATTATAACCTCACAAGGACCCATTGATGTTTAAATTCTCTTTTCATTTGGAATGTTATGCCTAATCTATTAATCTAGGGATTGATGTTTTTTGTGAGTCTTGTGATCAACTATAGTTGTAAAAGTTTATGCATTGTAAACAAGTTGTAATAGTATTTTAGGTGAATTTAATTTATGAAAATTTTGTGTTTCATTGTTATAAATATATCCTCCCCTATTTTATCTCTTATTTCATATTTATTTAGTACATTTCTAACACTATTATTTGGTCTAGACTATCCCTGTAGTCTCAATGTTTTATTTTACTTAGTGTTGTTGGTTGTTAACCACCTGGGCCTGCACATTTTGTTTTTCTTCCATATAAAGAAATTAGACTTGGTTATTTAACCTTCCAAAAGGAAAATAAGTCATAATAGGCAAGTTGGTGTGTACAACAAAAACCACTCCCAAAGGCAAGATAGAGAGGCATAAAGTAAGACTAGTGGTGAAGGGCTACAAGTAAAAGCCCAAACATGATTAAAATTCAATGTTTGTACCTATAGCAAGGCTATAAATAGTGAGGATAATCATATACATTACTTATAAACACAAATGTAAGGTACATCAAATAGATTTCAATTTATCTTTCTTGAATAGAGTGGTAGAAGAAGAGGTTTATGTGGGACATGTTGATGTGCATCTATGCCAAAGATGCAATGCTAACAACAAAGTAATATATATTAGTTTGTTGTGTAGTTATTGGAAGACCTTAGTGCTTAATTTAATTTTTTTGGAAAGATTATATTACTACCACCTTTATCCTAAAAGTAGACCCTATTATAATGATAGCAATAAATTTTTAGTGACACAATCTATTTGATATTTCCTTTTGTTGTTATGGTGAAAATTACTTTATATTTTTTCCAACTATTTTCCAAACTCAAACAAGAGGATGAATACTTATAGTGAGTAGTGAACTAAGGTTATTCGTGTCAAAAAATTCAAAAAGGGAAACAAGGGTTGAGCACAAAAGGATATTTGCCTTATAATAACAAATATCAATAGATTTCCTTTGGTTCTTTCTAATTATAGTGAAAATAAAACTATCATTCATAAAATTCTAGTGCTGGACTCAAAATGCCATAAATACGGTGGTGACTCTAGGGTGAATAAAATGCACATAGTTGAGAAGTATGTCCTAAAAAATAGCTACCCACAATAAATTGACTTAAGCATATTTGTTTGCATAGTAAAAGAGAATCAAAGCATATACAGACAAATTTTATTAGAATAGAAAAAAGCACAAACTAACAAGATGCATTAGAAGCACTATTATTAGTTTTAACCATTTAAAACTGAAACCATATGTCATTTACAAAGCTTGAGAACCAAGAAAATATGAAGATCAATGAAATAGTTAACAAATTCCTAGAATTACTCTTTCTATTTGAATTAATTCCACAAATCTATGTTCTAAAAACAAATAAGGGGGATACCCCTATATATAGGCCTCTTCAAATGCCTAAAATGGATGCATCAATTGTAATAGAACTAAATACATGATAGTTGTCACTAGATAAAAGTTCTTCACGTTTTAAAAACAAAAAATATTCCCTATTCAAAGAGGGAATCTTCTTAGACCATACTAATTAGAACTAGAACATGAAATTTATCAAATAAATAGCCTGATAAATGGCTATTTTGATCTTGAGGTGCCAAATTGGGATCTTTCTATTAATGATGATGATGGATCTCTTAATGTAGTAGAAAAAGAAATTGAAACTAGAGTAGCTAAAGAAGAAATATTTCCCAGTGTAGCTAAAGAAGAAAAAATCCCTAGAGGGAATGAAAAGGAAGAAGATCCTATGGTGACCATCTATGGTTGGTTATCCACCTATTTGTCATCTTCAATTTGTTCCTTCCATGCCTCAAAGCACTTATTGTAATCTTTATCAATTAATTTTAGGTCTATGATGGGTTCCTTTAGTAGTTTGATAGTGGAATATGACATTACATAGTGTTTAGTTAAGAGAGGTTTTATGATTTCATTGATTACTACTACCTTATCTATTCTTTTATTAAATGATGTTGCAAAGTTTACCATATCTTTTTAATTTACATTGAGCTAAATTATTTAGAGTATTAAACATGTCCTCAACTTCCCATTCTACTTTTGTGGTAGTTTATTTTGGTAATTTGGTTTTATTTTTCTATTATAATTCAATTGTCCTTTGCTACATCCCTTTCACCAATTCAATGGCCACATCACTATATTCCATCAAAACTAATAGGGGGTCTTCTACATATTACTTCTACTATCCATACTTAGCCTTCTTATTCTTAAAAAGTGTAAACAAGGTTTCTTTAGATTCACATACAACTGACTAATCTATATGAGTCATTTTTCTTTTGGTTACCCTTTTCATAACTCTAGATTCCTTGTCAAATTTTAGTTAGACCTATGGAGGGTCTATTATAACCAAATCTTGCCTTTCCACTATGGCCAACTGCATCTCCTTTATCTAAGACTTATCTAATATATCTCCCTAAGGCTAAGTGGATGGTGGCAACTAAGAAGCTAGTGTCAATCCTTGGAATGCAGATGTTTGAGAGGTAGTTGTGGAAGTGACTAAGATGAAGGTAGAACTAGGTGATGGGATGGTGGGTCTTACTTATGAGGATAACAAATAACTAGTGCTAGTTGGAGAACTTGATAAGAATAAATAAATTTGTGGTATAAAATTAGTAGGCCTCCCCTTGGGCAATTGAGGATTAGGCCTAGGCATGGGCCTAGACAAAATTGGGGATAAATTAACCATTAAAGAGACATTTGAGGTAGATGACATAAAAAAGGATTTACTATGGTCAAGGGTATAGTCATAGGCTTAACTACGTAACTTATCAAGGGCCTATAAGGCATTAAGTTCATGTCATCTGGTGTTAGTGGCCCACAAGATCTACCCTAGGGGTAGCTATTAAGAAACAAGAGAGACAAATAAACACAATCTTGACTAGTCATACCTAGATCCTCCTTGACAGGAAGTAGGGGAGGTGGCTCTAGTGTAGAAGCTATTGGTATCATAGTGGGTGGTATTATAGCCTCAACTAAAGATGAATGAGGCACCATTGAAGGTTATATATCTATTAAGGTAATATTTTAAACTTGGGATGGGGTGTTGGTTGTTTTCAAAATAAAGACCTACTTATTGTGTTCCTCAAGCTCTACTTCTCCCTTCCCCAAAGTGGGAAACAATTTTTGTAAGATTCTCTAACTTAGCTTAGGGTTATTCAGTCTATCTTCTTTAACATCAGTAATCTAAATTATATATATGGATTCACCTAATTGAGCATTTTCAGAGTTGAAAACTTCATAATAGACAATATCTTTCTATCTACCCTTAATAAGTGGAACATTAGCATCTTTCAACCTTTGTTTCACCTCTTGATCATATGTAGAATTGATATAGAATCTATCCTCATCCTAAAACTCATGGTGGTAGGAAAGGCTCAAGGCTAACCTATGTTTGATGTAGTAGTTGAAAGCTATGTGCTATGATTCCCACTACCTATTTTCATCTTTTTCTAAGTCAAAATTAGGTCTTCATTTGGTAGCAATAATGACTAAAATCTAGTTATTTATCCAAAACTAAATAATATTAGACAATTAAGGATGAATTAATCTTTTTCTTTTGTTCTAAAAACAAATAACATTTGAATCCACAAAGTTATGTTCTAAAAACAAATAAGGGGGATACCCCTATATATAGGCCTCTTCAAATGCCTAAAATGGTTGCATCAGTTATAACAGAACCAAATACATGATAGTTTTCACTAGATAAAATTTCCTCATGTTTTAAAAACAAAAAAATATTCCCTATTCAAAGAGGGAATCTTTTTACAACATACTAATTGGAAATAAAACATGAAATTTATCAAATAAATAGCCTGACAAATGGCTATTTTGATCTTGAGGTGCTAAATTGGGATCCTAATATTATTGATGATGATGGAGCTCCTAATGTAGTATAAAAAGAAAGTGAAACTAGAGTGGCTGAAGAGGAAATATTTCCCAATGTGGCTGAAGAAGAAGAAACTCCTAGAGAGAATGAAAAGGAAGAAGATCCTATGGTGACCATCTATGGTTTGTTATCCACCTATTTTTCATCTTCTATTTGTTCCTTCCATGCCTCAAAGAACATATTGTAATCTCTATCAATTAATTTTAGGTCTATGATGGGTTCCTTTAGTAGTTTGACAATGGAATATGACATTACATCATGTTTAGTTAAGAGAGGTCTTATGATTTCATTTACTACTACTACCTTCTCTATCCTTTAATTAGCTAGTGTTTCCAAGTCCACCATCTCTTTTTAATTTATATTTAGCTAAAGTATTTAGAGTATTAAACATGTCCTCAACTACCCATTATAATTTGGTGGTAGTTCTTTTGGTAATGTGGCTTTATTTTATTATTTTAACTCAATTATCCTTTACTACATCCCTTTCACCAATTAAGTGGCCACATCACCATATGCCTTTAGCACTGAGAGGGGTTCTTCTACATATTAATTTTGCTATCCATACTTAGCCTTCTTATTTTTAGTGAGTGAAAACAAGGTTTCTTTAGAATCACATACAACTGACTAATCTATATGAGTCATTTTTTTTCCATTACCCTTTTCATAGCTCTAGATACCTTTTCAAATTTAGTTAGACCTATAGAATGTCTACTATAACTAAATATTGTCTTTCCACTATGGCCAACTATAACTCCTTTATCCAAGACTACTTTTATATATCACCCTAAGGTTGAGTGGATGGTGGCAACTAAGAATTTGGTGTTAATCCTTTAGAATGTAGATGTTTGAGAGGTAATTTTGGAAGTGACTAGGATGAAGGAAGAACTAGGTGATGGGATGTTAGGTCTTACTTGTGAGGACAAAAAATAACTAGTGCTAGTTGGAGCACTTGTTGGGAGCAAATAAATTTAAGGTATAAAAATAATAGGCCTCCTATTGGGAAATTAAGGATTGGGCCTAGGCATGGGATTGGGAAAAATTAAGGGTAAATTAACCATTAGAGAGATATTTGAGGTAGATGACATAACAAAAGGATTGTTTATGGTTAATGGTATAGTCATAGGCCTAATTAAGTGACTTATCAAGGGCCTATAAGGCATTAAGTTTATGTCATTTAGTGTTAGTGGCCCATAGGATCTAGATAAATAAATATAATCTTGACTAGTCATACCTTGATCCTACTTGATAGGAAGTAGGGGAGGTAACTCTAGTGTAGTATCTATTGGTATCATAGTGGGTGGTGTTATAGCCTCAACTGAATATGAATGAGGCACCATTGAAGATTATACAACCATTGAGACAACATTTTAAACCTAGGATGGGGTTTTGGTTGTTGTTTTTAAAATAAATACCTACTTAATGTGTTCCTCGAGCTCTACTTCTCCATTCCCCAAAGTGGGAGACAATGCTTGTAAGATTATCTAACTTAGTTGAGGGTTAGTTAGTCTCTCTTCATCAACATTAGTAACATAACTTATAGATGTGGATTCACCTACTTGAGCACTTTTAGACTTGAAAACTTCATAATAGCCAACATCTTTCAATCTACACCTAATAAGTGGAACATTAGCATCTTTCAACCTTTATTTTAGATCTTGATCATTTGTATCATTGATATAGAATCTATCCTCATCCTCAAACTCATAGTGGTAGGAAAGGCTCAAGGCTGACGTGTTTGATGTAGTGGTTTAAAGCTATGTGCTCTAAGTCCCACTACCTATTTTCATCCTTTTCTAAGTCAAAATTAAGTATTTTTTTGGTAGTAACAATGGATAAATTCTAGTTATTTATCTAAAACCAAATAATATTAGATAATTTATTATGACCTTAACCATTGGTGTGTCTAGGGATATGTGTGGCTGACTTGGGCTTACATACCTCTTTTATTTACTTGTTACATTTCTCTATGTTCTTATATAGGTCAGCCTATGGAATAACCTTGGCTAAGTAGACTATATATAGGAGGTAGTGGTAAGTCTTTAAGCATCATGTGTGAAGTATTTTGCTAATAGTGCATTATTATGGAGGTTGCCCCCTCGAAGTGGCTTTGCTATATTATCTAGTGTTTTGTTCTACTATTAATTATCATTGTGTAATCTCTCATATTTTATTATTTTACAAAATATAAAATCATTCTATGTGAAAATATAATTAATCTCATTACAAGTGGTATCAGAGCTTCAATTTGGGTAAGTTTCCTACAGCATTTTTTAGATTTGTGAGGCATGGCTTCTAAGAATAGTGAATTTGAAAAAACATAATTTGCAATCTAGGAAGAATTAATTTTTTTCATCAATCTAGTATTTCTCAAAATGTTTTTTTGAAAAAAATATTTAAAAAAAAAGTCTATAATTTTTTTTCCCCTTGCACACTTGTGGTAATTGGATTCATCTTGACGAGATGATTACAACGGTGTATTCTTTTGGTACACTTTTTTTTGGGGGGTCAAAACCCTCCTAAGGTTTATTTATGGTAGGTCCTTCAACTTAGGGAAGAAAAGTGGCACCAAAAACTCTTAAGACTCCTTCTACCAATGACATAGAATCTAGAACTTTAGATTTGATGATTTCTTAGCTTCAAGAGGACATAAAAAACTTGGTGAGGCATGATGAATTTGTTGCATTCCAAGCAATGTTTCAAGGATACACAGAGAGATTAATGGAGTTCACAATAAATTGGAACATATCACTAAGTAATTGGCTACCCTCACATCTTAGTTTTAGCCTAAGAATCCTCCATTTCAGCATTCAAATCCTCCTCTCAATAACTCCCATACTGGTATGAAATTGATGTTGCCAAAGTGGACATGTGTAAGTTTGATGGTAAGGATCATCTCACTTGGATTAACCAAATTAAGAGTTTATTTGAGCTACATCAAATGCTTAGTTATCAGAGGGTGATGGTGGCATCCTTGTATATGAAACTTGAGCAATTCATTTGGTATCATTGGTTATGTGCTCAAAATAAAAATAATGGTGCTCCTATTACATGGACTATTTTTATTGAGGAGTTGATAAATCATTATCAAAATAATGTCTCTAAGAACTATTTCAGCTAATTAGCCAAGCTATGGCAAATAGGACCTGTGAAGGATTATATTCATCAATTTTAGAATCTCTCTTTAATGCTGGAAAATATCATTGAGAGAAATTTGACATATCTATTTTTGGGTGGCCTCAAATTTAGCATCCAATACATAGTTTGAATGTTTTGCCCATAATATATATCATAAGTTATCCTTAAGGCACAAGTGATAGAATAAAAAGAGATGGTCAAAAGGAAAACTCTCACTAATGGTCATGATCACAACTTTCTAGCACCATCATTTCCATAGCCCACTAGATAAACATAATGATAAATTGAGGAGAAATGAGCCAAATGTTTGTGTTATGGTTGTGACAGCAAATGGAGCAAAGACCATCATTGTGTTGAGAAGAAGATATTTTACATTAAAGGTGCCAATGATGATGAATAGGATGCAGAAGTACATGATGTAGATGTAAAATTTCCTAAGAAAGAATTTGAAGAATCTCAACCTACTATTTCATGCCATGCCTTGTTAGGTATTAATACTCCCCAAACTCTTAAGGTTCCTTAAGAAATAGAAGGTCACTATCTTGATTAATTATGGGAGCACACACAACTTCATCCATAGTAAGTTGGTTACTCATTTGAACTATTTCATTTACCTAGCTCCAAAATTTTAGGTTATGATTGTAGATGGTGGTACTATCAATTATTCAATAAAATGTCATAGTATTAAGTTGGCCATGGGAGACTAATTATTGGATTCTCCTATGTTTATTATTTTGATGGTAGACTTGTTATTATTCTGGGAGTCTAGTGGTTCACCACTTTGGGTACTATTGAGATGAATTTTCAATAATTATTCATGCATTTTCATTTAAAAGAAAAGAAATTGATCTAAGAGGATTAAAAGCTAAATCTCCCCAACTTATTATCTCCCATCAAATGACAAAGATTCTTCATAAGGGTGATGAGGGATTTGTAGCCCACTTGTTTTCTATAGAAGTATAGCCAACTCAACCATCTCCACCTCTAGATCTACAACAAATAATCAATTATCATTCTATTATTTTTGGAGACATGCTAAAAGGACTTCCACCTAGCTACACACATGAATATGTTATCACACTTATTCCTGGTAGTACACCACCCAACATCAGGCCATACAGCTATCCCTATGCCCGAAAAAGTGAAATTGAAAATATGGTACAAGAGATGTTAGATGCAAGAATAATTCACCATAGCCAAAGCAAATACTCATCACCAGTTGTAATCGTGAGAAAGAAAGATGACACTTAGGGGATGTGCCCTACCTATAGAGAACTAATCAAGTACACTATCAAAGATAAGTTTCCAATTCCTATCATTGATGATTTTCTAGATGAATTTAATGGTGCTCTTTATTTTACCAAGTTATATCTATGTTTTGGGTATCATCAAATTACGATCCATGATGAAGACATAGCTAAAACTATTTTTAGGACTCATGAGGGCCATTATGAGTTTTTGGTTATGCCTTTTAGCCTAACAAATGCACCATCTACTTTTTAGAGTTTGATGAGTACTATTTTTAAGCCATTTTTTAGGAAATTTATTTTGGTATCTTTGATGATATCCTCATTTATAGTAAAAATTAGGTAGACCATTTGTAACATGTGAAACAAGTACTCTCTACTTTGGAGTAAAATCAATTGTATGTCAAACCTTTCAAATTTACTTTTGGGGCTGGTAAGGTTGAATATTTGGGTCATTTGGTATCTTATGAAGGAATGAAAGTGGATCCTAAAAAAATCCAAGTAATGGTATACTGGAGAATTCCTAAGACACTCAAGTAACTTTAGGGATTTTTGGGACTTACTAGTTATTACCATAGATTTGTTAAAAATTATGGTAGTATTGTAGTCCCACTTACCTCTTTTTTGAATAAATACTCCTTTTAGTAAATTGATGCAGATTTTTGGGTATTTAAATAATTGAAATTGGCTATGCACACTACTCTAGTATTAGCCACTCTTGATTTTTATAAGACTTTTGTGGTTGAATGTGATGTATCTGGGTATGGTATGGGTGTTATACTCATGCAATAAGGTAGACCACTGGCATTTGAAAGTCAAAAAATCAAGGGTAAAAATTATCACAAGCCCATCTATGAGAAGGAAATGATGGCCATTTTGTGTGCAGTCAAACAATGGAGACCTTATTTGATGGTTCATCACTTTCAAGTAACAATTGATCATGATAGTCTTAAATTTTTTTAAGAATAAAGGTTACCATCTGAAGAAACACAAAAATGGGTAACTAAGATGCTAGGATATGATTTTGAAATAGTCTACAAAAAAGGCAAGGACAATGTGGTGCTAGATGTACTATCCAGAAAAGATGAATTAGTTGAGGCTTTGCTATGTACCATAACCATTTTACAGGTAGATTGGCTAAAGGAAGCAGAGGCTTTGCTATGTACCATAACCATTTTGCAAGTAGATTGGCTAAAGGAAGCATGATCAAAATGGGAACATGATAGTACTACTCATGTTTTGAATCAAAATCTTTAGTAGGGTTTAGATGGATTTGAAAAAATCACATGGAAAGGTAATGCATTATGGTACACAAATAGATAGTACCTATGTAAGAATTCTCTTCTTAAACAAAAAATCCTTTAATAACTTCATGCAACTCTAATTGGGGGTCATTTAGGATTTTTGAAAACCTATCACAAGATCAAGCAATATTTTTTCTAGGAAGGTCTCAATGGGGATGTCTAGAAATATGTGGTTAAATGTATGATCTATCAACAAAATAAAGGTGAAACCATCAAAATTCTAGGTCTTTTATAGCCTTTATCTATCCCTAGCTAGCATTGGGAAGAGGTCTCTATGGATTTCATTATAGGGTTACCAAGATCTAATGGTCAAAATGTTATCATGGTTGTTTTAGATCATCTTAGTAAGTATGCTCATTTTTTTTCATTATCCTAGCCATTTATTGCTATTACAATAGCTTCTACTTTTCTCAATATAGTTCAAATATTACATTGGACTCCTAAGATCATTATCAATGATAGAGATTCCATTTTTACTACTAATTCTTGGATTGAGTTATTTACATGTTTAGGCACTCAATTGGCTCATAGTTTGTCCTATCATCCTCAATTTGATGGACAAATTGAGGTGGTCAACAAATGTCTAGAAGGATATCTCCATTATTTTGTTTCTGATAATAAATAGGATAAATGGGTTCATTGGCTACCACTTGTTGAATGGTGGTTTAATACTTATATTCATAGTTATTCCAAAATGTCTCCTTTTGTGCCACTATATGAATACCACCCTCCATCCATCACTTCCACCTTAAAGGTCCATCCTAAGGTTCATGTAGTTGAAGAACATATTCACCATCAATAGGAGGTCCTTGCAAGTTTCTAAGAAAATTTAGCTATGGCCCAGAATTAGATGAAGAAATAAGTAGATCAACATGGAAGTGAAAGGCATTTTGACATTGGTGATTATATCTTTGTTCACTTACAACCATACAAATAGATGTCATTAAAGCAACAAAAAAAGGATAAAAAATTGTCCCTTAAGTATTATGGGCCTTATCAAATCTTGTAAAAAATTGGTAGTGTGGCCTACAAGTTAGATTTTCCTTCATCCACTCACATACATCTAGTATTTCATGTATCATGCTTGAAGAAAGTCATTAGACACAGAGTTACCATTTAAATAAAATTACTAGAATTGGATTAGGAAGGTAAAGTTATTAATTATCTTGAGGTGATCCTTCAATGATGCACCAAGTAATTGCATTCTAGATAAATTACATAATACCTAATCAAATGGAAGAATCTACATGTGAAGATGCCACTTGGGAGGATGAAGCATTTATGCAATAGCATCTAGAGTTGCCATAATGTTGAGGACAATGTTGTTTTGAAGGGGAAGGGCTTGTTATACCCTTAACCATTGGTGTGTCTAGGGATATGTGTGGCTGACTTGGGATTACATACCTCTTTTATTTACTTGTTACATTTCTCTATGTTCTTAGATAGGTCAGCCTATTGAATAACCTTGGCTAAGTAGACTATATATAGGAGGTAGTGGTTAGTCTTTAAGCATCATGTGTAAAGTATTCTGCTAATAGTGCATTATTGTGGAGGTTGCCCCATCAAAGTGGCTTTACTATCTTATCCAATATTTTGTTCTACTATCAATTATTTTTGTGTAATCTCTCATATTTTATTATTTTACAAAATATAAAATCATTCTATGTGAATATCTAAGTAATTTCATTACACAATTAAGGATGAATTAATCCTTTTCTTTTGTTTTAAAAATAAATAACATTTGAATTATTTCCACAAAGTTATGTTCTAAGAACAAATAAGGGGGATACCCCTATATATAGGCCTCTTCAAATGCCTAAAATGGTTGCATCAGTTATAAGAGAACTAAATACATGATATTTTTCACTAGATAAAAGTTCTTCATGTTCTAAAAACAAAAAAATATTCCCCATTCAAAGAGGGAATCTTCTAACAACATACTAATTAGAACTATTACGTGAAATTTATTAAATAAATGAGCTTTTAAAATGTCTATTTTGATTTTTAGGTGCCAAATTGGGATCTTCTTATTATTGATGATGATGGAGCTCCCAATGTAGTAGAAAAAGAAAGTGAAACTAGAGTGGTTGAAGAGGAAATATATCCCAGTGTAGCTGAAGAAGAAGAAACTCCTAAAGGGAATGAAAATGAAGAAGATCCTATGGTGACCATCTATGGTAGGTTATTCACCTATTTTTCATCTACTATTTATTCCTTCCATGCTTTAAAGCACTTCTTATAATCTTTGTCAATCAATTTTAGGTTTATGATGGGTTCCTTTAGTAGTTTGACAGTGGAATATGACATTGTATCATGTTTAGTTAAGAGAGGTCTTATATTTTCATTGATTACTACTACCTTATTTATTCTTTTATTAGATTATTAAACATGCCCTCAACTTCCCATTCTACTTTGGTGATAGTTTATTTTGGTAATGTGGCTTTATTTTCCTATTCTAACTCAATTGCCCTTTGTTGCATCCCTTTCACCAATTCAGTGGCCACATCACCATATGCCTTCAACACTGAGAGTGGGTCTTTTTCATATTAATTCTATTATCCATACTTAGCCTTCTTATTCTTAGTGAGTGAAAACAAGGTTTCTTTAGACTCACCTACAACTGACTAATCTAGATGATTCATTTTTCTTTTAGTTACCCTTTTCATAGCTCTTGACTCCTTGTCAAATTTTAGTTAGAACTATAGAGGGTCTACTATAACTAAATCTTGCCTTTCCACTATGGCCAACTACATCTCCTTTATCTAAGACTTATCTGATATATCACCCGAAGGTAGAGTGGATGGTGGAAACTAAGAAGCTGGTGTCAATCCTTGGAATGTAGATGTTTGAGAGGTAGTTATGGAAGTGACCAGGATGAAAGCAAAACTAGGTGATGGGATAGTAGGTCTTACTTGTGAGGACAAGAAATAACTAGTGTTAGTTGGAACACTTGCTAAGAATAAATAAAATTGTAGTATAAAAATGATAGGCCTCCACTTGGGAAATTGAGGATCAGGGCTAGGCATGGGCCTAGGCAAAATTAAGGGTAAATTAAAAATTAAAGAGACCTTTGAGGTATATGACATAACAAAAATATTGACTACGGTCAAGGGTATAGTTATAGGCCTAACTACATGACTTATCAAGGGCCTGTAGGGAATTAAGTTCATGTCATCTAGTGTTAGTGTCCTAAATGATCTACCCAAGGGTAGTTATTTAGAAACAAGGGAGATAAATAAATGCAATCTTAACTAGTCATAGCTGGACCCTCCTTGATAGGAAGTAGGAGAGGTAGCTCTAGTGTAGAATCTATTGGTATCATAGTGGTTGGTGTTATAGCCTCAATCGAAGATGAATGAGGCACCATTGAAGTTTCTACATCTATTGAGGCAACATTTGAAACTTGGGATGGGGTGTTGGTTATTGTTTTTAAAATAAATACCTACTTAGTGTATTCCTCAAGATTTAATTCTCCCTTCCCCAAAGTGGGAGACAATGTTTGTAAGATTTTCTAACTCAATTGAGGGTTAGTCAGTCTCTCTTCTTCAACATCAGTAATCTAAATTATATATCTAGATTCACCTACTTGAGCACTTTCAAACATGAAAACTTCATAAGAGCAAACATATTTTACTCTACCCCTAATAAGTGGAACATTAGCATCTTTCAACCTTTTTTTCACCTCTTGATCATTTCTAGCATTGATATAAAATTTGTCCTCATCCTCAAACTCATGGTGGTAGGAAAGGCTCAAGGCTAACCTATGCTTTATGTAGTGGTTGAAAGCTATGTGATCTAAGTCCCACTACCTATTTTCATCCTTTTAAAGTCAAAACTAGGTATTTGTTTGGTAGCAACAATGACTAAATTCTAGTTATTTATCCAAAATTGAATAATATTAGACAATTAAGGATGAATTATCCTCTTCTTTTGTTATAAAAACAAATAACATTTTAATTAATTCAACAAAGTTATCTTCTAAAATCAAATAATGGGCATGCCCCTATAAATAGGCCTCTTTAAATGCCTAAAATGGTTGCATTAGTTATAACAAAACCAAATACATGATAGTTATCACTAGATAAAAGTTCCTCGTGTTCTAAAAACAAAAAAAATCCCTATTCAAAGAGGGAATCTTATTACAACATACTAATTGGAACTATAAAATTAAATTTATGAAATAAATAGCTTGATAAATGGATATTTTGATCTTGAGGTGCCAAATTGGGATCCTGTTATTATTGACGATGATGGATCTCCCAATGTTGTAGAAAAAGAAAGTGAAACTAGAGCAGCTGAAGAGGAAATATTTCCCAGTGTAGATGAAGAACTCCTAGATGGAATGAAAAGGAAGAAGATCCTATGGTGACCATTTATGGTTGGTTATCCACCTATTTTTCATCTTCTATTTATTATGTCCATGCCTCAAAGCACTTCTTGTAATCTATATCAACCAATTTTAGGTTTGTGATGGGTTCATTTAGTAGTTTGATAGTGGAATATGACATTGCATCATGTTTAGTTTAGATAGGTCTTACAATTTCATTGATTACTACTACCTTCTCTATTCTTATATTAGTTAATGTTTCCAAGTCCACCATCTCTTTTTAATTTATATTGAGCTAAAGTATTTAGAGTATTAAACATGTCCTTAACTACCCATTCTACTTTGGTGATATTTTCTTTTGGTAATGTGTCTTTATTTTGCTATTCTAACTCAATTGTCCTTTGTTACTTCCCTTTTACCAATTCAATGGCCACATCACCATATGCCTTCAACACTGAGAGGGGGTCTTCTACATATTACTTCTACTATCCATAATTAGCATTCTTATTCTTAGTGAGTGCAAAGAAGGTTTCTTCAAACTCACATACAACTGACTGATCTAGATGATTCATTTTTATTTTGGTTACCCTTTTCATAGCTCTAGATTCCTTGTCAAATTTTAGTGAGACCTATGGAGGGTCTATTATAACTAAATATTTCCTTTCCACTATGGCCAACTACATCTCCTTTATCCAAGACTTATTTGATATATCAGCCTAAGGCTAAGTGGATGGTGGCAACCAAGAAGCTAGTGTCAATCCTTGGAATGTAGATGTTTGAGAGGTAGTTATGGAAGTTACCAAGATGAAGATATAACTAGGTGATGGGATGACAGGTCTTACTTGTGAAGACAACAAATAACTAGTGCTAGTTGGATCACTTGTTAGGAACAAAGAAATTTGTGGTATAAAAATAGTAGGCCTCCCCTTAGGCAATTAAGGACCAAGCCTAGGCATGGGCTAGGCAAATTTGGGGTTAAATTAACCATTAAAGAGACCTTTGAGGTAGATGACATAACAAAATGATTGACTATGGTCAAGGGTATAGTCATAGGCCTAACTACATGACTTATCAAGGGCCTGTAGGGCATTAAGTTCATGTCATATGGTGTTAGTGGCCCACAAGATCTACCCTAAGGGTATCTATTTAGAAATAAGAGAGACAAATAAACACAATCTTAGCTAGTCATACCTAGATCCTCCTTAATAGGAGTTATGGGAGGTAGCTCTAGTGTAAAAACTAGTGGTATCATAGTGGGTAGTGTTATAGCCTTAACTGAAGATGAATGAGGTACCATTCAAGGTCTTACAACCATTGAGGAAAAATTCTAAACTAGGATGGGGTGTTGGCTATTGTTTTTAAAATAAATACCTACTTAGTGTGCTCCTTGGGCTCTACTTCTCCCTTCCCCAAAGTGGGAGACAATTCTTGTAATATTCTCTAACTTAGCTGAGGGTTAGTCGGTCTCTTTTCTTCAACATCAGTAATCTAAATTATAGACATGGATTCAACTAATTAAGCACTTTCAGACTTGAAAACTTCATAATAGACAACATTTTTTAGTCTACCCCTAATAAGTGGAACATTAACATCTTTCATCTTTTTTTTCAGCTCTTGATCATTTGTAGCATTGATATAGAATCTATCCTCATCCTCAAACTCATGATGGTAGGAAAGGCTCAAGGTTGACCTATGTTTAATGTAGTGGTTGAAAGCTATGTGATCTAAGTCTCATTGCCTATTTTCATACTTTTATAAGTCAAAATTAGGTCTTTGTTTGGTAGTAGCAATGAATAAATTCTAGTTATTTATTTGAAACCAAATAATATTAGACAATTAAGGATGAATTAATCCTCTTCTTTTATTCTAAAAATAAATAACATTTGAATTAATTATACAAAGTTATGTTCTAGGAAAAAATAAGGTGGATACCCCTATATATAGGCCTCTTCAAATGCCTAAAATGGCTGCATTAGTTATAACAAAACCAAATACATCATAGTTGTCACTAGATAAAGTTCTTCATGTTCTAAAAATAAAAAATATTCCCTTTTCAAAGAGGGAATCTTCTTAAAACATACTAATTAGAACTAGAACATGAAATTTATCAAATAAAAGATTTTAAAATGGCTATTTTGATCTTGAGGTGCCAAATTGGGATCCTACTATTATTGATGATGATGGAGCTCCTAATGTAGTAGAAAAATAAAGTGTGACTAAAGAGGGAATATTTCCTAATGTAGTTGAAGAAGAATAAAATCCTAGAGGGAATGAAAAGGAATAAGATCCTATGGTGACCATCTATTTTTGGTTATACACCTATTTTTCATCTTCTATATTTTCCTTCTATGCCTCGAAGCACTTCTTATAATCTATGTCAATCAATTTTAGGTCTATGATGGGTTCCTTTAGTAGTTTGATAGTGAAATATGACATTGCTTCATTCTTAGTTAAGAGAGGTCTTACGATTTCATTGATTACTACTACCTTCTCTATTCTTTTATCAGCTAATGTTTCCAAGTACACCATATCTTATCCAAAGGTTATTTCCTAAAATTGACAATGAGATTCAGGATTTGTGCTTTGAAAACATCTTTACTAACAATGGTACCATCTCTATTTTAAATGTGTGTGATTTCAACCTCCTTGAGTAGAGTTATAACTATGTCACCTTATTGGGTAAGAGACTGGACCAAGGATATAATACCATCAATCCATTTATTTAAGGTTTTCCTCATTCCAATGATGTGGGATTGAGCAATTATCAAATATTCTAAGGGTACCAGGTTTAGTTTTTCAAATTTATTCAACCTAATCAAGTTAACCAAGTTTATCACTTTGCTATCATAATTCCCATAGGTATTTTCTACTTTAATAATTTTTTTATAAACCTCATCTCTTTTAACTTTATATTGAGATAAAGTATTTAGATTATTAAACATGTCTTCAACTTCCCATTCTACTTTAGTGATAATTTATTTTGGTAATGTGGCTTTATTTTGCTATTCTAACTCAATTGTCTTTTGTTTCATCCCTTTCACCAATTCATTGGCCACATCAGCATATGCCTTCAAAATTGAGAGGGGGTCTTCTACATATTACTTATGCTATCCATACTTAGCCTTATTTTTTTTAATGATTGAAAACAAGGTTTCTTCATACCTGCATACAACTGACTAATCTAGATGAGTCATTTTTCTTAAGGTTACCCTTTTCATAGCTCTATATTCCTTATCAAATTTTAGTGACACCTATGGAGGGTCTATTATAACTAAGTCTTACCTTTCCACTATGGCCAAAAAAATCTCCTTTATCCAAGACTTATCTGATATATCACCCTAAATCTAAATGGATGATGGCAAATAAGAAGCTGGTATCAATCCTTAAAATGTAGATGTTTAAGAGGTAGTTGTGGAAGTGACTTAGGATGAAGGCAGAACTAGGTGATGGGATGGTAGGTCTTACTTGTAAATAAAATAAATAATTAGTGTTAGTTGGAGCACTTGCTAGGAACAAATAAATTTATGGTATAAAAATAGTAGGCCTCCCCTTGGGCATTTGAGGACCAGGACTAGGCATGGGCCTAGGAAAAATTGGGGGTAAATTAAACATTAAAGATACCTTTGAGGTAGATGACATAATAAAATGATTGACTTTGGTCAAGGGTATAGTCATAGGCCTAACTACATGACTTATCAAGGGCCTGTAGGGCATTAAGTTTATGTCATTTAGTGTTAGTGGCCCATAGGATCTACCCCAAGGGTATCTATTTAGAAACAAGGGAGACAAATAAACACAATCTTGACTAGTCATACCTGGATCATCCTTGATAGGAAGTAGGGGAGGTAGCTCTGGTGTAGAATCTATTGGTATCATAGTGGGTGGTGTTATAGCCTTAACCAAAGATGAATGAGTCACCATTAAAGTTTTTACATCCATTGAGGCAACATTTTAATCCTAGGATGGGGTGTTGGTTGTTATTTTTAACATAAAGACCTACTTAGTGTGTTCCTCAGGCTCTACTTCTCCCTTCCCCAAAGTGGGAGACAATGCTTGTAATATTATCTAACTTAGCATAGGGTTAGTCAGTCTCTCTTCTTTAACATCAATAATCTAAATTATAGATTTGGATTCAACTACTTGAGCACTTTTAGACTTGAAAACTTCATAATAGCTAACATATTTCAATCTACCCCTAATAAGTGGAATAGTAGCATTTTTCAACCTTTGTTTCACCTCTTGATCATTTATAGCATTGATATAGAATTTGTCCTCATCCTCAAACTCATGGTGGTAGGAAAGGCTCAAGGCTGACCTATGTTAATGTAGTGGTTGAAAGCTATGTGCTCCATGTCTCACTACCTATTTTCATCCTTTTCTAAGTCAAAATTAGGTCTTTGTTTGGTAGCGACAATGACTAAATTCTAGTTATTTATCCAAAACTAAATAATATTAGATAATTAAGGATGAATTAATCCTCTTCTTTTGTTCTTACATAACCCATCTACCCCTATGTATAACTGATAAACAATTTCTTACTTAGTTAGCTTATCTGACACTATAATGGTAAGCCTAAGTGGGGATATCTTGATGCCAACCACCCTCACAACTATATAATATAGATAATACCAATAGGCTCCTAGGGTACTCAGGGTGGTTTTAATTTTTTTTTTACAATCTATGCATTGGCTTTTCATGGATTGCCCTATGTACTATGGGATAGAAATGTTGATATGGCCCTCAAATCTTGATTATACTTCTATAATCTGACCTTCGAGAAGGTATGAAGAATAATCTATTTTAACTTTGGTTCCTAATTAGTGAATTGAGGAAATTCTTGAGTGGTGCAAATGGCATCCACTAAGTAGGATATCATGTAAAAATGATCTCCCTTGTTGGCCATAACTTTTTTGATTTGGGCCACAAGATTATAAGATATAATTTCTCCCAAAGGGGGATTATTTACATCCTTGACTATCATAGATAGAAGTGGGATCCATTTTTCATCCACATGACCTGTATCATCAACCCTATGTAATTAGTTCATCATGGTCATTCCCGTTCTTGCTCCCCTTTTGAATTATGTGATGGGAATTTGGCTATTTTTTGTTTTGTACACAAAATTCCCTTTATTCTTATCCCATTCCCTTAAAACATCCTTGATATTATGGATTTGAAGCCATGGAGTCACAATCTCTTGATTGTACTTAATATCTATTTTAGGCATATCTATTAATATTGAAAGGCTAACCCAAATATGATGGCAATATATTGACATAAATTTAAATACTTAATCACATTATTGATACATTTAGAATGAAATAACATATGGTAGACTAATTATACATAAGGGAGTACCTCTAGGTTAAATGATGCTTTATGAAAACATATAGATTTGAGCACCAAAATATCTAGTCTATCTTTTGCCTCATTTGTGTCTTCTTTACTTTCACTATTTTAGTCTATAGTGTTCTTTCATGGTAGAATAGGTCATTATAATGCTTATCCTTGGTATCCAATGTAATATAGTTGAATATGGTATCCCAAAAGATGACATTTTCCCCATAAAATTAGATGAATGGGATTTATTCTTACTTATTGAATTTAAATGCTTCAAATTTGGCCATGGTTTAAAATTCCATGGTCAAAAATCTTGAAACTTGATTTAATGGTAGTGGGATACACAAAATTCTTCAAAAAACTCATAGAATTCTTTGAACAATAGAGAATAACAACTATAGGTGATCTTATTATTTTGAGGAAATAAGCATTAAATATAAATTTGGAATTTAATCTGAATAATGCAAGTCATTAATGGAAATTTTTTTAGTTTACCTTGATTTAATGTTGGGGTAACTCTTCAGTTTTAATTTAATATCCTTGAAACTCTACTTTAAGAAATCAACCAATCACCACCCTTTCTTTATCCATGTGTCTTATCATCATAGACTTGACTTTCTAGTGAAGTGATTTAGTTTTATATCCCAAATAAAAAGTCCCATCAACATTTAATTTGTGGCTATTATCAACACTTTGTGAATATATGTATTCCACCTAGGTGTTACTTTTGATATGTACTCAACACTTGGCACCCTCTCAGGCATTTTAGCCTATTATTCTAAATATCAAACCATTTAGGTGGATTATGTGACACTTTGACAAGTGTCATCTTTTGATTGGATCACTTGTCTTAAATTGTCACATAAATCAACCCATTTCATCCTTTGACTAATGTGGCCTTAGACACTATTGCATGTCTTTGTTATATGCAATTTTTATTGAACCCAAATGTTGTAACACTTCACCAAGTGTTGAATTTTAATTTGATCCCATATTCATTGGGTTTCATGGCTTCCTTTGATAATATTATTTCTATGAGATATGGGTCCACGTGTCTTCATCCCATTTCTTCCAACTACCACATGGATTCTACATCATATCTAGCCACCTAAGATTAAGAAACTTATTTATAAGTGTCATCTTGTCATGTAATCTTTGTATTATGAATTTTAAATATTACATCTTAACTATGGGGCCCAACTAATTACCAATTGTCATGATGCAATAAGTTGTATTTTTTCAAGACTTATAAAATAATATAAGCCTTATAAGTTCATGATAAGATTCCATATGGTGTGTTTATATTGAGTTGTGTGGTCACAAACTCTACAACTTCTTTGTAAGCTAGAATTCCATAATTGGGTGACAAGTGGCAAAATCCCATTAGGCCACATTGTCACTCAATTTTTTAAAGTCAAAAATATATGTGAAAAAGTCTAGAATTTAAGTGATTGATTCACCAATGCATGCAACACTATCATGTGTCATTTGAAGCTAAGCTAGCATCAGGGTTCCTACCAAATAAAAAGCTATGAAAGTTAGAAATCCATGAGATAAAAAGAAAAGTGGTAAGCCTAAGGTTGTAAACCTCAAGAAAAAAATCAAACTTAGTCTTTAGTCTAAAAATTAATATTAAGGTGTAACATAGTCCCAAACATGAATTTCGGCATAATTAAAACTAGACTATGATTTGGAAAACCTTGATTAAGCAACCTTGGTTAAGTTTCAAGGATCATACCTTGGATCTTTTATCATAACCCCTTATAAGAGTACCTTTAAACATGCCATATTATTAGAAATCATAGTGAATTAGGCATTAGTGAAATATTCAAAAGCACCTTGAAACCTAAACAAAATAAAGAATCAGTGTTTAAAAAAATCTTAAAATAATCAATTCACATTAATGAATAGAAATTACATTTCCACTTAAGGTGTTTTGTTTATTATTTATGAATGTATCTACACATTGAGTCATATATCCATAACTTGACAGTCCCCTACATGCTATAGTTATATCAAATACCTTACAATGACCTTTACAATTAATATGAAAGGTATTACAAGGCCTTTTCAGGTATTTCCTAGGAGATACCTTGAAACAAAATTCCAATAGTGTGCATGTTTAAGGTATCTACTAGGAGACCCCTTAATATTACTATAAGTCCCTTCAAGGTATCCCATCATAGATACCTTAAAATAAAATTCCAATCATGTACATGTTCAAGGCATTTACTAGGTGAACCCTTAATGTTACTATAACACCCTTCAAGGTATTTCCTATAAGATACCTTAAAGGGCATTGTAGTACTTTCAAGAGTACCTTGAAGGTGTCTCCTAGGAGATACATTTTAAACATGCATAAGGGTAACCTTGAAAGTATTACAAGGCCCTTTAAGGTATCTCATATAAGATACCTTGAAAGGCATTACATTACCTTCAAGGCTACCTTAAAGGTATCTCCTAGGAGGTACCTTGAAGGTATCTCCTAGGAGATACCTTGAAATTAATTCCAATCATGTGCATGTTCAAGGTATTTACTAAGAGACCCATTAAAATTACTACAAGACTTTCAAGGTATCTCCTAAGAGATACCTTAAAGATCCTTGTATTACCTTCAAGGGTACCCTAATGCATGTTTTAAAGGTATCTATTAGGAGATACATAATACCTTTCAAACCTATATTTAGCTACACTCAAAGGTACTATAAATCCTTTGAAAGTATCTCCTTGGAAATACCTTGAAATAAAATTCCAATCATGTCCAGGTTCAAGGAATGTTAGTAGAGTTTCATAGAATTTATCTAGAACATGTTAATTACAGAGATAGCTTGCATAATAGGAAGTAGAAAATAATCATAATAGCATGAGTGAATTTAAAAAATCTTCAATTTTATACATAGTATTAAATATAAAGATAAATTAGCATGGCATTAACAATTCTAGAACATAAATAGCATAATACAAGATATAACAAGCTAAAACAAAATAGAGTAAACATTGCACACTAGGAATATGTAAAATAATCTTAGGAAAATCATAAAAAAACTAGTCTATTAATCTTTATCACACATCAAAACCATATTCCATTACATCATAGCACTATATATAGCTTTTTACATGGCTTTGTTTATTCAGATTCCATCCTTCTAACATACAAAAATAAAGACTCTTGGCATTCTTATATCTATTTCTTAGATAAAAAGTTTTAAGACTCTAAAAGATCAT
Source organism: Torreya grandis (assembly GCA_037957365.1). Taxonomy (NCBI): domain Eukaryota; kingdom Viridiplantae; phylum Streptophyta; class Pinopsida; order Cupressales; family Taxaceae; genus Torreya; species Torreya grandis. The sequence goes on from JARHVA010005335.1 coordinate 554,447, forward strand.
ATAGATGAAAAAATCTTATCCTGCACACATGTGTCCAATTATACTCTTATGATTTTATGAGGCCTTACTATACATCCAACATTTTCTTAGACTTAAAATTTTGTTTTGTCTCAAGACAAACTCTGAACTCTGATCTCAACTAAAGCTAGAAACTACTATCCTTTCACAAAAGTGTTAGTAATCACTCCAAGTTTTGTTTACCAATTTTAACCATTTGCTCATTAATTATCCTCCCTTTTAGTTTTTCAACCAAGTAGCATACTTTCCTACCACCCCTTCTAGTTTTCCATAGACTAGTTTAACTAGGTGGTCATCTTGGCTAGGGGTTTTCAACCAACATGGCCCCACTCCTAATTATTATGACTATGTTACAAAGCATAATTTTTTTATTAAAATTCAAAACTTGAACTACGTATTTACCTATTATGAAGGTGGTTTCAAAGTTTTTCTAGGTAGTTGTGTAGGTTGTGGTTACTCAGACTATGCCTTTGTATCCATCTTTCTCTTCTTCAAAATTTCTTGGAGATCCTATGGTGGAATGAACTTAGGTTATCCTATGATATTCATAATAGATGGTTCAACCTAAGAGAGTTCATACTTTATCATTTTCCAATAGATGTAGAGATGAGCTCAAACCCTAAATAAAATGGAGAATCAGTGTTCAAACAAATCTTAAAATAATCAATTCACCATTAATGAATAGAAATTACATTTCCACTAAAGGTGTTTCATTTATTATATTTTAATATCTTTGTGCATTCACTCATATATCCATAACTTAATTATCCCTCTTACACCATATTTATATTAAATCCCTTGCAATAACCTTTTCAATCAACATTGAGGGTATTACAAGGCCCTTCAAGTATCCCCCAGGATATACCTTGAAATAAAATTCCAATCATGTGCATGTTCAAGGTATATAATAGGAGAAACATTGAATGTACTATAATACCCTTCAATTTATCTCCTATAAGATACCTTGAAGGTCATTTTATTACCTTCAAAGTTACCTTAAAAGTATCTCCTAAGAGATACATTTCAAACATGCATAAGGTTACCTTTGAAGGTATTGCAAGTCCCTTCAAGGTATCTCTTAGGAGTACCTTGAATTAAAATTCAAATTATGTACATGTTCAAGGTATCTACTAGGAGACAATTGAAGGTACTACAAGACCCCTCAAGGTATCTCCTAGGAGATACCTTGAAAGAAAATTCCAATCATATGAATGTTTAATATATCTACTAAGAAAAACATTGAAGTGCATTATAGTACCTTCAAGGGTACCTTGAACATATCTCCTAGGTGATAAATTTCAAACATACATAAATGTACCCTTAAAGTTATTAAAATGCACTTCATGGTATCTCCCAAATTCTAAATTATCTTAATAAGATCTTATTCCATAAGCAGTCACTAAGATATATCAACTAGAATTGTTGACACATTCTTCATTAAAAGAACTTAAGTAACTCATAATATAACATTTAAAACTATTATTGCATATATCAAATAGCCAAATACTAGATCAATGACAATAAATGGAAGAGACGACCATACAACATAAAATTATAGAATAACCCAAAGGATTTTTTACATGTATTTGATCTCAAAATTTCTCCTCTCTAATTAAATAGGGTGATACATTTTTTATAGGATTGGGATTAGGCCAAACTCATCTCTCAATAAAATTTAAATAAACACTCAACTTCTCATTATAGACAAAAAAAAGTTACAATAGGAAATATTCCCAACAAAGGCTTGGAGTTATCGAAGGGGCTTCCTATGAGGTGGTAGCTATAAATGGTGGCACTTGTGTACTAACAACTATTATACCAATTGTAGTTACAAATGAAATTATTGCCACTATAGCTAAATTTGTTGTCATAGTGTGGGTTGTCATTAAGGGTACCATTTCAACTAGAATATGAACCATATTTGGAGCAATGGTTATAACTTTAGTTACCATTGGGGTGATGATGGATGTAATGGCCTATTTTTTCACTTGAATTTAGAGGTAGAGAGTATGGATATCCTAGAAGTCAATTAACACTACCTCAAATTCTAATAGGCATCTTTTGAAAAGTTGAGGAAGCTTATCCATCAACCTTTTATGTATATTTAGTGATGCCCCAAGATCTATGTAAAGTTTTTTCACTAAGAACCCTAATTCTAGTAAAACCCACTAGTTGTTGTACTTCATTGACTATTCTATATATAGTACCATCAACCTCTACTCTAAAACTATTGGTAGATGCATGAAGAAAGTCTTCAAAAATGGATCCATGTACCAAATATCTCTATGGAGTGATTACATTATTGATCCATATTTATCCCAAAATAGCCATAGATTACCTCTCTTGACTAATCAACTATAAGACCAAAGACTTCATGTCTTGGTACCATTCAAGTAAGATGTCACTCCTAGTAGATACGTAGTTCTATTCCTAGGTAGCATCAAGGGATGAGACCAAGTTAAAATGGGCATAATCTTTGTTCCTAGATACTCTTCTCAAAAAAATCAATTTATCCTTCATTTTATTCATCTTTTTTACCTTTGGATATACATCTCTCCATCAGGACTATGACACCCATTTTGTAGCTTTGATTAATTAGATGATATTGTGTATCTTCTTAGCCTCACCCTGTATATTGTCAATGATGTCCACCAGGTATTGTATGGTGGTTATTCCTTGTAAATATTCAATGTCTTGATCATATTCTTTTAAAATTTCCTTGATCACCCCTTACATAATCCATAAAGGTATAGGTATCCTCCTAGGGTTGAGAGATCACAACAAAGGGATGTATTTTTCTCATTTTAGATAGAGATAATATATCTTCCCTTTGTTATAATTCCACTTCCTACCCTTCTATGATGATGATCTTCTTTTTGACCCTCCTCATGGTCTTTGTCTCTTTGTCAAAATGGAACTTGACCACTGGTTGTTCAATGACTACCATATTTCCCCTACCCTCTTCTACCTATTGTATATTTTATAGCCATTCTAGTATGTTCAAGATTATTGATACTCAGTGGGATTTGTAGGCTCTTGTATAATGGAGGATTGAGTAAATCCCAGAGGTATCATGGGTTTAGGAGAATAGGGTCCTATTTTTGATAAAGGTTAGATTTCCTGCCTCCAACTAGTGAGATTTTTATGGGGTGTTGTATATAGAACCAACTTGCCCTTTTCTAGCTCCTTTTGGGTGGTCACCACAACATATAGGTCTGAGTAGTTTAGTTTATTGGCATCCCCATTTGGGTGGATGGTTGAGATGGGAAAATAGGTGAAGTGAAAATGGAGGCAAAGACTAGGCTCTCAAATGGGCTCATTTCTACATTTGGGGAGGGTTAGTTGTGCTAAACTAGAAGTATGTGGAGAGATTACTGAGGAAATTTTATAAGTACCTAGTTATTTAGGTAAATGTGATCCCATAGATAGTTTTATTAGTCAAATTAGAGAGTGTAATAAACTAAATCTCATTCAAAGAATTTAAATAATGAGAGGGAGCTCCAATATTGGTTTCCACTATAATAAAAATTATAGAAGCTAAGGACAAAGAATAGTGGGTTGAGGTACTTTCATGTTACATAGAAGAAACTAGGGGAATTATTATAAAAATTATCATTATTTTCTTTATGGATGAAGGACCTAGAGACACTCTCATTGATTGTCCACTTGTGTAATCTAGGGTCCCTAAATCTGCTTCATCCTTGGTGTCTCCCTCTTCTAGAAGTATCTTAGTGGAAACTAAACTAATACCCAAAATATTTGTATTCCTTGATTGGGACTCTTCTTATTCAATCCATTCATCCTTAGGATCAACCTCAATATTCTCCTTGATAGATATTTAGAGTGATGTCTTATATTCATCTTCCCATTCTCCTTCATATGAGGGCATTTTCTTCTATTCCTCATCACTATCCAATACATCTAGGGGATTTGTTATTATAGAACATTTATTTCCCTTAAAGCATCCCCTTTATCTCTCATTAGGTTCCTCTTGGATAGGTGCACCCTATGGTGAGGTTAGAGGAGTCCTAGGTTTCCTTTTGTATACAATAGGCTCCATAGTGGGGTTAGAACTTTGTGTGGAGGGAAGTGGAGCAACAACTAATGAAACTAGTGTGATATTGGGTAGAGATGAGGGGAGAGTAGATGGATGTAAACTAGTAGCTAAGGTGAGTAAGGAAGGAAAAGTAACTTGTTATGATATGGTGGGTGGAGGAAAGGGCAACATAGAGAAGGCTCCATTAGTCCCCATAGTGGTGGATGTTTCATTAATTATAGGTGAATATGGGAGAGTAAAATTGACTAAGGAGAGGAAGAAAGATGAACTTCCTAAACTATGGTGAGTAGAGGAAAAAATAACATAGGGAAAACACCACCACTACCCATGGAATTTATGGTAGCTTATGCTACAAAGGGTAAATAAGGATAATTACCACTATAGTAGTTGTTATGATGGCAATGGATGGTGGCAAGGAATGAGAATATACCTGAGGGGGTTCCTGATCTTATATTCCCATTTTTAAAAGGGCCCCCTTGGGAGGCTTTGACACCTAGTGCTCCTTTTTAATATTCTTGGCCTGCTCTTTGGTGGTTTCAATATTATATTATATGTGCCTTATTACCACCATTAACATGGTGACATTATTCATCCTGATTTTGACCTCTACTTCATTTAGGGAATTCATAAACACCTCATCATGAAAAATGTGGATGTGCCCATAGTTGATCTTTACCCTTCCTCTATGTCTCTTTAGGTGTTTTCTCACATTCTCCCTAGGGTCCTATTTTATTTAGGTTGCTTACTTGAAATAATAATGGGTTAAATATTTTCCCTTTGGTTATAAGTGTTCCCATTTGGTTTATTGAATCCTACCAACACTAATGGTATTAGGTGCACAACTTCTTGTCTCTTATTTCTTAGTTGAACATCCATGAAGTTAACCAATTAGGTATCAATTTCTTAATCTATAAATTTTTCTAAGACTAATATAGGTAGATACATAGGGTAGGCTCTAGTTCCCTCTATATTGAATATGGTGGAGTCCAAATAGATCCAATAATCCCCCATCTTACCTATGCTCTTCCTAATTTAATCTAAGATCCTAGGCATATATTTGCCATAGATGGCTTGGTATACTCGGTAGAAGGTCTTAGTAATATTGGTCATGTTCCTCTTAAACCTATGAATGTGGATGATGTTGAACCTTTCAAATATATTGATCATAGGGTTATCTTATAAAGTTTCCCAAGGCTCATAAAAATATTCATGGATGGTTCCAATTATATCATCCACTATACATGACATCATATAGAAGTTATGATATAGGGATTTGTTAAGATTGGTTATTATGATGATGATGTTTGAAATGATGATTTCCCCTATGGAAATTATCCTTTTTGAGGTGATAATAATATTTAGTAGGAGAATCCACACCTCATTGACTTAATTCATTGTAGGGAAACCATGGATTCTATTTAACAGGGCCATGGCAATTCTGACTCTAGGTCATAAATTAGTTATGGGGATAGAAAAAATAAGGCCTCTGATTGCAAAAGTATTGGGTTCATGGGACCATTCTTGTAGCTTGGTGTCTACATTATTTTAATGTATCTATGTATTCACTAGGGTTTGGTCATATTCTATCTTAGGGTTAGGTAGTTTATTGTACCTTTCAAATGATTTACCACTAAGGTGGGCCATTGGTGTGTTATTTTGGAGAAAGTGCAAGATTTTTCTAGAAATTTTACCATTTTTAAATAAATTAAATAATAATTTTATGCAAGGCATCACCTTAGGTTTAGCTATGGTGTTATGTGAACCCAGTACCTTGATTTCCAATAGGTCATCCAAGTACCTCTATGATAATATAGAGATTTGGTCCTCTTGAGTATAAGGTTTCACCTTGTCGACTTCTTCCCAAATAGAATAAATTTTTTTGAATTTATGTTTGAGAGACATTTCATCAAACATTATGTTATTATATTCTGCTAGTCCTACAATTGAATACATAGATGGAGGAGGTGAACTTTGAGATGAGGAGGCCATGGTTATGCTACTGTAAAACTTCCAATTCATGAGGGTTCAAACTTGGGCTTGAAATTGTTAGAGGTACAATCACTAAGATGGGGGGTGGATCAGTAAGCCTAAATATTCTAACTTTAATTTCTATCCTTTTAAACTCGTAATCAATTACCATAAACATTCATGAATCATACACATCATTCATAGTAATGAACAAGAAAGACAATGCAAGATCAAGCACATAACACATGACATATGTGGGAAACCCTCTTAGGGGAAAAAACCCACTCAAACCTACAATTGGACTACTACATTATAAAAACAAGATATAATGTAGACCAACTACTATTGAACTACCATCCCTTATTTTAGTGAAATTGCAAGCCCATAAAGAGATACCACACCTGTCTAGCCAAGTCACAACAACAAATAAACCTTTATCAAGTTTTACCTTGCAAGGAGTTTTCAATCCCCTAGATGTTGAGCTACCACAACAACACATAATAACACATCCACCTTTGAATTTATTACTTCAACACTTAATTATGGACCTCTGATTATCACTCTTTACCTTCACTCACACTTAATCTGCAAGAGCACTAATATGCTAATATAATTATGACCTACATGTCATACATACAGTCCTCAATCACCTACGGTCATAAAATCATTTACTGGTCACCCACCCTTTTCTTTCACTCCACAACACTATCCTCTCAATACCAATTCCATACACATGTCTCACATAAGTCTAGAAACCATCACATTTGGTTTCATTATTTATAGAGCAATCATGATCATCACCATCTTAGTTTTCCAATAGGGATGCCTTAACCCTTAATTCATCTATCTCATCTAGACATAGTAAAATACCATCCACATAGGTTGTCTATAACACTCATGGGTTACCCTTAATCAGCTACACCTTTCAATTAGGCCCTTGTAGCTCTTATAAGTCTCATGGAGACCTATTCACCCATTTAGCACATCATGAATCAAAAAAAAACATATGACCACTTATAAATTCATAGGTCCACATTGCATGAACTCATAGTAATTATCAAATGATCACAGTCATCATTGTACTCTTCTTTGCAAGCTTAAACAACTCAAACATTATCCTTGTTCATAAGGACACCGTGAATTAACACATAGTCAACTTATTAAGAATTATTCATACTCAATATATATTTATCACACCTCTAAAATACATACAAATGATCCCCATGGAGTCTATAACACTCTCAAGTAGATAAGTCAACATGAAACATCGAAACAACATCAACACAAGCTAAATTATCCTTCTCAAATCACTTGATTTAAAAACATATTCATATTTGGACCTCAGTGTATTTGAATATACACACTTTTATATCTTCAAATCTATATTTATATATTTTACTTGGAGTCCTATACATCATTGCTTTTTACACCATGATCAAATTCTACATAGATCAAAAGTTATGGCTCATAAACCAGGAACTGGTCTTTTTTTTAATAAATTCAAATGGTCACAGTTAAACCTTGAACACCATGTCCTCATATCATGTCCTCATTGATTTATATTAAATATTCACCATTGATCTTAGTCAAACTTTAACTTAAAGTTCACTAGTCCCCAAATGTTAAACTTTGAATTCTTAGCCTCATCTCATGTAATCTTGATCACACACGCTCCATCAATATCTTCAAGATTGTCCTTGCTTTAACAATGCTAGACAATTATCATTTTGACATCTTTAATTTAATACACACTATTTATCTCAATTATTATGAACACCCACTCACTATTGATCCTTGGAACAAACTCGATCTTTACCTCTGCTCAACATTAAACATCATGCACTTCTTACCATCTCACTCAATATACATTGTTATATCAATCTTGTATGATCACCCACATACCATTGGATCTTAATTTTTTCCTAATCTTTATCTCTTGAAAAATATAAAATATACTAAGTATGGGGACCATTTCTATCTGTCTAGAAGGCTAACTTTAGACCATCATAACTTTTGCCTCACTCACTTGTATGTTCTCAAATTTGAACCATATGATATCCTTACATAAGATAATCCAACCATATATCAATATTATCCTAGAAACCTCATATGTGTGAGATATAACAACATTAAAATGCCTCAAATTTATCTATCATAGAGCTAATTTTGCCTAGATCTGTCTAGAAAAGCCAACTTTGCACATGCATAGCATTCAATGTGCTTCATCACATGACCTAAAAGTTAGCACAAATAAATTAGGCACAAAAATTAACAAACCCATATAATCAGATTTTCCTTATGCCTTCACATGGGTGAAATAGTACACCATCAAAATTCCTACTCATCTTTTCTTGCCACATTGCAAATTTGGCTAAGTATGGGAAAACACTATCAAACTGCTTGGGAGCCCAACTTTGCACTTATATGTATTTTGCATTGCTTAGTCACATGACCTAAGATTTATTACATATGATCTAAGAACTAATTTTAAAAAAACCATATGATCAAATTCTCATAAAACATCCACATGTGTGAGATATGTCATCACCATACTGCTTACTTAGCTATTTCTAGCCACATGCAAATTTGGCTAAGTATGGGAAAACACTGTCAAACTACCTAGGAGCCCAAATTTGCACTTGCATATCTTTTATCATTATTCATCACATGATATAAAAATTAGTTCATAGAAACTAGGTAAAAATTTTATTACAATCATATGACCATCTCCCCTTGATTCATCTACATGTGGCAATGATGAAGTCAGCAAACTACCTACTCAAATTTTCTAACACTAGACCCATATGTCTAGATGAAAACAATTATCAACCAAATGAAATCCACTCATGCACATAATCACTCAAATAATTATTTACTTATGATATAACATGACCCTTTGAACATTCTCAAATCACCATACTCATCCCTAAACATCTCTAACCATGCCAAAACTAAAGATCAAACAAGCATACTTCAATCATACTAGGACAAACACATTACACACTTTGTCATTATCATTTAGAATATTAAGGAAATTCATCCACTCACCAAGATACCTCCATGACATCACCATAACACCATTGATAAATCTCCAACAATCTCCCCCTTTATCATTTATGTCAACAACCATCATATAACAATATAATGCTCACCTTCCTTCTCTCTCTTTAAGCACTCCCAATAGGAACATTCTCCCCCTTTGACACTATGACAAAGTGGGAACCAAATAATCTTAAGGACCTAATAATAACATCAATGGGAGAGGACCACCTTATAAATATGATAAAAATTCCCCCTTACCTTCATCTTACCTCTTCTTGCTTTGGTAACTTCTTCTTGCTCCATGCCAACACCTTCTTCAACCAAACACTGTAACCAATGAATAAATAACACAAAAAATAATAAAATATGATGTAAATCACTAAGAAACATTTTAGAGGGAATCCCCCCTAATATATCTAAGAAATTTCATCACTTGAGTAGCTTTAGATCTCCATACACCATGAAGAACCACCATATGGGCTTATTAGCCTTCTCTCTCAAACCACCTCAAGGACCATCAACAGAACTTCATTCCAATAACCAATAATAAAACATGTTCTATACCAACCTAATAACTCACCTTGAAACAAACATACCTTTCTCTTTTGGAAATATTGATAAAAAAAACATCAAACCTTCATACTAGGGTTGTTTAGACTCCTTGTAGCCCTACCTGAACTTGCAAAGCCCATAACTTTTAGTTGAAACATATTCAAGACCTAAAAATTCATATCTAGAGATCTATACTATGCCCCCTAAATCACACCAAATTAAAATAATTATAAAATCTTCTGTAATACACTTCCTTCACAAACCAACTTACCAATTAGGCCTCTACCTTGACAAAAACATAAATAATTTGAAAACCACAAACCTTCAAATATATATGAAGCTTGATTTGAAAACCCATTTGGCCAATTTAGTTTATTAAGAAGCCTTAGACCTTAAATCATAAGTAAACCCACTTTTATATAATATCCTAAAACCCTAGAATCTCAAAACAAATAGAGTCAACAAACCACCTTTTGGTCAACACACACCTCTAAAACTTCTTGCACACTTGGAGATACCCATAAAATTTTTCTAAACCAATAATTGAGTTTCCAAACCTTTGGTATCCCATACATCCTATAACCCATTTTAGGACCTACAAACTCTTAAGCACAAATTGGGAAAGCTGAGAGCAAACAAAAATCTCTAATTTGACTTTAACATATATTCAGACCACAAGACTACCTAGAGCATGATAGAATAAGGTCAACAGGCCTTTGCATGCAAAAATATCATCTTGATAAATTAAAAATCCTATTTTTCCACTTTAAAACCTTTAATCTAACCCTATATACTGATCATATACATCTATGACATCACTTTGACATCATCACAACATATCTTCCACCTAGACATACCTGCTCCATCAAAAAATACTCATCTCTAGCCTTCTAGGACCATCTAAATAATACCACATCAACAATTGCTTTTCCACTAAAAATAATCTCTTAAGAAGCATAGATAGAGACATCCTTTGCATCATAATGTTCTAAAACAAAGTGAATCTAGGAGTGGCCCACATCTCCTCAATAACCACTGAAATTCTCTTATAGCTATAAGATTTCTTGTTTTTTTTATTATTCCTCTTCATTTGAACTATAAAAATTGGTTCATTTTTTATATGACTCTCCTTCTCTTGTAATACTAGATTGACAATACATGGAGACAACAAAGATTCATGACATAACTTTTCATTTATAGAATATTCCTTGCAACTTTGAACCTCATCATTAGTCACTAATAATTGATATTATTTGAATGAAACTTTCTCATCAATAATAGGATGTTTGCTTGGATCCATACTTACCTTAGAACTAGCCTCAACTAGTACCTTCGTCTTTTCCTTTAGCTTTGTCTCTTCATTCACAATGTGAATAGACAATGAGACCCTTGGCACTCTTCACTTCTAAAGCATTCTCCACCATAGAAAACAAATTACTTAGACTTGTAGTCTCATCATGACTCACACTTACCACCTTTGGCTTCCATGAGTTTACTTTCCTTCTTCCTTGCACTTTAAGAGCCTAATTAAACTCATTTTAACTTGATGACTTTTTCTTGAATAATCTAGTAATGTGACCAATCTTCTCATAGTTATAGCAAATAATACTCCTTGATGGAAACACAGTTTGTCTTACCTTGTTTGGATAGAAACTTGTAAGGTGTCTTATGTCATGAAAAATGAAACAACATCCTCTTTTGGGAGAGTACTCACCTTATCTAACCTTATGTGGAAAATGATTTGTAAAGTTTCCCACATCAAGATAGTTGAATCACTTGACTTTGTTTGCACCTTTTGACTGATGACCCCCATCATAGTTCCATGTGAACTCATTTCTAATAGGTCTCTTACATTCTTTAGTTTTATTCCCAAATTGATTACATGTGAAATATTAACCATTTAAACTTTCATACATCATGGCATTTTACTGTCTAATCTGATTTGTCTTCATTTTTCTATCACATTCATCCCTTGTCTAATGATTTGTCTTCAAAGTATGGTTTTTCAAGTTCACATTAGTCTTCATCTTGTCTTGAGTCACATTCTTTTGTTCTTCTTCATATCCAAGACTAGTTCTATAACTAGCATGCTTTTGACCACTTAGAATATTATCTAGACCATTTGAGATCTTTTAAAATATAATAAATGACTTCACCTTACTATATGTCTTATCTAACTCAAATTTCAATGACTTATTTTTAATTACATACCTTGAACATTCATCTTCTTTAGATTTTAAGCTTGTAGATAAGATTTTGAATTGACAACTAAGATGCTTGACCATATCTTCATGTTCCTTGGTGTCTTCATCCATTCTTGCTTTAAACACACTAAATTGCTCCTCATAGTCCTTGAGTTTATATTTCATCTTCTTATTGATCTTCTACTCAATCTTTAGTTCTTAAAAAACATTTTTCAATGCAGTCTCATAAACCACGTCATCTTCATCATTATCTGAATTACTCCAAGTAGACTCCTTTTGATGTGAGAAACTTCCTTCCTTAGCCATGAAGAGGGATTCATCTTCAACAAGACCATCATCTTCATGATCACACTTTGAATCACTATATTCACTCTCATCTGATGAGCGTTAGTCTTAATTGGTGTAGATACTCTTCTTGTTCTTGAAAAACTTCTTCTTGTTTTGATACTTTCTAAAACCTTTCTTCCTCTTATTAGACCTGTATGCCTTTTTGTCTTCATATTTTTCTTCATCATGCTTATGATGGCACTTTCTAGAAAAATTTCATATCTCTCCATAGTTGAAATATTTCAAGGGTAGTTTACCCTTATACTTCCTTGAACCTATTATCAATTTCTTTGTAAACAAAGCAATCAATTCATCCTCATCAATATAAAAAATATCATCCTACTTGGATTTCTTACCTTGGAACTTCCTCTAAGGCTTCATCTCTATCTTGAATGTTTTTTCTTACTTTTATGGTGTTGAGGTCAACATACCCCCATTTTTTGAAAATTAAGACCCTTGAGATACTTTGAACCTTAACACTAAAAACATGGCATGTTTTGAACTTTATTAGAATTTGAATATCATCCACTTTGATAAATTTGGCCTACTAATTTATGTTTTTACTTTAAGGTTACCTAATTTTGATAATAATTGTTGTTCATGTGATAAGTTGTAGGTTTCATGGAGCCCTTATGAAAGGGTCATGTTTCAATCCTCATAGTTTATTTTCATTCAAGATTTGGTTAGCCTTTAGTTTATGAGAATTCAAGCCTAGATTCATGTTCTAAAGACCCTCCTTAATAAAACCCTAGCTTAAGCCCTTGGTTTATATTTACATTTGGTAGGAACAAATTGGTGGGAATATTTCAAATTACTTTGGACTTAAGCCTAATTTTAATGTTAAGGCTTGGGCATATTTTTTAACATGACCAGACCTTAACCTTAAAGTCCTACTTGGTCCCTCTTACTTTCCTTCATTTGTTTCCTTTATTTTCTAACTAAGTCTAATGTTCATGTTGTCAGGTTCCCTTTTAATTTTTATAGCATGGTCCCTTTGTTACCTATTTATCATAAAGTCTTAATCCTAAGGCACCATCATATTTATTAACATGAATAGGACTTTAGTCTTAATGATTTATCCTAATTCCTTATTACCCTAAACCCTAAATTAAACACTTTTTCCTTTTACAGATCTAACATCCCTTGCTCCATTGTAGATCTTTATTGAATGGCATGAGGAAAGCCCAAAGACCTTAAATCCTTCACCCATCAGACCAATCCTATATAACCACTTGGATCATGATCACTAGCCTTCGCTTGAGTAGAACCAAATATTGAATGGTGTGAGACTACCTAAGGTTAAATGGGCCCCATTATTAAACATGAGCCTAAGCCTAAGTTTTTACATAAGGCCTCATATTTTTTAATAAAACAAGACCTTACATTAAAACATAGGGTTTTGACTTTAATTATTTGAAGGTGCCAATCATATGCAAGCATCCTAGATTAAGATCAATGGTTTATGGGCACTCTCCCAAAATGATCCAATAGAGTGAAGACCATATTGAAATGTCAAAGGCCAAAAGAGTCCCATGAGGATGATAAGTGCCATCATCTCAAGAACTCAGATAGATATCAATGACCCACATGTCCTCCCTAGGGTTAACAAGGTCAAATCATGAGATCCCCATAAAGTTACCACATGGTGATCCCACATTTGAAGCTTAATGTTAATATAACCCCAAACCAATGGTGTTCACTCACTTGGATCTTGATCAGATGGTTCTCACTTCATCATGCCTCTTGATTAAATGGAGTGAATTGAAGCCAAGATCTATTGAATACAAGAACTTGACAAGATTAAAATTAACATTCTCATGACTAGTATTTGATGTCCATGGGACCATAAAATTTAAGCCCAAAAACCCAAAGAACTTTGTAAGCTTAAATTTTATGTTCTCATGAATGTCATTTGACATCTACAAGGCCATCATTGATATTTGTGAGGTCATCAAATTCAAGCTCTTCAAATATTTTACATAGACAAAGGGGCATATTTTATATCCTTTGAGGGGTCATTTGATATCATGATTTAAAACTTAGAAAACCTAAGTCTACAACATGTTTATTAACATAAAATAAACTTACCATAAAATATTTTTTCTAAATTATTTTCTATGACTATGCACTGATTAAAGTTTGTGTATCTTGTAAGATCAACAGCTTGTGCTTTATTAGAAATAGATGATCCAACAACATGAAATCATTAATGATTTATCAATAGATATCTAAGAGCCCATACACTTGACATATGGTAGATGCATGTCTAATATATGACTGGCGTAAGATTTAAAACTTAGAAATTCCATAAAAATGCCACATGGTGTAACCATAAGGTTGGATGCAAAGATGGATAATGACATGCAAAATCTTAGATCATAATTAATAGAATGCATTTATCCTTGGATAATTATTTTATGGCATGAATTAAAAGGTAAATTTTAAATAAAAATGGCTAGTGCTTTGACGGCATTTATGAAAAATGCCATGAAAATTGATAGATAAATGCCAAATAAGTGCCACGCAAGCACAAAGTGATAAAAATGAAGATCTTGTGTCCTCAAAAATGCAAACATATAAAGGCAAAGGTAAAAATTAAATCTGATACATGAGTGGGCCCAATCATATATAAACCATTATCATTAAAACTTCAGGAGACCCCCAAAACTTGCATAAAATACCTTAGTTTTAACTCAAATTTATCATAGTCAAGCTGAAAGAGTCTAATTATAAATTGAGCATGAAAGGATTAACTCAAAGATCATTTACAACATAATGGTGAGTAATTTTTAAGTGTGGAATCCATGGTAGCTCAAATACAATAGCTAAGGGATAAGATAGAGTTGTATCTATCTATGAACAATGAAGGGTCTTCAAAGACATAGACCTAGACACTATTGCATTGAACATAGGAAATAAGAACTGATCTAAGCTCTTTTAGACCATTGAAGACATGTAGCCCATCATAAAGGAGGAATAAAAGATTGACATTGTAACTAGAAGGTATTACAACCTAGTTGTAGTCCAAATGGCCAATATCCACCATGTAGCTACCAAACCAAAGGTAATCCATTGCATTAACATCCTTTCTCCCATTTTCAAAGATTATAATTGAGCAGGGTTAGATTATTCATGAAATGACCTTTAGAATAATTTCATACATTTCCCCAATAGCATTTAAGAGCTACTATAAACTATAGAAACCCTAAGTGGATTTTCCCACTATTAAGAAATAGACTAGAAATAATTACTTGGATAACATCCTTAGGCCATGGTTGTTCCAAAGGAACCATGTGATATGAGACCCTACTAGCAATATCCCATTTTCCTAATTTAGAGAGGGGATTAGGGTAAATATGAATCTATTTAATAGAATATTTAGAGCCTTTCAACCTCTTATGTCAATAATATTTTGGTGTCTTATATTTACTTCATGGTAGAGAAAGAGCTCACTCCCCTAATTGGAGAAATGATCAACATCTATTTAGAATGACAATTAACATCCATTAATAAAAAAACTAGTAACTAATTCTTCATAATGTCTTATCTATTGAATGCCTTGATAGCTGCCACAAAGATCCTCTACATAAAAAATTGCTCATCAGATGATAGAATTAGAGTCTCCCACCATTATTTTAAACTACAAAATTTTAAATATAAACACATGTAGTTCAATTGTGATTGTGTTTATCTTGCTTTAGTAGAAGCCATTACAGGGATTCCCATGCCCAAGATTAGCCCCCTAATCATGAATTGTGTGGAGCTAATGGGAATCATTTGGTTGTATCTAGATTTTACAATGATTAAAATTGAAGGGATTTTGATTCAACCTTACAATTTGCCTATCTATGTCCCCAATAAACTAGAAAAGCAAGAATTGCATATCAACTTCTTCATGGCATTGATGGAGTGTACCTTTCAAGGCCCCCTCAATAACAACCACAAATGGAAGGAAAATAAACCCAAGCATAAATTACTCAAGGTCCTGGTAAGGAGAATTTGGAAGAGAGGCCTAGTGAAGGCCCATCATCCTTGGCCTTGCCTTAATGACCAACATCTCTAATTGAATTCCTATACATGATTGCCCTGGGGCTTGATGAAATAGTGGAATATGCCCTCAAGGTCCTTGATAATGCATATAGGTTTGATGAAGAGTAAAAACACATTGAGGAAGCACAAGCCTAAATAGAGGAGGTTAAGAAATAAAAAATGAATGAGCATGCCTTGGATCTAGTCCCAATAACACCATTAAGGCAGAGAAAAGAAAAATTGTCAATGGTCCCAATTGGGAAAAATAAACCCAAGTTGACTTTCACTCACCCTACAAGTGAAATTAACTTATTTCATGAGGAATATCCCATTAATGAACCAATCATCCTCAATCAATTCATCTATGGGAAAATGTAGAAGATCCCTTCTTATTCCCGCTCATGGGCCATGACCCACTATCAATATTGATGTACATGATGATATCAAGTATGTATAAGGGTTTTAAAGGAGGAAGAGAAAATAATAGTGTCAACTACAAGGTCATATAACAAGAAAATGGAGACTTTAAGAGCTTCAAGTAACACCCAAATAGAGGCTCTTGAACCTCTAAAGTAAATTGAACCAACTACTACTATGCAATTTAATCTAGAGACAACTAGATTAAAGATAGTGAAAACTAGAAAGGCCTTGGTGGGGAATGAAGAGTTCACATTTCAAAAATTTGAGCCATTTATAGGCTTAACTCCAGCTAGGGGAAATAACCTGGTGAAATCCCCATCCATGAAGAGGATGTTGAAAGCCTAGTTGAGGCTCATTTAACTTAGGTTAGAGTAGGAATCAGAGGTATGAAACAAAGGATACATAATTTAGAGAATGAAAAGGAAAATTTGGAGACATAATCTCTCTTATCAGTGCCTGAGGTAATGATTAAAATGTTTGATGAATCCTTTTATGACATGTTTGATGCATTAAAAAATTGAAGTGCATTGGCTAAATAGAATATAGTGGCTAAGAATCAATTATCCCAATGGAAAGCTTTAGAGGATCAAATAATAGGGTTAATCAACATTCAAGTTGAAAGGCAAATTCCTAGATTTAAGACAATAAGTTTTGGATATCTGAATGTAACTCTAAGAATTATTGTTGACAAGGTTCAAGGTTTAAGTGCATGGTCCTAAGATCTAGAGAAGTTCCTAAAGGATGATGAAGAGATAATAGAAAGGATTGAAAATGTGTTTAGGATAATGCTCAAATACCCTTCATAGCATACTATCCTAGGCATCATCAAGAATGATGAATTCAAGCACAAGGCTACTTTGGTAACCTAAGAAATAAGAAGTAAAAGTTAGGGCTAGTCTAGGGTAGAAAATAGAAGGATCGTAGGCATGATCTTCAATACATGTGAAAGGATAACTGAGGCCAAGAGCATCAAAGAATCCATGGCTAGAAATGATAGAGAATTGAATGAGCAAGCTAAAAAAAAGGAAGAGTGTCTCCTAAAACTATTTTTGGACTTAAAGCTAGATATTGAACAACACCAGAAGGATATGAACATCCTTAAATAGTAGAAAGAAATTTCTTAGCCATAGGGCCTATCAATTAGTTGAATGATATTCTATTTTGTAAAAAAATTGTAACATTTTGAAAAGGGAATATCCTTTTGTAAATTCATATGTTAGTTTGTTAGTGTATTTGCCTCTAGGTCATTTTAGTTTATAAAAGTAAATATATTCTAGAGTTGTAAATAAGGATAGTTATCCTTATCTTTGTAAATTTGTATCTTGTAATTGACAGGTATACTACCTTGTCTTTCTATAAAATGCAATATTTTCATTTTGTAAAGGGAGAGAATTTTGATCAAAAAATTTATACTTTGAGTAATTAATACAATCAAGGAATTTTATAGAGATTGTCTAAATTTGTTGTGTCAATTTTTAATATGGATTTTCTCTCAATTGTTGGTTTTAAATATTGAATTTGAATAATTTCCATGAATTCTAAACTTGCATCTTTGATACAGGGTTACTAATTTGTGCTTATGCTAGATTTATTGAAAGATACTGAATTTACTTCATTTCATTTGTTTTCTATTCATATGTGATAATGTTATTTGAGTATGATAACAAATATTTAAAGTAAATCTAGTTCTTACTTGTATGCTTTCATATTTTTCTTAAAATTTTGATTTGTGTATACTGAAATCTAAGATTATGCTATTTTACATTATATGTTGGTTAAATGCATGTTCAGCTATAATTTAAACTTTGTCATGAAGTTTGAGTCAAGGATATCCAATCACACATTCTTTTTCTTTCCTAACCTTCATTTTATTCCTTTTTTAACCAAATCACTTTATTATAGATCTCACTATAAATATTCATCTATATTAGTCTTTAGCATAGAGATTTGATCATAACTCACTAAGATCATCATAGCTATTTCAAAATTCACAAGGACCATGATATCTCTCAACCACCAAGTAATATAAATTTATGGAACAATCAATTTACTCTACCTCTATTTCATCATAGGTAACTAGATTACCAAAACTTGCTACTCATGCCATTAATTTCTAGAATTCTAAAATGAGAAGTGTTCTCAAACACTAAGAGCATCTTTGATACTCATAGAGGCATCAATAGGATGAGCTACGCTAGTGCTAGAAGGAGGGCCTTTGTGAATCTTTATTAATTTTGGTGTGTTTTTGTATAAAATTAGTGTTATCTTTGCACTTTTATGTAATTATTTGTTCAAAATAATAAATATCATGTATCTTTGTAGTCTCTAACCCATATTTGTGTTTCCTTTAGATAAATATCAAAAATATTTGAGATTGGATGCTTAATTCTAGTAAAGATAGCTTAAGATCTAAGAATCCATAGTATTTGAGGTTAAAATAGCTTGTTTTGATCAAAGGTTGGTATATATTTCATAGATATGGGTTTATTAGAGATTAAAATTTTAAAGATAGGCCATATTTATGTAATTAGACACATATTTTAGCTCACTTACTTAAAATTTTAAACCCTTTATTATTATTCATATAAATCTTTGCAAGATTAGCTTAGTGTACAAATATGATCCTTGATCTTTATGAAGATTGGTTTGATACACCATATTTTAAATAGGATATCAAATCTTGAACCTGAAACTACCAATAATCTGAACTAGATCACATTTATATACAAGAGAGCCTTTACTTCAATTGGAAGTCCACAAGAAGGCTAGAATAGACAAAAGTAAGCATAGGCATTCAAAGTCCTTCCAAGCTTTACTACTTCAAGGTACTCTTGTATTCAACCTTCATCCAGGTATGGATTGGTTGGGAAGTTCCCCCCTCAACACACAAGGTGTGATTCATGACCTCCCTTGTAATCCTGAAAAGTATTTGCCAACTTTTAGTCTTAGTAGAATTTTAACATCAGAAGAATATGTTAAACCATTTAAGGTTGTATTAAGATTATTAAATGTAGTTAATCATGATGTAACATGTAGTTTTTTCCTTTTTACATTTAAATTTTTTTCATATGAGTGGTTTTTAAACATTCTTGATGATTACATCACCGCTTAGGATGGGTTTATTAACATCTTCATTGACCAATTTGGTAAGATCATCAGCCCATGTGTCATGTACTAGTAATTTACCACCCTGAAAAGGGATGCTAATGAATGCATAAGATATTTTAATGCTGGGCTTCAAAAGATGTATAGAAAAACCATTGACCCTTATAATCCTAATCAAGCCTTGGCCTTAGAAAAATATAAAGATTCTCTTGACCCCATGACCTCAATATTCATTAAAAGAGTTTTAGGTCCAATTAACACCTTAGCTTTATCTTATGTTTAGGTTTTGATCATTAATGATTAGATGCAACCTCAAGGTTAGATGGCCTACTTTATTCCTAATGTCAATCCACACATGCCTACTTTGAATGCCTTTCCTAATAATAAATAGAATGTGTCTACTCTTAACCAACTCCTAAATCTAAATTAATTACCTTTAAGACATGTTGGTCCTAACCAAAACTTAGGATTCTTGAATCACAGTACCAGTAATGGATTTAATTCAATTGACCTAAAGACCTTGGTACCAGCCACTAGTACCAATAAAAACCAAGTCCATAATTTAGAAACTCTCAAGAATGAGAATGAGTCCATCTTGAAAATGGTCCAAAATTTGAGCACTAACTTCCTTCAACTACAAAAATAGGTTGGTAATACTGGGGAAACTTTTGGTAGGAACTTCTCTTTTCAAAGATTTTATAGACCCAATAATAGGTTCAATAATTATAGTTTTCACAATAATAAGAATAACAAACCCTCACATTAAAATAAGACTATGTATTTTAATCTCATTAACATTGCTTTTCCTAATTATTATATATTTCATTGTACTACTAAGAATGGTTAAATTTATTTCATTCAATTTTGTGAAGCTTTTGATGCATTTCAAGAAGAGTTGGACACATTTGAGGTAGTGCCTAACAAACATAATGGTGTAGGTACTTTATGATCCAAGCCTACTAATCAAACCTTCATGGTAGAGATGTTTAATTTCCCCTTCCAAGAAGACAATGATCTATATGATGTTCTCGAATAAATCCATGTCTTTTAGCAGTTCTTAAAGAAGACATATCCTCTAAAGAATAGAGAATAGAGGTAGCCTTTGACTACTTCTACTCCTCCAAACAATTTTTTTACTTCTCTAAATACCACTTCAAACAATAATACAGAGCCTCCAAAGGGAATTAATTATAAACCTAGTGTTGATGCTTCCAATTCTTCCAATAGGACTAATTATAATAGTGTAGAGGACATGAAGAAGATCAAATATACTATTACCTTGCATGAATTGACACAAATAATAAAGCAAAGGGATCTATTATTAGAGTACTTTTCCAATAAATCTAGCAAGATATCCCAAACTGATAATGCAAATGTATCCATGTATAAAGCTAAAACAAAGTCCCCACCTTTCTTACTCATAGCTAGAATGTTTGGAAGAAACTTGCATAATTGTTTTTTGGATTCTAGTTCCTCTACTAAAATTATGCCTATAACTATTTGTAAACATCGTGGCTTGACCCCCATTAAGTCTCATAGGGTTGTCACCTAATTAGATAAGTCTAGGGTTTAGGTGATTAGAGAATTACTAAATGTCCACATCCAATAGGCTTTTGATCTAAGGGTTCAATAATTTATTGATATCTAAGTGGTAGATATACCTGATGCATATGAATGACTCTTGAGTAGAGAGTGGAAAAAGGCTTTTAATGGGTACATGTCCACTAAATTTTCATACCTATGGCTGCCTTAGGGTTGAAAGGGAACCAAGAATGAAGCACATGATCACTAAGTATAATGTTGTCAATGAAAGGGCCAACATAAATAACTCAAATTTAGGGTTTTTCACCCTAGAAAATACCAAATTTTGTGACCCTTAAGCTTCTAATGTTTTTATTAGACTATGGAAGTTACATTTTTATGGGGCTAGGTGTAAGGCTAGATCAGAAATAGGCATTGTTCTAACTAACCCTACTGGTGAGAAATACCATGCATCCTATAGACTCCAATTCTCATACACCAATAACCTTATTGAGTATGAGGCCCTCATTTTAGGCTTGTAATTTACCATTAAAAAGAAGGTCAAAGAAATACCAGTCTATGGTGATTCATAACTAGTAGTAAATCAAGAAAAAAATAAGTATCAATGCAAGTTGTCATACCTCAAGAGGTATAAATTTAGGGTTTAGGATCTTGTGGAATATTTTGATGCCTTCAATATTGTTTCTATCCCTAGAGAAGAAAATAAAGCTACTGATGAGCTTTCCTCTATTATAGCTAATCTCATACCTGACCAATATTCCTCTAATTTTAGTATTTAGCTTGTGCCTTACTCTTCTATCCCAGATAATGTGAACCATCTGCAAGTCTTTAGTGATGACCAACAAATCCTAGAATTCATGACTAGTTTAAGAGAATTAGAAGTTAAAATCATTTATGAGGCTGATGATAATAGATTTAGAGAAGGTATGTTTGATGGTAAAGTCATTCACATGAATGACAAGATCCCCAAAGGGATGATTGCCTTGGACAGACTGTTTGATCAAGACAAGCTAGTTCAAGCTTTAAAGGTTCCTAAAGTAAGTGGGAAAGACTATAATGTTGTTGATCTTAGCCTTCAATATCAACTTAAATTAGTTAACATTGGAAAATCATGTGTTAGTGCTAAAAATAATAAATCTAAAGAGATATTGATGAAGTACAAAGATGTCATAGCTTGGTCTTATAATGACTTAAAGATCTTTGATCCAAGAGTCATCACCCATACTATACCTCTTAAGGAAGGTTGTAAACCCTTCAGGTAGAAACAATGGCCTATAAATCCTATCTTGGAACCTATGATTTTCAAAGAGTCCAAGAGATTACTAGATGTTAGAATTTTATTTCCCATCAAGCACTCTACTTGGGTAGCCAATTTGGTGCTAGTCAGGAAGAATAATGATGAGATTCAACTATGTATTGGATTTAGAAATTTAAATAAATCATATAAAAAGTATAATTATCCTCTTCCCTCTCTTGACCAGGTGATACAAATTATTTTATGTTTATCCATGATGTCTTTTCTTGATGGCTTTTTAGGATACAACTAAGTGTTGATTGACAAGGAAGATAAAATGAAGACAACATTCACAACTAGGTGGGGCACCTTTACATAAAAGAGAATTCCTTTTAGATTGATAAAAATAGGAGACACTTTTCAAAAGGCCATTTACCATGCTTCCAAGGCCTAAAAGGTAAGTTTATTATAATTTATATGGATGATCTAACTATTTTTTCTAAGAACAGGGAAGACCATTTCATGCATTTACAGCAGGTGTTTGAAAGGTGAAAAAGGTATGGAATCTCATTGAACCCTAAGAAAATAATATTTTGTGTTACTAAAGGTAAACTAATGGACCATGTCATCACTAAGGATGGAATTTCCATAGACTCTAAAAGAGTGGAAACTATATCTAAGATAGAGCCTCCCAATAGTAAGAAATAATTAAAGTCATTTTTTGGTAAAATAAACTTTGTAAGAAAGTTAATTTCTAGCTTTGTAGAGATTATCAAATAATTAAATGACATGATGAAGAAGGATTCCAAGGTCTCATAGAATTAGGAATCTAATAAGGCCTTTGAGGACATCAAAAGTGCAATTCATCAAGCTCCAATCTTGATAAGTCTTAAATTTTCAAAGAACTTTTACCTCTACTCTTTCTCCTCTGATCATATTATTGCTACTATTTTGACTTAGAAAATAATGATCTGACCATACAATTTATTTTATGAGTACTGATTTGAAAAATTCCTATTTTAACTATCCTTTGATTGATAAGAAAGCCTTTGCATTCGTTAAATCTATCAATAAATTTAGGCACTGCATTCTTAGGAATAAGGTGCATGTTATTCTACCAGATCTAGCTACGAAGATAATGTTAAGATAGTGTGAACTTGGATAATGGAGAGTTAAATATATGTTTGTTCTCTAAGAGTATGACATAAAAATAAAGAGTACAAAATTAGTAAGGTGTTAAAGTTTGATTTAAATGATTGCTAATACCAATCCTAAGCTAAGTATTATGTAGGTTGATGAGCAAAGATTCAAAGCTAGTGAGTGGTATGATTCCATCATTCATTTAATAATAAATAGAACTTGTAATTTAGGGCTAACTATGGAGAAGAGAAGATATTTTAGGCTCAAGGAAGCTCACTACTTCATCAATAATGGGAACTTGTATTGTAAAAACTTTGAAGGTGTGAACCTAAGATGTGTCTCTAAATAAGAATCCACTAAAATAATGAACACTTTCCATGAGAATTTGGGGAGTGGGAATCCATGTGGGAGAACCACAACTCAAAAACTCCTTAGAGCTAGCTATTATTAGCCGACCATCTTCAAATATGCTAATAAACATGTAAGAGTATGTCATTAATGCTAGATCTTTAACACTAAGGATCTAAAGGCAACAATGCCTTTACATATAGTCATGATTGAGAAACCCTTTGACTAATGGGGGATAGACTCTATAGGGATAATAAATCCTAAGTCATCATAAAGTAACAATTATGTTCTGATAGCTACTGACTATTGTACAAGGTGGATTGAAGTTATAGCCACCAAACATTGTAGAATAGAAGAAGTGATCAGTTTCTTAGAAGAAAATGTATGCACCAAATTTAGAACTCTAGTCTCTTTGGTATGTGACAATGAGTCAAAATTCACATCTATAGAGATGACATAATGGGCATATTTATCATCCAACCATTACCCTCAAGGTAATGGAGTGTCAGAATCAATAAATAAAAACTTGATGAAATCCATTAAGAAGTTTACTGCAGACAAGCCTAGAACATGGCACAAATGTCTTAAGTACGCCCTTTGGGATGATAAAAAAAGAGTCAAGTACGCACTTAAATCATCTCCCTTCTTAATGGTATATGGCTAGGATCCCATATTTCCCATCACACTCAAGCTTTTAACTTTTAAGTTTATGTTGGAGTACATGGAAGAAGACCAAGAATTTGCAAACTCAAGGATACTAGACATTATCTAGATGGAAGATGCATGAGAGAAGGATTTTGATAATTTTAGAAGACATCAGAATAAGGTGAACAGGTAGTTTGATAAGAGATCAAAGATTAAGGTGTTCAGACAAATGGATTTAATTATCTTTCACAACAAATCATCTGAGACTAAAGAAAAGAATGGTAAGTTCACACCTTTGTGGATTGGCCCCTATCAGATTGTAGACACACTTGGAGATAGCACTTTTATAATCAAATACTTAAAAGGAGTAGAGTTCATATTACCCACCAATGGGTATTACCTCAATAATCACTTCTCTATTTCTCCCGCTAAGGTATTCATGGAGTACATTTTTAAGATGGTTAGACTTAGTGTAGGTAGGCTAGTTAGTTTCCTTTAGTTCTTTTCTTCCTACCAATTTTCTATACATAATCATGTATATATTTGTTTGCTTCTCTTTTTCCTTTTTCTTTTCTACTTTTTCTAGGTGTTTTCTTTCATTACATTGTTCCTTCCTTTCAATAAGTCCTTTTAGATAACTCTCAGCTCAAATTTTATTTAGTTTTATTGAAACTCCAAAGTTTAAGAATATGGGTATGAACCTTATACATATGCTAGACATGGGTCTAAAATGTGAGCCTAATGTTGTGATTTAAATAAACTGGTAAAGACTAATGGAAGAGACCAACTATTCCATGAGAGCTTAAAGATTATCTTGACCTAAAATTGGTTTTAATAAGATTTATACTTATAGGATGAAATCTTTATCTCTTGAGGCATATTCATGCTTGCACTTAACAAACATCCTTGCCTAGAATAATGGTTGTATCCATAGGTGATTTTCTAAAGATAAAACACTTGAAAAAATCCTTAAACATAGCTACCCTATTTCCCAACCTTACTGAAAGCATAAAAGATCTAAAAATACAAAAATAAGAATTCAATGCAAGATCAAAATCTTTTCAAGCATAAGTGATTCTAGTAATCTCCATCTAGGATATGGACACCTAGCTAGCAGTGGAGTAAGGCCTTGAGAGGATCTAAAGGCATATCTATCAATGTTATGGATGTATAGCTGATAGTAGAGTAATGCCCAAGCCTTCCCAAAACTAAAAGCATGGTTCTTCATGAATATATAAACATGCTCCAAGTCAATGTTAGTGATTAAAGACATGAAACCTAGAAGTTACCCCCTAAATCCCATGGAAAATAATAAGTGGAATCAAAGCACACATACAACATGGCTATGTATTAATGTTTGATCCAAATTTTGTATGTGTAAGGTTTGTTTCAACCATAAATTGATCTAGATAATGGCATTGATCAAGTGAAGTGGATGACCTAGTTGTTTGTCTAAACTAAAGTCTCTATGTTATAACATATTACTATGTTTCTCCTATAAGTCAAAATTTTTTGAGGTAAACATACCCCCATTTCTTGAAAACTAGGACCTTGAGATGCTTTGAACTTTAACACTAAAAACATGGCATGTTTTGAACATTATTATGATTTAAAGATCATCCACTTTGATAAAGTTTGCCTACTAGTTTATGGTTTTTCTTTAAGGTTACTTGTTGTTTCTAATAGTTTCCCTTCATATGATAAGTTTTAGGTTTCATTGAGCCCTTATGAATGTGTCATGATTTGATCCTCATAGTTTATTTTCATTCAGGCTTTTGCTAGCCTTTGGTATGTGAGAATCTAGGCCTAGATTCATGTTTTAAAGACCCTCCTTAAAAAAACCCTAGATTAATCCTTTGGTTCAAATTTACATTTAGCAAGAGAAAATTGGGGGAATATTTCAAATTAATTTAGACTTAATCCTAATTTTCATGATAAGGCTTGGTCATATTTTAACATGACCAGACCTTAACCTAAAATTCCTACTTGGTCCCTCCTATTTTCCTCTCTTTTTTTCCTTTATTTTCTAATCGAGCCCAACATTTATGTTAGAAGGGTCCATTTTAATATTTATAGAATGGTCCATTTGTTACCTATTTAGCCTAAATTATTAATCCCAAGGCCCCATCATATTTATTAACATGAATGAGACCTTAGTCTTAACACTTTAGCCTAAGTCCTTATTACCCCAAACTCTAACTTAAACACTTTTGCCTTTTGTATATCTAACAACCCTCATTCCATCATATATCTTGATTGAATAGTGTGAGGGAAGCCTAAATACCTTAAATCCTTCAACCATCAGACTAATCCTATATCATCACTTGGATCATGATCAGCATCGCATGTTTGAGTGAAACCAAAGATCAAATAGTGTGAGATCGCCCAAGGTTAAATGGGACCCATTATTAAACATGAGCCTAAGCCTAGGTTTTTACATAAGGCCTTGTTGTATTTTTTAATACAACAAGACCTTATGTTAAAACTTATGGTTTTGACTTTAATTATTTGAAAGAGACAACCATGTGCAAGCATCCTAGATCAAGATAAATGGTTTGTGGGCATTCACCTAAAATGATCCAACAGAGCAAATATCATGTTGAAATGTCAAAGGAAAAAAGAGTCTTGTGAGGATGACAAGTGTCATCATCTCAATAATTCATAAATATATCAATGACCTATAAGTCCTCCTTAGGGTCAATAGGGTCAAAGCTAGGGATCCTTATAAATTCACCATGTTGTGATCCCACATTCGAAGCTTAATGTTATTAGAACCCAAACCAATGGTGTGTACTCACTTGAATCTTGATCAGATGTATCCTCATTCATCATGCCTCTTGATTGGATAGAGTGAATTGAATTTGAGATCTATTGAATATAAGAACTTGATGAGCTTAAAATTGACATTCTCATGACCATCATTTTACATCCATGAGGCTATCATTGACATCCACAAGACTGTCAACTTTAATCCCACCAAACCCAAATAGCTTAATAAGCTTAAATTTGATGTTTTCATGAATGTCATTTGATGTCTACGAGGCCATCATTGATGTCTACAAGGCTATCAGATTTAAGATCTTTAAATATTTTACTTAGACAAAGGGGAATGTTTTATATCATTCGAGGGGTCATTTGATATCATTCTATTAAACTTAGCATAAAATATTTTAACCTAAGTATATGATGTGTTTATTAACATAAAATAAACTTAGCATAAAATATTTTAGCCTAAGTTATTTTCTATGACTATGAACCAATTAAAATTCATGCATCTTATTGGATCAATGGCTCACACTTTGTTAGAACTGGATGATCCAATAGCACAAAATCATTGATGAATTTTAAATAGAGATTTGATATCCCATGGGCTTGAGACATGGTATATGCATGTCTAATATGTGAATGGTGTAGGATTTAGAGCTTAAAAAGCTCACAAAAATTCCATGTGGTGCAACCACAAGGCTTGATGCAAAGATGGCCAATGACATGCAAAATCCTAGATCATGATCAATGGCTTGCATTGATCCTTAGATAATAATCTGATGACATGAAGAAGAAGGAAAATTTTAAATAATAATGGCTAGTGCTTTGAA
Source organism: Torreya grandis (assembly GCA_037957365.1). Taxonomy (NCBI): domain Eukaryota; kingdom Viridiplantae; phylum Streptophyta; class Pinopsida; order Cupressales; family Taxaceae; genus Torreya; species Torreya grandis. Next base: position 582,674 of record JARHVA010005335.1, read on the forward strand.
GTTATTTATGAAAAATTCCATGAAAGTTGTGAGATAGATGCCAAATAAGCATCAAACAAGCACAAAGTGGCAAAAATGAAGATCTTGTGTACTAAAAAATGCAAAGATATAAAGGTAAAGGTCAAAATCAAATTTGAGACATGAATAATCCCAAGCCTAGATAAACCATTACCATTAAATATTTAGGAGAGCACCAAAACTTACATAAAATACCTTAGTTTTAACTCTAATTTCTCGCAATCAAGTTGAAAGAGTCAAATTGTAATTTGAGCATGAAAGGATTAACCTAGCGACCATTTGAAAAATAGTGGCAAGAAATTTTCAAGTGTGAAATCCATGGTAACTCATAGAAAATAACTAAGGGATGAGACAGAGTTGTATCTATCTATGAATAATGAAGGAAGGGTCTTCAAATACATAGACCTAGACACTACTATATTGAACATGTGAAACAAGAACTAGTCTGAGCTCTTTTGGACCATTGGAGACATGCAGCCCATCATAAAGGAGTAATAAAATATTGCCACTATAGCCAAAATGTATTACAACTTAGTTTTATTCTAAATGGCTAGTTTCTACCCTGTGGTCACCAAATCAGAGGTAATCCACTGCATTGACATCCTTGCTCCCATTTTTAAAGACTATATAATTGAGTAGGGTTGGATTATTCATGAAAGGACCTTTAGATGAATTTCATTCATTTCCCCATTAGCATTTGAGAGTTACTATAAACTTCAAAAACCCCAAGTGTAGTTTCCCACTATTAAGGAATGAACTAGCAAGAATGATGTGGACACCATCTTTAAGCCATGGTTACTCTAAGGGAACCATGTGATCTAGATGCTACTAGAAATATCCTAATTACCCAATTTATAGAGGGGGTTAGGGTAATTATGACTCTATTTAATAGAATATATGGATCCCCTTCAACCTCTTTTGTTAATAAGAGTTGGGTGTCTTACATCTACTTCATGGTAGAGAAAAAGCTTACCCCCCCAATTGGAGATATGATCAACATATATTTAGAACAATAATTCACAACCATTAAGAAGAAAACTACTAACCAATTCTTCATGATGTCCTATCTATTGGATGCCTTACTAGCCTCCACTAAGATCCCCTATATCAAAAATTGGTCACCACTGGGCATAATTATAGTCTCCCACCATTATTCCAAACTACACATTTTCAAATATAGACATAATATATAGCTTATTTATGATTGTTTATTAATTTTTAGAATCCATTAAGTGATCCCCATGCCTAGGATTAGCCCCCTAATCAATAAGTATGTGGAGCTAATGGGAGACATCTAATTATATCCAGATTGTACAATGATTAGAATTAAAGGGATTTTGATTCAACCTTACAATTTGCATGTCTATGTCCCCAAAAAAATAAAAGAGAAAGAAAATACATATCAACTTATTCATGGTGTTGATGGAGTGTGTAAGGAGAAAAGTAAAGGCCTTCTCCATCCCTTTTCTTTGACAATTGGAAGAATTATTCTAAAATATTGGAGACATGTAGACACTATTTTTAGACATAGAGAATCCTTCATATTTTAGCTAGATGACCTAAGGTAGTGGGAACCTAATGACAAGGTCTCTAAGCATTTGAAAAGAAATCAAATAACCAAACTAGTTTATGGCCATCAACTTAGTCCCTATTACACTTTTCACATCAAAGCCAATAATTTTGAGGAGGTATTGGATAGGTTCAAGAGACATAATGTTAGACTTTAACATAGATTAACCAGTGATCAGAATCCCCTAGGTGACATATGACAAATGGGACCTCTACAATACCATTTGTTGCCTGGCCCTTCAAGGCCCCCTTAAGAACAACTACAAATGAAAGGGAAACAACCCCAAGCACAAATTACTTAAGGTCCCGGCAAGAAAAAGTTAGAATAGAAACTTGGTGAGGGCTTATCATCCTCAACCCTACCTCAAAGACCAACATCTCTAGTTGAATTCCTAGACATGATTTCCCTAAGGCCTGATGAAACTATGGAGGATGCCCTCAAGGTCCTTTTTTAGGCATATAGGTCTGATGAAGAGGAAGAACATGCTGAGGAAGCAAAAACCCAAATAAAGGAGGTTGAGAGAGAAAAATGGAATGAGCCTCCCTTGGATCTACTCCCAGTAACACCATTAAAGAAGAGAAAAGAAGAATTAATAATGGTCCCAGTTGGGCAAAAAAACTAAAGTTGATTTTCACTCACCCTATGAGTGAAATCAAATTATTTTGTGAAGAATACCCCATTCATGGACCAATCATCCCTAATTGGTTCATCTATGGGAAAATGTAGAGGATCCCTCCTATTGCCACTCATGGGCCATGATCCAAACTATCAATATTGATGTACATGATGATATCAAGCCATGGATAAGGGCTTTTATGAAGGAAGAGGAAGAGAGAATAATAATGGCTATTACAAGGTTAGATAGAAAGCAAATATAGAATCTAGGAGCTTTAAAAGGCACCTAAATAGAGGCTCATGAAACTCCAAAGTACATTGAACCAACTACTACTATTTAATTCAATATAGAGATAACTAGATTAGACAGAGAGAGAGAGAGAGAGAGACAACTAGAAATGCCATGGTGGGGACTAAAAATTTCACATTTCAAAAATTTGAGCCATTTGCAGGCTTAACTCTAGTTGTGGGATAATAACCTAGTGAACTCCCCATCCATGAAGAGGAGAATAAGTGCCTAAGAGATATATTTCCCATTGGTGATCACAAACAAGGCCTAACTAAGGCTCATTCAACTCAAGTTAGAGCATGCATCAGAGGTATGAAATAAAGGATACCTAATTTGGAGAAGGAAAAGGAAAATTTGGAGACATAAGTTATCTTATTAGTTCTTGAGGCAATGATCAAAATGCTTGATGAATCCTTTTATGACATGTTTGATGCATTAAAAACAATGAAGTTGAGGTTGAGTGCATTGGCACAACAAAATACAATGCCTAAGGGTCTAATATCCCAATGAAAACTTTAGAGGATAAAATAAAAGGGTTACTCAACATCTGAGTTAAAAGGTAGATTCCTAGATTTAAAATAATAAGTTTGGGATATTTGAATGCAATTCATAGAATTATTGTTGACAAGGTCTAAGGTTTAAGTGCATGGTCCTAAGATCTAGAGAGGATCCTAAAGGATGATTAAAAACTAATAGAAAAGATAAAAAATCTCCTTAGGATAATGCTTAAAGACCTGGCACAGCCTATTGTCCTAGGCATCATCAAGGATAATGAATTCAAGCATAGGACTACTTTGGTAACTCAAGAAATAAGAAGTAAAAGTCAAGGTTAGTTTAGAGAAAACAATAGAAAGATTCTAGACATTATCTTAAATGTAGGTGAAAGGATAATTAATGCCAAGGGCATCAAAGAAGCCATGGAGATGATAAAGAGGAAGAGTGTCTCCTAAAATTCATTGTGTACTTAGAGCTAGTTAATGAACAACACCAAAAGGCTATGAACATCCTTCAACAATAATAATAAATTTATCAAGCATAGGGCCTACCAATTAATTGAATGATATTTTATTTTGTAAAAAATTTGTAACATTTTAAAAAAAGAATATCTTTTTGTAAAGGGATATGCTGATTTTTTCACATATTTTCCTCTAGGTCATTTTATTTCATAAAATCAAATGTATTCTAGAGTTGTAATTAAGGACAACTGTCCTTAACTTTATACATTTTTATCTTGTAACTAACCAACATACTACCTTATATTTCTATAAAAGGTAGTATTCCCATTTTGTAAAAGGAGAGAATATTGAGCAAAATTTGTATACTTTGAGCAATTAATACAATCAAGGAATTCTATAAAGATTGTCCAAATTTATTGTGTCAATTATTAATATGAATTTTATCTCAATTGTTAGTTCTAAATATTGAATTTAAATAGTTTCCATGAATTCTAAACTTACATCTTTGATACAAGGTTGCTAATTTGTGCTTATGCTAGATTAGTTTGAAGGATATTGAATTTCCTTCATTTCATTTGTTTTGTACTCAGATGTGTTAATGTTATTTGAGTATGATAATAAATATTTAAATTAAATCTAGTTCTTACTTGTATGCTTTCATATTATTCTTAAAAGTTTATCTGGTGTATACTAAAATCTAAGCTTATGTTATTTTGTGTTATATGTTAGTTAAATGCATGTTCAATTATAATTGAAACTTTTTCATGATGTTTGACTCAAGGATCAACAATCACACCTTCTCTTTCTACCCTACCCTTTTTTTTCTACTTTTTTAACCAAATCACTTTAGTAAAGATCTCATTATAAATATTCATCTAGATTAATATTGAGCATAGATATTTGATAATAACTCACTAATATCAACACGGATACTTCAACATGCACAAGGAACATGGTGGCTCCTAACCACCATGTAATATAAATTTGAGGAATAGTCAATTTGTTCTCCCTCTATTTCACCACAGGTAACTAGATTACCAAAACCTACTACTCATGCCATGAGTTCCTATAATTCTAATATGATAAGTGTTATTAAACACTAAGAGCATCTATGATACACATAGAGGCATTAATAGATGGTATATCATCATTATTTCTCATCTCATAGGCAGTGAGGATGCCATGCGATTTATCCAACTTTAGCTAAGTAAGATCATGACTTTCTTCTACAGTAGATACTTTAGGTTCAAATTTGAGAGAGAGAGACCTTAGTACATTTTGAACTATAGTAACTTATTCAAGGTTCTCATCAATACCTTTGACGATGTTCACAATGTCATCGATTCTTTGTAGTAAAGATGACACAAAATCTTGTTCCTTCATCTTGAGACTTTCAAATTACCATTATGAGTCTGTAACTTAGTAATATTAATCTTTGAATCTCCTTCATAAATAATCTACAATGTGTCCCATATCTCTTTAGTATATTTATAATGGATTACCGTAGTTAACTCAGTCTCTATAAGACCAAAATTAATGGCATTCATTAACTTAGAATTATTCTCAAATAGTTTCTTGTTTGCATCACTAGATGGAGTAGTAGGAATAATATAACCATCCATAATAGATTTCCATACATCAAACCCTAGGGACATAATGTATGTCCTCATTCTTGCACTTCAAAAAGCATAATTGGATCCATTAACATTGGTGGTTGATTAGTAAATAAACCTCCTTGATGACTACCTATATTGTACCTTGTATCACCTTCAAGCTATGAAGCCTTTACCAAAGGACTTGATCTGATACAAAATATTAGACATACAATCATTGAGAGGGGTGGTGAATCAGTGAGCTTAGATATTCCAACTTCAATTTCAATCCTTTCAAACTCTTAATCAATTACCATAAGCATTCATGAATCATATATATCATTCATATCAATGAACAAGAGAGATAATGCAAGATCAAGAACATAACACATGACATATGTGGGAAACCCTCTTGGGGGAGAAAATCCACTAGAACCTACAATTTTATTACTATCCTATAAAAACAAGATCTAATTGAGACTAGTTACAATTGAATAAGGAACTACCATCCCTTATTTTAGTGAAACTACAATCCCACAAGGAGCTACCACACCTGTCTAGCTAAGATGTAACACGAACTAGACCTTTAGCAATTTTCACCTTGTAAGAAGGTTTTAATCCCCTAGATTTTGAGCTTCCACAAAAACACCAAATAACACATCCACATTTTAACTAATTTCTTCAACAGCTAATTATGGACCTCTGATTATCACTTTTCACCTTCACTCACACTCAATCTATAAGAGCACTAATCTACCAATAAAAATATGACATAGAGTTCATACATATAGTCCTAAATCAACTCTACTCATCAACTCATCTACTGGTCACCTACCCTTTTCTTTCACTCCACAACATTATCCTCTCAATACCTATTTCATAGACAAGTCTCACACAAATCTAGAAACCATCACATTTGGCTTCACTATTTATAGAGCAATCATGATCATCACCATCTTTGCTAGATAATAGGCATGCATTAACCCTTAAGTCATCTATCTCATCAATACATAGCTCAATACCATCCATATAGGTCAGAGATAGCACTCATGGGTCACCATTAAGTAGTTACACCTTTCAATTAGGCCCTTATAGCTCTTATAGGTCTCATGGAGACCTATTCACCCATTTAGCACATCATCAATCAAAAAAATAACATAGGACCACTTATAAATTCATAGTTCCACACTACATGACTGCTTAGTCATTCTCAAATGATCATGGCCATCATTGCACTCTTCTATGCAAGCTCAATCAACTCAAACATTAGCCTTATTCATAAGGACACTGTGAATGAACACACAGTCAAATTATTAAGAATTTTTCATACTCAATATATATTTATCAAAAATATAAAATTCATACATATGATCCTCATGGAGTCTACAACACTCTCTAATAGCTAAGTCATCATGAAACATCAAAATGACATCAACACAATCTCAATTATCCTTCTCGGGTCACTTGTAAAACAAAGATGAAAACACAATCAACTTTGAAACTCAATATATTTGACTATAGACACTTTAAAATCTTTAAATATATATTTACATATGTGCCTTGTAATCCTCTATAGCTTTTCTTTTTACACCATGATCAAATTTTGCATAGATCAAAAGTTAAGGCTCATAAACTAGGCACTGGTCTTTTCTTTGTTAAATTCAAATATTTGAATTCAAATAATCACAATTAAACCTTAAACACCATGTCCTCAACTAATTTAATTTCTTATTTATATTAAATACACACCATTTATTTTAATTTAACTTTAACTTAAAGTGTGCCATTGCCCAAATGTTAAACTTTGAACACTTGGCCTCATCTCATGCAATCTTATGATCTTGATCACACATGCTTCATCGATCTCTTCAAGATTGTCCTTGATTTAAAAATGATAAATAAATATCACTTTGAAATATTTAATTTAATATGCACCATTTATCTCAATCATTATGAACACCTACTCACTATTCATCTTTGGAATAAACTTGATCTTTACCTCTACTCAACATTAAACAACATTCACTTCTTACCATCTCGCTCAATAAACACTATTAGATCAATCTTGTATGATCACCCACACACTATTGGACCTTAGTTTGGTCCTGATCTTTATCTCTTGAAAAATATACTAAGTATAGGGACCATTTCTATCTGCCTGGAAGGCCAACTTTAGACCATCATAACTTTTGCCTCTTTCACTTGCATGTTCTCAAATTTGAACCATATGATCTCCTTACATAGGAGAATCCAACCATGTATCAATATTATATTTTAACCCTCACACATGTGAGATATAAAAAAATTAAAATGCCTCCTCATATTTATCTTTCATAGAGCTAGTTATGCCTAGAACTATCTGGAAAGGCCAACTTTGCACATTCATAGCTTTTGATGCACTTCATCACATGACCTAAAAGTTAGTGAAAATAAACTAGGAACAAATATATTAAAAAAAAACCATATAATTAACTTGTCATGATTAATTCACATGTGTTAAATATTACACCATCAAAATTCATAATCAACTTATCTTTCCACATTGTAAATTTGGGTAAGTTTGGGAAAACATTGTCAAACTGTTGGGAACCCAACTTTACACTTACATATATTTTATCATGATTAGTTGCATGACCTAAAATTTAGCACATATGATCTAGTCACAAATTTAAACAAACCCATATTATCAACTTCTCTTAAAATTTCCACATGTGTGAGATATTCCATCACCAAATTGCTTACTTGGCTCTTTCTAGCCACATGCAAATTTGGCTATGTGAAAACACTGTCAAACTGCCTGAGAGCCCAAATTTACACTTGTATATATTTTTTCATGATTCATCTCATGATCTAAAAATTAGCACATATAAACTATTTACAAATTTTATCGCATCCATGTGACCAACCCCCCTGACTCATCCACATGTGGTAATAGTGATGTCAACAAATTACTTAGATTTTGTACAACTAGTGTTGGGGGATCAAACCAACAATAGATTACACTTGTGAAAGCAATAAACGCGGAAATAAATCAGATAGATAAGTAACTGAAATGATAAATAGCACAGAACAAGATATACAAGAAAACACCCTGAAAACTTGTATTGAAACTCTTTACAATAGGAATACAATATGAAGAAGCTTCGTTCTTCCACACCTCTCTCAGATGCACACAAGATCTCTCACTAGATCTCTATTCCTCAAGAGCTCACTCTCAAGTACATTCAAATCCAACAACCTGGATTGATGCAACTCTATACTGTCCTTCAAACATTCACAATGTTCTACTCTTACAGTTCTACACACACTCTACAATTCTAAGCTAAGAAGATCTTCCTACATATAGAAATAGGGAAACTTGAGCATGCTCTTACAACAAACAGTTAAGCCTCTTGAACAAGGGCTCTAAAAATAGTATTGCTAACAATAGAGATGCAAGCTTGAGTCCACGACTCAAACTTATCATGCAAACACTCGCTGCCGTCCACGAAAATAGATTTCTGGACACGCAGGTAACCGACATCGGTTCCTGCCTTTCGCCTGTGACCGTCGCCGGTCGACCATATCGCCGACGTCGGCGCCTCTGCAACTGCTACTAACCGACGTCGGTCGCTCCTGACCGACGCCGGCGTCTGTGTAGACCCGAACCTGTTTAAGTATGCTCCTTGGTGAAGCTTTTAGCTCCACACCCTAACAACTAGAGCAAAAATGTCTAGATGAAAACAATGATCAACCAAATTAAATACACTCATGAAAATAAGCACTCAAATAATTCTTAACTTCTGATAGGACCCTTTTCACATTTTCAAATAGCCATACTCATCCCTGAACATCTCTAACCATGACAAAACTAAAGATCAAACAAGCATACTAAGACAAGCACATCACACACTCTGTCATTGTCACTTAGACTATCAAGGCACTTCATCCAATCACCAAGACACCTCCATGACATCACCATAAAATAATTTACAAGTCTCTAATATCAATTTTTTATTTCTATTATAATATGAGTGTAATTAGTTCTACAAATTACATATATTGCCTTTGGATTCATTGGATTCACCTAGTTGAATGTAAAGTTATTCAATTCATGTGAATTAATAGTGTCAACAAGTTTAGCTCCTCAATTTTATTTTTTATATTTTAATTTCACCTAAATCATATGATGGTGACACTTTGATCACACTAGACTCATGAGATGGTGTCACTTTGATCGTGTCAGACTCACAAAATGGTGTTACTTTACAAGATTATGCTAAGTCACTTTCCCAGAATATTTCATATAATTCCTTCCAATGAGTTAGTATCTAAGTGATCAAGATGATGACATTTATCATGATATCACTTTCTTACTTACCCAAGGATTTCATACATTAATTTTAATTTTCTAGTCTCCAGTAAATGGGATGGAGTCATAATTTTAGATAGTCACTCACCCAGTGCACTTGAAATATTTTGAGTGTTGAAATGTCATGGGTTTGAGGGTGCATGCCACATGTCCTTGAATATTTAAAAATTAATTATTAAGCTTAATGTCTTTGGTACTCTTAATAGTATTACAATTCCCTTCAAGGTATCACCCAGTAATTTCTTCAAACATGCATTGAAGGGCCTTATAATACCTTCAAGGGTACCCTTATGCATGTTTGAAATTTACCTCCTAAGAGATACCTTCAAACTCTTGAGTTCACCATAGAGGTTCAAATCACATACAAGATCCCAAAATATAAGTAGCTAATCATTTTTCATAATTTTTCTCAAAACACCCATTTATCAATATTTTGTATAATAATAAAATACATGGTTGAATGTATAACCCCCACTCTTATGAATGTTTGAATTGTATCTCCTAGGAGATACCTTCAAAGTGGGATGAAATGAAGATTGAAGTATGTAGTATATGATGTTAAAATCTATTATTATTTTGGATTGACAAAAACCATGTTGTTAAAATATATATACATTACCTTTTTAACATTTTTAGGTTTTAACATATCTCCATGCTTATGTTATTGTATAAATAGAGATTTATCACCTACATATAGGTATAAATTGGGATGATTTTATAAATAACATAATTAAAAACTCTTCTCATGTCTTTTTCAAATGTCCAGGCTAAAAAATCATATGTCAATGGTTTTCTATTATGGAGACTATGTTCCTCTCATAAATAATGGTAAGCTTATTGGTGGAGTAATAGACAAAGTTTTGGATCTAGATATTGACTCTCTAGAATCCATAAATCTCACTTCCACATTCCATAATGAGGAAATACCTATTGAATGTGTAAGTGTTAATGTGACTAAATATTTTAGTCTGACTCTAATACTTCCATTTCTTGTAGTTTTTGTGGATAATTTGGAGGATGTAGTTGATAGTTTTACTATATGGAACACAAGAATGATGCAACACGTCACAGACAAGTTTTTTATAGAGAATGACATGGAAAAAAGATAAATAATTTTAGTTTAATTCTACATATACAACCATTTCAATAAAAAACCCTTGGTTGGATTCATTGGTTTGATATATTGATGATCCTACCACATTTCATTGCCTACGAAAAAATTTTATTGGGAAAGGGTGCATTTTTTGAACAAATATACAAATCTTAGAAATGATGAAAAAATTATGTTTGGTTATGTTTAATTTGCACAATGAGGAGATATTTTTGGTTTCATTCCTATCCTAATGTTATAAAATAAATTGGGAATTTACATAAGGCATGTTCTACAACATTATGAGACTTACAATACAAAGGTAACTAAAACATCTATCATTAGATGGATTTCCAATAAGATAGTGGACATTAAATGTAGATAAATTAATTTATCATACATGACACCAAAGGAGAAAGAAATTGGAAATGTTTGGGAAGTAGTGGATACTAAATTTATTCCTTGCATTACATTCCTAGCACAAAGGCATCCAAAAATATTAACTCATGCCTAAAACTACTCAGGCCAAAAAATAAATCAACCAAACACTTCATTTAGCCAAGTGAAGTTTGATCAAAACATAAATACTAATATTAAAATATTGTATGTAGATAAATATTGTACCCAAAAAAAAATTCAGTCAGGATTGTCATTTGAGATGCTAAACTATGAACGGATAAAGTTTCCTACTTCCACTATAATAGATAGGAAGCAACATGTCTTGGATGCCCTTTTGTCAATTTGTTTAATAAAAAAAAAAAAAAAGTATCATTGATTTTTAGAGTATGAATATCTATTTATAATCTTGGATTAAAATATATGGATTAAAGAGAAGTTTTTTTTACATTCAAAATTGTCACAAAAATAGCGAATAAAATGCATTCCATGTAGGGACATTTTGGTAAAATCCACAAAAGAAGAAAATGGAATATAAAGATTTGTTGGACCAATTGGTAGATAATATTTTTGATTTTTCTCCATGACTAACATGCCAGGTAGATATAGACATCTCACAAAAAAATGTTCAACATCTTTCACTCAAGAATTTATGAGGTGTCACATCAATGCAAAACTAGCAGATATGGAATATAAGCCAATATCTTAAAAAAAATTCAATAACATGTGGACAAATAATTTTCATGATGTGACCATTGCCAATTATGATGACTTCACTAGGGACAAAACATGCATCTTTTTTACTTAAAAAAATTCTCTAGATCCTTCTCTAAAGATCAAGAAGATCATATTGATCAAAAATTTATGATGCACTCAAATCAGATATTTTCTTCAAGATAAATGCATTAGACACATAAACTAATGTCAAATAAATACCCTAAATATTTCCTTAGTGTCATTCATGATAAGATGTAATGTCAAAAAACATTTGTGCCAAGGGTAGTGACAAAAAGCAAATCAATTATTGATAGAATAGTAGAGTTATTAATGGCAGGGATTATAACACATGGTTATGGTGCAAATGGATATGAGTATTTTTTTACTGCATGTTCTTGGAGGTTATAAATTTTACTATCACCTCATTTAAAATTTTCTTCAAGGATATAGAAATAATAATTCTAGATACTTATGGATCTTAACTATATAAACCTATATCTTCAAAATATACATTGTATGATGCATTTTTATCTAATAACTATTACCCTAAATATAATAATTACATAGAAGAATCACAATCAGTTGGTTCCTTTAATAAAATTCCTTCCAAGATATACCTTCAATTAGACAACTGATATTGGGATAATAATAATAATAATAGGTACTTATTTCCATCCATAATTATATTTGAAAAAAAATTGATCCTTATATGAAACTAATATTACATTTACAAATTCATAAAATCATGTCTTTTGTACAATTTTATGTTACAATATTTATCTCTCCTTATCTACAAAGGTGTTTTCCTCGATGTTAAGGTTTGATTTCTCCCTATAGAACATACCCATGAGGACATCGATGACACATTTGGAAACCTATATGAATGTATAAAGAGGAAATATGTATGGAGTGTGGTGGAGATGATGGATAGTTATAGGATATGAAAATACAAGAAACTTCATTCCATATTTGATTATAGTATATTTCAAAGACTACATTAATAGTTACTAGCTGAAGGGTAGAAACAAAGTAATAGGCTTGACAAAAGGTTAATACTTTATTTTATGCATGAAGGTCAACCCATTATGCGTTGCAAAAAATCTATAAGAGATATAAATTCCCCCCCCCTCCCTAATTATATTATGGATAACAAAATAAAATGGTGATCTAAATGTTCTAGAAGGTAATCTAACAAAAATATTTTTTAAAGACTTGAAAAATAGAGAAAAGTTGAAAGATTACATTGTTGAAAAATTCGTAGATAGAAGTAGAAAAAAGAGTGAAAAATAAATTAAATATAACTTTCTTAAGTATGTAAAATAACTCAATGAATTTGGTTTGACCAAAAATAATAAGTGGAAAGATCTAGCATATTGCTTCCAAAACATGCATGACATAATGAAAGAAGACATGTTCCCTTCTGAAGTTGAATATATAGGATATTTTTGGCCTAGAACTCACCACAACATACCCCTACATAGATATATACATAAAATGGTTCATGATAATACCCTTTATTTTGGAGTGGCATCTATAAATACATATCTTGGTCTAAGAAGCAAAAGAACAAAAGTTTCATTTGATCCAGCTCAAGATGTGCAAAATGGAGATATGTTATTTATCAGATCTGACGACTCCATAGGATTGAGCTACACAATATGGGTTTTTAGGGATAAAATCAATATTGAGATACTAAAAAAAATGGATATATTTAATGAAGGGTCAAAATAGCTTGGTTAATCCCAATTCATGTAGGGGAAAAAGATGCAGAAGAAGCAAAAATGTATTCAAGCTATTTGGACAATAAATGGAAGTCAAACCCAACTAACACATCTTTACCATCCATACTCATAAATAGTATCATCTATGCTTGGAAACCAAATAAATTGGAGAGGTCATACACTTGTTCTCACTAATTTTTTGAAAGGTATTATAACATACTATTTGAATGCATCATCCCACTAGGCACTTTTAAAAATAGTGATAAAAGGATTGGGAACTATTGTTTTATTTCATGATATTAGAAATTTTGAAATGGTGTTTCCTTAATTTTGGAAAGATAAATATGGATGTTTTTTTTCAAAATTTAGTCCATTTTTTTGGAATGTATAATTTTTTATTGTTTTATTTATTTATGTTTATTTCTAATGGCACTTTGCATTTTGGGTCTTGGAAAATACACTTCAACATTTGTGTTTTATATTTTCTACTATGATAATTTAGTATTTTGGTAACTTTGCATCTATTTAATGACATTTGACTATTGTAATATTCACTATGCATTTTTGTGTTTCAAAATGGCTTTCAGCTTTTGTGTATTCCAAATAGAAAGATCATATTTTGTGAATCACAAAAACCTCTTAGACTTTTTGGTTTCTCAAATTAAACTTCACGTTTTGAATCATTAAAAATGGTCTTTGAAAAATGTTATCTATAATTTTCACATCAAAATTTACAATTTGGCTTTTGTGCATTATAAAATACACTTTGGCATTCTTGTGTTTGTGAAAAGGTCTTTAGGGTTTAAGCCTCATAATTTCCCACTTTGGCATTTGTGCATCAATAATTGTTCTTTATAATTTTCATATCAACCAATGGTCTTCATCTTTTTAGTTTTTCAAATTACACTTTAATCAAGCACCCAAGATTATGCCACATGGCATAATATCAATGGCTTAGTTGTGTGAAAGGATGACCAATTCAAATAAAAGTCCTAAACAATGTGAGCACTAGAGATTTCAACACACATCACAATATTTATAACTCAACTATGTGGGAGATTATATTAATAATATAAACATTGAGGAGGTGCCTAATGATGTGAGCACTTGTGATCAGGTCACTTAGAACAATATCAAGTACTCTGTTATGAACACCAAAGTCAACATGGGAGAACTAGTTTTTGAGCAATCAACATGTGGCATGTACACAAATACAAGATAAATTTTGATGGTCACATGGATGTCACCTAAAGATTAAATAAATATTTCATGATCTAATCAACTACTGACATGTGGTATCCCAGTCATCCAAGGTAATTTAAATCACATATCACCCATGTGCCTAATTGATGTGTGTATTATTTTTCCTTAAGAAATAAACTGCCCAGGGTTATTATCTATAAATGTATGGTTTGTGTACCAATTTTAATGACCATATAAATTCAATTTAATATATTAGAAAGACCATGGTCCTTCTAACTATTTTTCACATTTAGATAGATGTGATTTATTTGTAATAAGTTCAACTAATTTTTGATAAGTTCATTTAATTATTGATAAATCTTAATTTATTTTAGCTAAGTTAAAAGAAAGTTATATTATAAATTTAAATTATTGTTTCTGATAATTTTAAATAATTTAGAATTATTAAAAAATACATAATTTAGATAGATGATATTTAAATAAATTAGATAGATGTGATTTATTTTTAATATGTACAACTAAATCTTGATGCAGTCTAATTTATGTTTGATAGTTTTCAAAAAATGGATTACTAGTTATCTTTAATTATTTAAATAAGTTGGACTTATTACAAATACATTATATAAATATGATTTATTTATAATATGTCCAACTAATTCTTGAAAAGTCCAATCAATTCTTGACAAAGTCCAATTTATTTATAATAGTTTTTTAAAATATGATTATTAATTATTTTAGATTATTTTAAATAATTTGGAATTATTACAAATACATTAGATAGATGTGATTTATTTGTAATAATTCCAATTAATTATTGAGAAGTCAAATTAAATATTTATGAAATCCAATGTATTTATTATAGTTTTTAACTACTAATTATTTTTTATCTTTTTAAATAATTTGGACTTATTATAAATACATTAGATAGATGTGATTTATTTGTAATAATTCCAACTTAATCTTAATATATTATAATATATTTTTGATAGATTTAAAAAATTGGGATTGTTGATAAGTCCATATTATTTAAAATAGTCCTTTGGAGGTGATGCACCAAATATAGTGTCCTCTACTTACCAATTTTTGAACTATGAAATGACCAGTTTACAATCTTATTTTTTATAGATTCAAAATAGTCCCTACCACATAAGTGTTTCTATATGAAGGTTATTGATATTAAAATAGATAAGGTGATTAGTCAAGATGCCTAAAAGTATAAACTAATGGCATTTCAACACTTAAACTCAACAAACCATGTACTACACTTTGTATGGCATGTGGAAAGAAGACTAACTCACATAGAGGCATGAAAGAGAAGCACACATTCAATGAATTCATAAAAATATCACAAAACATTCATTAAAAATCATTGTAAGCAAGATAAAGATATTATAATTCATCTTTTATTGATTTCAAAGGCAATTACAAGTCTTAAAATTGGCAAGGCTTTGTCATAACCATTTTGAGGATCCATCAAATTAATTGCAAGGCCTCATTTATAGAAGAATTTAAATAAAAGAGAAGGATGGAACAAGAAGATAACACATGAAATGTTTCTCATGATCAAATCAGTTACAAAATATAAATAAAGTGACACCCAATTTGCTAGGAGCATGTTATCATCTTGTCTCTTAACCTTATAATCCAAGTGTTGATGATATTCCTCATGAAGAGTGGTGTAGAAGGAAATTTTGGTATTTTTTTGTCTAAATCCTTCTAAAATAATTACCTGTCTATTTCTTGAGGGTAGTTATTCTTATCTCTCACTAGTACACCCTTACAAGAATGTGTGCTTGTTATCACTCTTGTTGATATAATGAAAACTCTCCAAGGTGTGGGTGGCCTTATATTAAGGTTTCATGATGTTTTTTAGATATTATTTAATCTTAAATCCATGAATGGAGTCTTCCTAAAAACTTACATATAAGTAACCTTAACCAATGGTGGTAAAATTTGTTAACAGTTACAAGTAATCTAATTGACATTTGGCATGGTTGAGAAATTTCTACACCAACTTTCCCCTTGAAATACTTATTCATCATAATAAAATTTCAATTTAACTTCATGATATACTCTCTCTTTCTATCAAGGTCTGATTCTACAAGTAAAGTTTGGTTTTGTACTTTAGATAACTCCACCATAGTTTGTTATTTCCTATAAGTTTTGCATCAGGTCATGGAAACTTTGTTCAAGCAATTTAAATCATCTTTTATATTTACTATTCACACTTTTAAATATATATATATTCATTGTCATAAAAATTTTAAGTAGCTTTGAGGTCTAAGAATGATCCTTGTCTCTTCTCCATGAATCCAAGTCCTATTTAGATTATTTTTAGAAGTTATCCAAGGTGTTTTGAAAACTCTTTTATATTTTTAACCTTACAAACAATATGTATCCTTACCTTCTTGAAGCCATATTGGTCAAGATTATTCATTAAGGTCTAGTTGACCACTTATAGCTTATACTATGACTGTGGAAACTTATTAAATGACTTTAATATGTTGATAACATATCTATATTAGCGTAAAGACCCTATGATACTACTTAGGAGACTTTTTTTAGCTCAAAACCTTGAAAATAAGCTTAAGAAGGAGTTTTTCAGGCCATTTTCTATAAAACTTTAACTGAAACCTACCAACACTTTGCTCCTTTAGATGATTAGGAGAGTTAAAAAGGTCATAAAATTGGTTTATAATTCATTTATATCCATTTTGGGTGATTTTGGAGCTAATATTTTCCATCACATCTTGCTCAGGGTTTAATAAGGGTTTTAGAGTCACCTAGCTTCTAAATGATAGCTCATAAAGATATGGGATTTAATTTATGAACTAACACCAATAATATTATTTATAAAACCCCCCTTCCTTAAATAATGTGATTAATATTCCATTTAATTCATCGTACAAGTTCACACATAATAAAGGTCACCTTTTTTAGCATACAAGTTTGATTGTGTATTTGAAAAGAGTCATTTGGTATAAAAATGGATAAAAGTGTTTTATTTTACCTTTGAAACACCCTTTTTAGGTCTTTAAAACATCATATGAGATGTTAAAGTGGTTTTATGAAGGAATTTACCCTTTCCATCCATTAGAACTTGCCTTAGGCCTTGGTAAGGGTTTCTAAATAGTCACATTGAAGTGACCCTAGAAAACCTCCTTGAGAATTTAATTTATTTCTCAGTGAGATAAAACTTCATGGGATCCTCTTAAAATATCCCATTCACATATTTATACTCTTTAATATTTTAAATACTCCAAAACTTTCCATCTTTATTCACTTTTCACACATAGGCTTGTAGATGACTACTTGGGATTCTTGATGTCACCTCTTGAGAATGAGTATTATTGAATTGGTTTTAGTGTTCTGGGTAATATATAAAGTAGGTAAGATTTTTTCATACTATTTCCTACCTCTAAAAACTTATCATCACCTTCCATACATCACAAGTATGGATTTTCCTCTTATTTGCCTATGATAGGCCTGTAAGTGGTCATTAAGCCCAAATCTTTCTTTTTTTCTTGTTTTACCTTGGAAACCTAATTAGTCAACAATGAAACTATATAAAAAGTGACCTATTATTTTAATTTCCTTTTTATGTCTCCAATGGTTTCAAAATACCTTGTATGTTCATTTGAAACCTTCACAGTCCTCTTCTTAGGCTCACATAGTCCCCTTCTTAGATATCATTTTCCTCCATTTGAATGTATACAACTACATGCATCTTCCTCTTAAATTTAATATAATAAAAAATATGTGAGATAAATTTTGATATAATTCAATTTATTTAGTCATCTATATGGATGATAAATTAATTACATCTTTATTTTGCTAAGATGACACTCAAGATTCTCATGGCTCTCTTAGGTCTTCAAGGGGCCTATGTCATTATTTAGCCAAGGAAGCTAATAGTTTATAATATATTTTAAATAAATACTCCTTAAAAATTATTACCACATATTTCATTCCCTATTCACTCTTCTTTAACTCTCACCACTCAAGTCTCATGCAGGCACCTACCCTTTTCTAGTTCATTTCCTATACGAAGGCCTACAAACATGAGGTGCATCTCATGAGGGTAGGTAATTTGGGTTTTTATTCTTCATATATGTTTATAAAACTTTTATAAACCTTTTATATCCTTAATATAATGACCTTAAAGTTTACCAAGGCACTATGGGTGTTTCTCTTCTATAGAAGCACAAACTATGCTTGCTTGCATACTCTATATGCACCTAAACTCCATCCCTTCACCATTGGTTTGAGAAATTTGGATCTTAAGGATTATAGATATATTTTAAAGTTACTATAACTTTATATCAGGTATTAAAAATTCCATATATACTTACATTACAACCATTTAGGTGTCAATGTTGACCTACAAGTTTGTAGACCTATAGGTTCACAAAACTTTTTTTGGGCTTGGATTTGATGAGAAACACTAGAACCATTGAATCATATGTATTTACACTTGGAATACCTTAATTATAATGATATTAAATACCATTTTTAGATAATAATATTTATTCAAGAGTCTTTTAAAGTGAAAAAACACCCATATTTGGCAAGGGGTATCTCAACCATGTCTATTGGTTCATATAGCTCACATGTGTATGCATAAGTATCTAATTTTATTGAGGTTTATTTATTAAATTATTATTAAAATAGGATTAATTGGTCTTATTTAATTTTTATCAACTATTAAAAACTTATTTTCATTCATTACATGCACTAAAACATTTCACATCTCCTTCAAACCATGACTATAATGACTAGTCTAGCAAATCAAGACTATTTGGTGTTAATATAAACATGAACATCAAGACACTTTAGGAAATATGTTTTTCATAATTAAAAGAGTTATTAATATACACTTTAAAATAAT
The DNA here is from genome assembly GCA_037957365.1 of Torreya grandis. Lineage (NCBI taxonomy): Eukaryota > Viridiplantae > Streptophyta > Pinopsida > Cupressales > Taxaceae > Torreya > Torreya grandis. The sequence continues at coordinate 602,080 of JARHVA010005335.1, forward strand.
TCTCATGAATTTTTTAAACCTCATAACTCTATAACAAGATAAAACTAACCCTGTGGGTTTTGGAATTGGCTTTCAACACTCTTAACTTCTTAACAAGTGTTCATAAAGTTAACGAGCTTAACCAAACAACTAATTCCAAAAAATGGAAGGGCATTATTTTCCTATAATTTTAAAAATATATCAAGATCCATCACTAATCTATATTAAACACATGAAGAAGACTACATTAATAGACCATTGATGATAAGACAAAGTGACTTGACCCTGCTTTCAACTAGACCATCCTAGAAGACTTTGTAAGTTGCCAATGGTGACAAAATACCTATCATATTTATAGAATTTATGACTAATATAAGACCTTTATGATAGATATCAACAAATTTAATATCATGTACATCAAAGTTTTGAATGTTACTCATCAATGGTGGTTAATATTGGCTAATATTACCCACATTGATTATGTTATCATCTATTATATCTTGTATCTTATGCTATAAATTTATGAATATACTTTTATTATTCCCTCATGATAAATTAAATTAACAAAATTAATTCAAATAAAATCCTCTTTGGATAGGCTTACTCACATCAACCTCTTTAATTGAAGGGAGCGATATGAGATTGTGTTGGAATAACTTTTACAATACTTTGTATGGAGCTTCTATAAAATTGGTATATTATCTCCTTGGATGAGTTGATAGTATAATGTGTGGAGTAAGTTATAAAATTTCATTCATTTTTGAATTTTTATCACTCTTATTATTAGTTGGTCTCACCTTTGGTGGTGTTTTACTCAAATTCTTTTCATGAGAAGTAGAAGATAGATTAGTTGTATACTTTAACTTATACATAGCCAGTAAGTTGACCTCTATTTATTTTATAGTGTGACATAAATATGTGAATGAAATAAATTATTAAACATAATGGAATCATTAGTGATGGAAGTAAAATCTACTTGAATATGTCTTTAAATTCCTTATATGTCATAGGATATGTTGTTTTAGATATCATGGTCTTATACAATAATACATATTTTGTAATAGGCTTGTCAATTATTATTTTATCTAATAAATATGAGTATATGAAATATTCATTAATATTGATTAATAAATATGCAAGGAATAAATTTTCTAATAGATTGAAGGAATGAACTGACTGATGTGGTAAATCATACAACCATCTAAGTTTTTACTCTTTTAGACTTATTGGAAATAACTTGGTCAATAAACTATCATTAGACACATAATCCACACATCCTACATTAAATTCTCTCAAATTTCATTCACGATCACCTTTTCCATCATACGATGTAAGCTTAGGTGTGATGAAACTAGTTAGTGGAGGATATGTTGAAATATGTTGGGCTAGTGGAGTATGCAATAATTTTTTTGAATACAATACTTGATTAAGTTTTTGTTTTATCAAATTTAGAAAAATATGGAAATTTATTACTTAATATGATAATTTTTATGCAAAATCAACAATGTTATAGATGGATAATAAATACTAAAAACTAATTTAGAACTTACTAAATTTAGAAATATAATAAAGATGGAAAGTGCAAAAGAGAAATATAAACTTAATTATAAAATTAATATGTAGACTATTTCTATATTTAAAACTAACTAACAAGCTATGTTGACTGAGAATGAACCCAAAATAGGATCTAGTAGGGTTCCTAGATAATAGCATTGCAACTAGATAGTAGTTGGGGACACTATTATCTAAATAAGATGACCTTGTTTGGTAGACAACATGGCTCTGATATTTATGGGTTATGTTTACCTTAACCTATTTATTTTTTGGACTATGTAGGATATTTTAATCTAATGTAAGGACTACTTTATAAATCTTTTTCCACTCAAAAGCCTAGCTTAATATACAAGAAGACAAAATGCATTCACGTAGTTAAAAAGGATTAGTAGTTGAAGTTGTGTTTGACCTCAACACTCACTATGTTAAGTGATTCATATATACCAATACTTTGAATAGGGATCAAGCTCCATGTAATTATCCGATGTTATCTTGGTGTGTGTGAATCTAGTGCAAAATTCTAGATGTTAGTACAACCCTAGTGTGATTAAGTGCTTGAATTGTGACTATGATTTAGTTATTGAATTATGACTATTATATTAGAGGTATATTAAAATTTTATATCAAGGATAATAGGGATGTATGTAATAAAAAATGTGATAAATGGGAAATTTTATCTCAATGTGAAGTTATAATTATGGTGCTTTTCAGTGTGAAATCTTATTGTGTGCAAAATGGTTTGAAATGTGCTTTTATAGTGGTATTTTTTAAATTCCTTCATATGGGACTTGCTAAACATAGAGGATGACCCTTTTCCAACTTATTAATTTTATAAAATATTTCTTAACTAGTATTAGGATACTATTATCAAGGTGGACAATAGTAAGGTGTGTTATTGTCCATATGGGTTGTTATTATCCTAAGGGCAAGAGATATTAAGCTAGAGGTATGATTCAATATAATAGTAATATTGAGCTATTGAGAGGTATATGTAGGGACATTTTGAATTTATTTGGGTTTCTTGAAGAAATGAGTCACCAAAAATTGAAGTAAACTAGCCAAAATTCCTTAGGATAGGTCATGACATAGGTGTGTCAAAAGAGTGGTCATAAGTGCATTGTTTTAACCTATATGTTAATTTATGTGTCTAAATTACCTCCCCCCCCCCCCACCAATTATTCTTTCAATGCATAAAATTGAAAATACTAGAGTAAAATAAAAGGTGCATACCTAAACTTACCTATAAATTATAGTCTTGAATGTAAGCCACAATGTTGAACTATGTTTTATGTGAATTTGTAATGAAACATGTATAAAATTAGTCCTTACTTGAGATGGAAATAGAGAAGCAAAGACAATAAAAATTATATATCTAACAACAAATAATGACTACACCAGATTGGGTATGTGAACCATTGTGTTTTCCTAGTGTAAAAACTTGGTGAAAAAGGCTGGTGACTGAAGAGGGTAAGATATTTAGAGACTTCATTTACATTTAAAATATTATATTGGGATATGCATTCCCCAAACCTCATAGATATATGAGTGTGTTTAAGAATTCATGGTGTTATTAACTCCATCATTTCATACCCAAACTAGTGTAGTTTAGAATCCTTATATGAATCCCAACATATTATTCTAGTAAAAAACTTGGTGTAAAAAGGTGAACCAACCATTGAAAATAGAATAAGGTTCATTTCTAGTGTAAAAATATTGTAATAATAGTGTAAAGTTGGTGAAAAAAGTTAGTATAATTTGGGTGTAGTGTATATAACATTAATAATGATAAGTATTTTCATTCCATATACAAAACTAGTGAAATTTTGAATGAGGAAGTTGTATCCAATGTATATGGATTCTGAGACTAAGAAATAATAATTAAAATTATAATCACAAAACTATTTGTTAACCTAGAAAATTTCACACATGGTTCCCCCAAACTAATCAAATTTGAGACAAAATCTGATTATTTTCTAGAAATTAAAACTGTGAACATGTTTCAAAATCGTATTGTATTACCTAAGACTAATATATTCTCGAAATAACTATTTTTATGTTTTAGGATAATATTGTCTTATTTAGAAGATAGTGGGGGGTAATCCTAATAAATGGAGTGCTTCTACCTGAACCAACTTTTTATGTGCTTTCTGAGTATTTTATGAGATACACTATGTGAATCATGTAGAGTTATATTAGTGTACTACATTTTAGGTACCTTATCTCTAAAATAAACCCTTATGTATCCCCCCCTCTTTTTAGGTGAGATATTGAGACTACTTAATAACTTAACTCAAAATTAAAAAAATTATGCAAACATTATGAAAAATATGTAAACCTAAGTAGTAATGATAATTTGGAGGATCATGGCATCATCATCATCATAATCATATATATATATATATAGACACACACACACACACACACACACACACACACACACACACACACACACACACACACACAACAAATTAGCCATGTGAGATGCATGTAGAAATAAGAATACATAGTAAGAATGTCCAAATAGATGTTAACAATTAGGCATGTAGATCATTGATCTAAACTAAGTATTGAAAGTTTAATATAACTACTAGGAGAGGGATGAATGATATCCATCATGGAAGCTAAAATTGGGAGAATGTATGATATACATCATGGCATCAAAATCTAAGCAAAAAAACAAGAAAGTGTCATGTATATGACACACACAAATAAAGAGTACATGCAAACCACACAAATCATGCAAGAGAAGAACAAGGGGGAACATACAAGGGGCATGCTTAAGTTTCACTCACACCCATAGAAACATAGAATCAAGTCATATAGACACACACAAATACATGTTCAAATGTCCTCACACACATAGAAACACACAAAATGAAATATTCAAATTTCCTCATATGCATATTAAAAAACATAAGGATGTGTCCAAATTTACTTATACAGATAGAAACATAGAATGAATGCTTAGAGACACACACAAGGACATGTTTAAATGTCCTCAAACCAACTAGATAATACACACAAGATATGAATCAAGAAATCAAACATGAAAATAATAATGACATATGTAATTAATCAACATGAGCCATTTGACACATTAAGATATTTAGTAACTTAGGTAAATTGTAAGATATCAATGTGTTATTAAATGAGAAACATTAATAGATGTAATGCCATATAAATAATTGAGTTATGAGAAATAAGGGATAACCAAAGAAAGATAAAAACTATGTATAATATGGCCCTAGTGATCTTGTTGATGCATGTGCAAGTTTTATAAGTCTTGTATGTGGGTTGGATCTTATAAATGAAAGCTTGTGCTCATTAGGACAATAACAGGATGATTAGACAATAGTGGGGTGTTATTGTTTAAATGTGGTTTTTGTGTTTGATACAGTGTAACCTATAATGGAGTATGGGGATGAAAACTTGTATGGTCTACACTCATTATATCACATTGGTAAATACTATATGATATAAAATGGGTAAAAATAAATATTTAATAATTATGTACAAATTGACTAATGTAAATGAATTAAAAATAAACATGCATAGGTTCTGGTTTTGATATTTTATGATATATCTAAATTTTTTACATATATACATATATATTAAATGTGAAAAAGACAAGACAAATACTAAACAATGACTCCCTTAAGATCCTTACCATTAATATATCATGTATGAACAAAATAATGGTGATATATAGGAAATGATGTGTATCATGCTACTGTCAAGTATCTAGATATGTAAAACTAATTGCCCTATATTGTGGTGTTGACATTTATAATTTATGATTTATAATATGTATTGTGTCCTTTACCTTTAATGATATTCCATTACTTTTATATGTTTGTATACTACTTGAAGACATGTTTTTTGTTTTTTCTCTTGATTTAAATAAACTCTATCTTCTTTTAAAACTATGATCATGGTAGTTTCTTGGTCAAATTTGGCATGGTTATGATCTTTACTCATTTTTTCAGCATTGATTTCATCCATGATCTTCCTAATTCATTTTTATATTGGTCCAAACTAGGACATACATGAAATACCACTAAACATGTATTTGGACGACCTATGAAAGGAAAGGATCCAATAAATAATTTAGATACAATAGTCTTACTCAAGTGTTCCTTGTCATATCCAAGAAAGTGTAAGAGTGTCATGATACAAACATTCATTTTAATAATTTTATTAATCACAACATTGGTAAATTTCTTGCCATCTATGAGGGCACTAATACTCATAGGCTTTAGAAATGATGAGCATTTCTTAGTTGACTCTATTGAAACCATCTTTGTAACTTTAAATTTTTAAAGTGTCTCTTGATTTTGAGACTCTTTTGTGATAAACTCTATTTTAAGATTTTTTTTCTTACCTTGAATTTGATTTGGTAGATTTTCTTTTAGTAATTTCACTTTTTCTTGATGTGAATTTTGCTTTTCAAACTATTCCCTTTGTAATTGCTCTTTTTCACCTTGTGCCTTTTGTAATTTTGTTTGCTCCAATTTTTCCTTTTGAATATTTTATTTATCTAATTATGACTTTTGAATCTTTTCTTTCTTTAATTTTTCCTTTTTAATCTTTTCTCGCTTTAATTTTGCCTTTTTAATCTTTTCTTGCTCTTTTTTTTTCATTTTCAACTAGTTTTTGATTTGAATTATATTTTTGTACCCATATTGGTTATTTTTACACATGTGTTGTATAAGATGTAAACCTAAGGTGTGAGGGTTTATTAATTGACGTATCTATCACAGATTCACCACTATCAATTGTACTTTGTATTTTCTTATTCAAATATAAACAACTATCTTTATGATATCCACACATTCTATGCTATGCACTATAGTATTTCATCTTCTTAAAGGATGTCGAGGATGTAGTTTAATAAACTTGTTTTTAAGCATTTCCCTTAGATTCTCACTTAAAATCTTATTATCATTTTTCATTCATTTTTAATCACTCGTTTTATATTATTTTTTTATTCCAATCTTGATATGAAGTCTTCTTAGACATTTTGATTTAATAATTTTGGGAATAATTGGGGTTTTTATTCCTATTTAGCTAAAAGTTTGAGTAAAGTAAATTAGTTAATAATTATGCCATTATCAACCCATTTATTTGTTAATTCTGATTATTGTTTAGAATTTATAAAAATAGAAAGTGAATAGAGAGAAATATAACTTAGCCTAGAATTGTACTGATCTAATTGAGATGAAGGCTAATATTGACTATTTAAGACTGGGATAATATCAAGAATCTAGCTTTATATATTTTTCAATGAAAGGATAGGAGAATAAAAAACATGACACTTCAGGGTCTGGTAATATAGTCTTATTCTTACCATTATTTTCCAAACTAGTCATAGAGGTTTGAGCTTTTGGGGTTCTATCTTCCACTCCTGTATGACCCTACCTATGAAATTTTGAATCTTAACTCTCAATATAGCACCTTATATAAGTAATTTATCTTTGATCTTAGGTCTCCAATAAGCTTGACTAGGACTTTGAGAAAAGAGGGGGTTGGTGTGTGTAAGATGCACTAGACATGCTTCACACCAATACTCTAAAGATGGATCAATCCATATGTAGTTCTCCCTTTGAAAGTGCTTAGTGAAATTATGATATGAGAATGCAATAAATTCTAAAAATGGATATGCTTGAGGTAGTTAGGGGCTGGTGTAAGGATTTTAATGAGCTTGTAAGTGTATTAGTTGGCTATATTCAAAGAATAGGGAAGATTTATTGAATAGTCTTGCTTGTTTAGTGATATTTTCCAACCCTTTCAAAATGATCTTTGAATGGGTTTATATATGGATCTATTGGTCATGGGTTAAATGCAATTGTGCTAGGCTAACACAATGAAGAGGAAGAATCAGGGGAAATTAGTAATTTAGGCTCAAAATGTGATTAGATAAGATCACTAAAAAGGGGAGACCCTAGGGTCCAATGCTATAGTCCAAGTTGGTCACTATTGTCCTAAGGGTATAGGACCTAGGGGGATGGAATAAACATGGAAAAAGAGTCCTAGCTAAGCTAGAATGAGATCTTGAAATCCCACAGATGATTGGGAATTATTGAAAAGGTTGCTATAAGGGTCATGGGAGAAAAGAAGAGGGGACTATGGGTTGGGTCTCATTAGCCACACTCAATTTACAATTTTTTTCATTTTATATTACTAAAATTGCCCCTGCTTTATTCTAGTGATGCAACAAAGTGAAATATTAGGATAAAGGAAAAATAGAAAGTGTACCTAAACTTACCTATAAGGGTGAAGCTCATGAAGCTATTGTGATGTTGGGTGTACATAAAGAGAGCACACTATGAAGTATGAATCTACAAGAAAAATAAAGATTAGATCAATTCTCATTACATATATTATATCTAAAATAAGAATGTAGAAAATTAGGTAAGAGAGAGAGGAATATAAAGGAACCAATACACCTCAACGAGTACGTGAACCAATATAAAACCTATTGTGATGATAAGTGATGTTGGATTATGCTGAGTAATACTAGAAGGTGTTATACGAAGAGTAATATCACAAATGGAGCTAAGTGCTCAATTCCCTAAGAGTGGCTCAAGAATGCAAAGGTTGGCCCTTTGGCTCCATTATCTCCCACTAAGTGAATTTAGGTGATCATGAGTATGCTAAGCAACGTCTAGACTATGTTTTCTATCCCTCTAAATAGGTGGCTCAAGAATATAAAGGCTAGCTAGTCCTTTGGCTCCATCCTTGCCCCATGGACTGAAGCTATAAACTGATACTAGTATGAAATATGTGTTGAATGAGATGGATCCTAAAAACCATGAATGCTCTATAATCTAAAAATGTTGGCATGGATATCTAAATGTATTCTAAAAACTAAGACACTCTTGGCTACTTTGAAAGATGGATATTAGGATTGTATGAAAGCCACTCTAAAACAAGAGACTAGGCTTATATGGAAGCCACTTGGGAACTCAAGAATGTGGAGATTAGGCTTGTATGAAAGCCACTCAAAAATTATGCCAACCACCTATAGATGGAATAAGTAATGCAACTACTAATAATGCTTGGGTAATGATGAAATCAAATAGAGAAGAAAATAAATGTGCCATACACATTACCCCCAATCACTAGTGTCTAAAACATGGATTCTAATTTGGAAGTTATACTAACTATCATATCTAAAATTGGAAGTGAGAGATATCATGTTTTTCATGATGCCCCCTATATCTAGATTCTCTAAGCAAAAGTGTATTGAAAACTTTTGATTGTGAACTGGTCTAAATGTGTAAAATTATAGTTGAACCTACTTTTCTACTTGATTTTGGAAATTTTGATTTTTATACTATTTGGATAGGAGTGCCAAAAATAGGACACCATGGTATCTGACATTGTTGTCCATGTTTAGCACTATTGTCTTTTATTGAAACTAAAAATTATGCTAGAATCATCACTATTTTTTTGATATATTATGCCTTGTTTGACCTCTAATTACTATTATGATCTATTCTAGAAGCTATATTTTTTACTATAAGGAGTTTTAATCTTTGTGACAAAACCCCTATTTATTTCCCCCTCTTCTAAGGGTAGGAATGAAAACCCTACAATGATTTCCCTCAAAATAAATATCCCTACAAGTGTGTTATGCTACAAAGATACATGATATAATAATGATAATTGACAAGATATCTCAAGATATAACATGGTTTGTATTGAGAGATTGTTCGATCAATAGGGGTATGCCTAGATAGATATAATAATGTAATACAATGTACTGAACTAGAACTAGAATAAGAAGTCTGGTTAGTTGTTAGTTTTTAGTTATCATGGAGGGATAGAGCATGATGTTTATCATGGAATCCAAGAAATCAAGATGATTCATGAATAATATCATGTCATTGTAAAAACATTAATAAGTAATCAAGCAACAGGCACACAAGCCAAGAAGCAAGAAACCTACAAAAAAATGGCCAAGGGGCTAACCAAACAAAGGACATGGGCACATGTCACTCAATATAGAAATCAAGCATACAAGGCATGTTCAAATTCCACATACACATATAATTAAAACAAGCACATAAAATAGTACAAAAAAGGGACATTGGCATATGTCCAAGGGCACACACATGAATAGAAGCAAAGGACATTGGAAAATGTCTTAAGGCACATACAGGAGACAAATAGGAACAAGAAAATGAATTCACATGAAGCTAATGTTAAGCTATAAAAGAAAGCATGTAAGAACTAAAAATATGATCATGATCTAACTAATCAAAGTAAGAATGTGAAGGTATGTAAGACATGTTAGTACAATACTAGGTATATGCTAAGACATACATAAGTGCTATATACTAGTGAAATTTAAATAAAGTAATCTATGTAAGATATTAAATAATATACATCATCATGATAACTAGAGTGTGTGGTATAGGAATGACATAACCTAGATGGTTTAGTCATGTAGAAGATTCCCTAGTGGGTATATATATCAAAGCATGTCTCAAATGTAGAAGTAGGATGCCCCCTCAATGGGTAGAGTAAATCAATCAAGGATCTGGATGTCACTGCACACACTGAAAGAAGATCAATTGAAGCATGGTAATATAGATAAATTAACAAACAATAAGCATGAAACAACAAATGTAAGTCTAGCATAGTAGTTAAAATGTAAATCATGGATGATGCATACAATTGAAATATTTTTGGTGTTTTGAAATGTATTTATATTTTGAATGGATTTTCTTATTTGAATATGCTTGTAAAAATTCATAAAATGATTGGAAAATTACTAGAAAACTATTGGGACCTAGTCTGGGCAACTAGGGTTTGAAAGAAAATTATTTTAAAATTACTACAAAATTTTAAAATTTAATGCTAATTTTTTATTCTATTATATAGGTAAAAATTAGAAAAATATAGGAAAAATTAGTAGGAAAATTACCCTAGGTTTTTTAGAGTTTTTATTTATAAATGAAGTAAGTCAAGTTCACCAAATGATTTAACAATTTTAGGAATAATTAGGTATTTTATTCCTATTTAGTTAAAAGTCTGAGTAAAGTAAATTAGTTAATAATTATGCCATAATTAACTTATTGATTTTTTAATTTTGATTATTATTTAGACTTCCTAAAAATAGCAAGTGAATAGAGAGAAATATAACTTAGCTTAGAACTATACTGATCTGACAAAGATGAAGGTTGATGTTGACTATGCAACATTGGGATAGTATCAAGAATCTATATCTAGCTTTCATTAAGTGAAATGACAAGAGTGTTAAAAATAGGATACTTTGGGGTCTGACAGTATAGTCTTGTTCCTACTACTATTGTCCAAACTAATAATAGAGGTCTAAGCTTTTTGGGTTTTATCTACCACTCCTGTATGACCTTGCATATGAAATTTTGAATCTTAACCCTTAATGGAGCTCCTTATAGAGCTAATTTATCTTCAATCTTAGGTCTCCAATAAGCTTGAATCAAACTTTGAGAAAATAGGGGGATAGTGTGTGTAAGATGCATTGAACGTGCTTCACACCCCATGTGTGGGCATGCTTCCTACATACCAATACTCTGAAGAGGAATCACTCTATATGTATTTCTCCCTTTGAAAGTGCTTAGTGCAATTGTGATATGAGAATGCAAGAAATGCTAAAATTAGATATGCTTGAAGTGGTTAGGGGTTGGTGTAAAGATTTGAATGAGCTTGTAAGTGTATTATCTAGCCGTATGTAGAGAATAAGGAATATTTCTTGAAAAGTATTTCTTATATTCTTGCTTGCTTAGTGATATTTACCAACCCTTTCCAAATTATCTTTGAATGGGCTTATATAGGGTTTTATTTGTCATGGGTTAAATGCAATCATGCTATACTAACACAATGAAGAGGAGGAATCAGGGGAAAATGGTAGTTTGGGCTCAAAATGTGATTGGATAGGAGTGTTGAAAAGGGGACACCCTAGGGTCTAGTGTTATAGACCAATTTGGGCACTATTATCGTAAGGGTACGAGACCTAGGGGGAAGAAACAAGCATGTAAAAATGGTCCCATCTAAGATGGAATGAGGTCTTGAAAGCCTATGAATGACTAGAAATCAGTGAACAGGTGCCTATTAGGGTCATGGGAGAAATCAAGAGGGAAATATGGGTTGGGTCTCATTAGCCACACTCAAGTTACCAATTTTTTCATTTTATATGACTACACATACCAATATTAGATAAAGATATAAATGCATGATTAACACTAGCACATTATAGATTATCATAATATGTGAGCTTATTTTTTAATGATATGATATTTGAACTAAAATATTGATTTTAATTTTTCATCTCTTCTATTATCCTTCTCATATTGATGATTTTATCTTGAAAGGATTCACATGTATAAACCCTAGGTGCTTCTAATTGAATATGCATACACACAACATCAAGAGGAGATAAGGGAGGTGGATTTTAAGGAATGGTATGTTGATTACCTTATTTTGGCACTATAGTATGGGCTACCTTACCCATTATATTAGTAATATCATGGACCTAGTTAGTGGTAAAGTAGTTATCACTCTCTTGAGGTTTAATAAGAGGAAGAGATTGTTTTTTATCCATTTTAAATTTTCCATAGAGTAAAAGGATAAAAATAATAGAGAGACATATGAATTAAATCAAACCCTCTAACATGATTAGGAAATCAAAATTTAATTTAAAACCATAACAAAAAATCTAGAAGGAGAAACCCTAGGGAAATTTATAACTTATAATATTCAATCAATAGACAAGTTCACTAATATATTTTATTGAAGAAATTCAAACTATATAAATAGATTACCTAATATTATAAATTAATGTGAAAAACTATATTAATACAAACATTCAATAAATTCTACAAACTTAATTGGAGCTTACTAAAATTATAAATATACTAAATTGGAAAGTGCAAAAAAGAACTTTAAGATTAGATAGAAAACTAAGATGAATTTTTTTTATAGATTTGAGACTAACTTATAGGCTGTGTTTACTGAGTTTGAACCAAAAATAGTAGTTTGCAGGGTTTTTAGACAATAGTTTTACAATTGGATAGTAGTGGGGGTCACAAATGTCTGAATAGGATGACCTTATTTGGAAAACATCAAGGCTATGATATGTATATGTTATGTTCATATTCACATATTTATAATAAAAATTATGTAATAACTTTTGATCTAATGTGGGGACTGACTCTTTTTCCTCTCAGAACCCTATCTTAATAGATAAGAAGACAAAATGCAATCATAAAGTAAAAATTGATCAATGGTTGAAGTTGTTATTTACCTCAACACCACATGTTTTGAGCATTGCCTACATAGCAATACTTTGAACAATGATCAGACTTCATGTAGTTATCCCATACTATGGTGGTGTGTGTGAAACTGGTGTAAAATTATATATGTTGATGAAATGCTAGTGTGATAAAATGTTTCAACTATGAATTATGACCTTAGAGGTGTATTTATACTTTAAATTAGGGCTACTATGGATGTATGTAATCAAAATTGGGAGAAATAAGGAATTTACTCTCACTATGAAATTAGAAATTTGGTGATTTTTAGTTTTGAGTCCTCTTTGTACAACATAGTTTGAATGTTATTTTATAGTGGTATTTTTGGAATTCCTTCAAATGGGGCTTGAAATTTTTTTGGGACAACCCTTTCCTAGCTTTTGAGTTTTATAAAATTGCCATTCATTGGTGGGATGAAATTGTTGTTAAGGTGAAATATAGTGAGGTGTGTTACTATTTAGATGGTGTAATATTGTGTTAAGGCGAAGAGCTATTAAGTTAGAGGTATAGTTCAATTTGATAGTGAACTTGAGTTTTTCAGCAATCTACATAGGGACATTTTGAAGTGATTTTAGTTGCTTGAAGTAATGATTCATCAAGCATAAAGTGAAGGAAAGTGATCGAAAAGCCTTAGGATAGGTCATGAGCTAGGTTTGTCAAAAGAATGTGATAAGTGCACACTTTTATTTTAAATATTAATTTATGTGTTTATAGTTTCAAATCACTATGTTCCATTTGAAACACCTTAGTTTTTAGAGCTAGAGAAGTTTATATAAGGGATTGTGCATCAGGAATAGAATGCATACTAACCAAATGTGGTATCTCAAATGACTAATTAGTAATTGAAACATTGATCTATTAAATCCCTTAATTTTCCTCCATAGTATATGTTGGTATATAAGTCACACCAAATGACATTGAGAAAGGAAAAAAACTCATAGTAGTTGAAGTATCAGAGCCTTAGACTTTAGATGTTTTCTTGATTTTTTCTCTAATAATTTTTATGAACACATCTTCCATATCTTGATTCCTTTAAAGAAACCATTGTCATTATTTTTTATATATGTAAACAAATCTATTAATTGATTATGCCATTATGTTGTTATCGACTAAAATATGAAAAATTTCAACTTTAGTAAGTTTAGTCCACTCTATCTAAGATAAGTAAAAATGAATTTCTTCTATTAAATAAAATATGAAATAGAAACTTAGAATATTTTTACTAACAAATAATTTACCAAACCTAAAAACCCTAGTAAAATAATTAGAAATGATATAAAGAAGGAAAGAAACCCTAGGAAAATTTATGATTAGGGTTTTTTAATATTCAATTGATAGATGGGTTCACTAATATATTTTATAAAAATTGGGGAAATGATTAAATACACTTAATCTCTAATGATGACAATCTTCTATGTAAAATTAGAATAAATGAATTATGCATAAATTAATATTTTATGATTTGGAACTTGTTATTTATGGAAAGATGTTAAAAGGGAAAGAAATAAGGATAAATCACTTAGCTAGAAAATAGATGATGTGAGAGTAAGACTAAGATTATAGAACTAATTATGTGACTGTGTGAGATGACTTTGAATTGGGAACATGGCTTCATTTAATATCTAGATGAGGTTGTGTTAAACAGACAAAGTCATGCCATGATGTAGTATATAGGGAGTGTTAATGTTGGGTAGTGTTTTTACCCTCTTTGTGAATCTAGGTATTTGTGTTATTACCTATTGGTCCTATGTATGTGATGTTTTATCTATTGTGGAATCCATTATGTACCTTCTTATTCACTTATAATGCTTGCTCAATAGATAATGAGGAATAAATGGAAAAAATGGGGAAAAAGGGTTAGTGAATAAATTTGTGTTTGAACTCAATACCCATTTTGTTAAGTGTTTCTTACATACCAATATTCCAAAGAGGAATAAAACTCCATGTATTTCTTGTTAGCAACCCAAGTTTCACCTTATGAAGTAGATTGTTCACTTCTCCTTCAAACTTGGACTAACATTGGATTGGTCTACAGGTTATGGTTTACATATAGCTAGACCAAACCTCTAGATTATGAGGATAGCTCCTTTGATTTATCAATTTTTAATCCTTTTCCTAAAACCTATTTTGCTTTAGAGATGAAAAGAGTTGGAAAGACAACTAACATGAAAACCTATACTAATTATGGTGATGCACCAATTCTTTAATTATCCTCTCTTAACCTTGTCTTTAAGCACACTTTTGAATCAAAATGGAATAACTTATCAACTATAATTTCTTAATATAATACTAAACATGAGTATTTAAGATGAAGGTTAGATAGGTTAGATAAAATGTCTCTAACTTGAAGGTAAAGTAATGGAGGTCTACATAAGACACTAAAAACTAACTCACTCTTCAACATAAATTCTATCTCTTAACACTTCATATGACATATAAAGGATGAAAACATAGCATTAGGTGAAGGAGAGGACATAAAACATAATATTAATTACATACTTTTCTCCAAGTCAATAATAAAAATACACACTAACAATAATGAAGAAGTCTGCAATAATATTTTCTCATTAACTCAAGCTGTAAGTTAAAATTTCAATAGAGGTTTGTTATATTAGCCTAAGGGATGCCTAAATTAGGCATTTAAAACTTAATAAATAGAATTAAATAAATTGAGAAAGAGGGAAAGTGGTGTATAATTAATTGAAGAATTCAAGAGACCATATCTACCATAAATGATAGTTACAACAATTCTCTATGCATTGAAGTTATTTCAAAGGGTGCTTAAGATGGTCAAAGACTATTTTTAGTAACCTTTGACCCATTAAATGTCTACACATGCCATATTCATTTAATTATTTCTCCTTTATCTATTAAAAATTTTGAATAGTCATAAACAACCATATTTCTTAAAGCATAAACTAACTTCATCTCTTTGTGGGTTGACCATATCCATATAACCACCAAGAAATCTTCACGAATGATCATAACTATGGAACTTGATAGATTAAAAGTGTAATAATGGAGAATTATATATGTTTCATTAACTAAAAATAGTATTAATATGCACAAGAGCTCCTTCATCTACAACTTAGTCTTATTTGATCAATTAGTCCATTTTGATTAGGTCTCATAGACTAGCTAATCAAAAGAGAGTTATAAAGATACTTTAATTCCTTTATTGAGATTATAATGACTTTAATAAGTGAAACAAGTCCCATACTTCTTCTTTCAGTGATGGGCATCTTATTAAAGTGCCTTATACCTCTCTTTCTACTATTTTTCCTTAAAAACCCTATTTTTTTATAGGTTCGTACACTATCCATATAATAAAGTACCATGGTCATGAGCCTCTTTAAGTATAATAGATTATCTAGGTAAGAATTAGGTAATCTCAATCTATTTGGATGCCTTTTCCCTCAATTCTTAACAATCAAGTCTTAACTAAGGTTTTAGTGAGGTTTAAGAGTGCTCAAAACTCTTAACAATGATTCATAAAGTTTAAGTGGTGAATCTCTAAACCAATTCCAAAAACCACTAGTATGCTAAGCTCTCCACCTCTCCAAAAATTCCCATCCATGTAAAAGTTTTGTATAATGGTGAGCATGTAAAGTCACCTCTCAGGAAAGGAACATGATTTTTTAGTAGAGTCTGGTGTCTTAAGGCCAAAATGACTAGTCATATCATATTTTATGCAGCTCAAATTTTAAATACATGTATTTAAAAACTTTATGATGTTATTCATGAAGATTAGGGGTTCCCTCATGACATCATTTTTCCTTATGCTACCCCTTCTAGATGATACTATCTAATGATGTTAATAGATAAGCATATGTATATGTAGGGTTATTAGAATTTTGAACTCATTATGATTAAAAATATCTTATCCATTGTATAAAACATGAATAACCTATATTAATTACTTTCAATCAATGGTATTTTCTTGAATGATCCATTCACCCTCTATCTGCATGCACACAGTCCCTTGTTTGAATACCCAGACCTATATTCTTATGGAAAATATCATAAATAACCCTGAAGATAGTTCTTGTAAGGTTTTTTAGGGAATTTAGGACCCATTATTCCTTATTTATTTTATTATATATGAAAATCCCTTTCATTTCCTTGCTCATAGGCTCAAATTAGCCTTCTCATGCCGAGTATGTACAACATGGCTTTTGCACATGCCAACTAGTAGCTTTTTATGATGATCAAGAGAGTTAATAAGATTATTAAAATCATTCCATGTCTAAAACACCTCATTCTGATTCACTTTGAGGTATATTTCTTCATCGGGTGTCTTTCAAGGTTTTGTAAGGGTTTTAGAGGTCCAAAACTCTTAGTAATGATTCATAGTGTATGTACCTCTAATGTAAAACCTATTACCATGTATTTAAATTACATTGACCCCTTAAAATTATCTAATGAGCTTTATTTCCCATGAATAAGATGCATCAAGATATGTATGTGGTGAAAAAGTGGTTTGACTGATTGTTTAAATTATGTAAGTAAAAGGAAGGCTTAATATCCTAACTGATAAATTTTTCCATCCCCCTCACCCTAACACTTCTCATAGGACATTAAATGACTCTCCACACCATTCCTATTACCATAAATATGAATATAACACTTGGATTAGTTTCAATATGGTGGCAAGATCTCTTACAGGTTTAAGGTATATCTACATCTGCTAGCCCTCAAGGGCACATTTGACATTAAAACCTAAGTGTGATAAATATAAAAGTGTGTATTAATAATTTCATCACATTTTATTATCTCACAAAATATTCATGAATTTTAAACCCCCTATCTTATCCACAAAACTTCCAAATAGTTTAGTTGGTCTCTTCAATGATTGTCAACAAACTAAGGTCTCTCTAAGATAAAATAATGGATGTTTCCACTATTCTTTTGACCTTTAGGTTAATATTAAAATATTAATATAGTAATTTAGACAATTTTACCAATTTTTAGAACTTAAATCCACCCATGGAATCCATAAACACTCAAACTTATCAACATAGACTATACGTTGACTGTGACTATGATTTCTCTTAGGTTTTAACAAGGTTAGGCCATTTTATGATAAAATAATCTTAAAATCAAGGTGTATTAATGATATATAAGTTTTAAAACATTGTATAAATCATCCACGAATTTATCTCATTCCCATAACACACCACAATCTTCTTCTTTTAATCTAAACAAGGGCTCTTTAGAGAACAATCATACAGTAGCTCTCTTTTAACTGTGCTCTATATTTAAGTCATGTTTTTTCATTTAAGTAACCTTAAATATTATTTGAATATTATTGAAACCCTATATAGGATTCAATCATATCTTAATTTCTTTCCAACACCTTAAAAACTTGATTCTGCTCATTACACATAGTTTTGCACCTACAGGTGTCCTTAGAAATGGTGACTGTTGTATCTTAGTTCATAACTAGATCAAAATCCTTAGTGGTATTGGATATTTATTATATTTTTTATAAGATTAAAACATCCCTTTATGATTCATAACTCACAATTTCAACCTTCACTCCTTTTTTAAGACCAAGTTTGCTCCTCTTAACTACACAATGCCACTAAGCTAGTTATAGCTTCACATTGTTTATCTCATTTGGTTTAAGACCTTAGCACCACATCCTTGATATTGTCTTAATCCTTCCATTTAATTATAAATTTTTCCTCATACAAACTTTATCTTGTATTTTAAACAAACTTTTTGATCTATCTATAAGGCCTATAGGTGAAAGTGGGGTATGACTGTAAGTCCTTACTCATAACTGATTGTAGATAATGTCTCCTTGGCTTGCCATATGGACCTTATGTATTTTCATCACAAAAAAAAACCATCTTTCCTATCCTTTCCAAACCCCATACATAGAACCTTCTTAGAAGAGAAACATGATTGTGTCCTAGTATAACTGTAGATGATAATCCACTGTAACTTATATGGACCAAGATGGAATGAGACCTTGAGAAGGTCAAAATGTTGTGTATGAACCTCTTCCATTCATTTAAAATAACTAAGGTAGATATTTAAAACTCCTTTAATTGATATATATCCTATCCTCCTCCATCTACAACTTTCCATGAAGCATATTATTGACTGTATTTTGCCTTGGTTGTAGGTGATGATCCATAGTGTTTAGAAATGTTTAAAGCTACATAACTTACTTCATTATCATAATGGTTCCTAAAAATATTGATTCCTCTAAAATATTGGATACATGAGGTGAATGTGGATAAGTATTAGTGATGGTATGTAAACAGGCTATATGGGAGAATGAAGATGGAATGATAAGCTTACAACAATGGTGAATGGTAGTGATAATGCTATGAAATGGGATGAAATATGAGGGAGGTGAAAAGAAAAATAACTCCATTTTCAACATATTCTTGAAGATCCTAAGAACATCTTATACATATGATTAATTATATATACCATTTTTGAGGTTCTTTATGAAGCATAGATAGTGAAAGATAAAACCTAGGCTTCCCCAAACTACCTTAACATATGTTAAGTACCTTAGCATATGCTAAAATGGGACTATGAGGATTTTTAAGACCTATTTATGTTCAATAAGATGTAATACCTTGATGAAGTTTTAGGAACTTAAATGAAGGAGACTTCCTTTGAATGAAACACTGCAAACAGAGTCTTAATGAATCTTGATATCCTTGGATCCATCATGAACTATACATTATCCTTCAAACTACCTATAGACTATAGATTTGGTAGTATATGTATTATTTAACTCTACATAATCACACATGTGGATTAAAATATTTGGGAAGCCATGAGATGTCTCTTTAATATGTTAATAAATATGACCAAACACTAGTTTGGTCAAAACAATCAAAAACTCCAAAAAATCATATCACTTTTCTTGCCTTATGCAGATGTGAAAAGTGAATATAACCCTTAAGTTCATAGATTTTATTCATAAAGTTTATAAGAGTAAACCAATAACCAACACCCATAAATAAAAGGTCATAAAGTTTAGTTTCTCTAGTCAAGAGCTAAGCTCTCCTTTCTCTCTCTACTATACAAACTAAGCATAAACTCGAGGTACTCTTGTTAACTACCAATAAAAAATTCATGGGAAACATATCATTTTTTATCTTCTCAAGCATTAAAACATTCTAATATCTTCACCATGTGTTTTTAATAATAATTCCTTACATTTGTAAGACTCTTCCTAAGCAAATATGTATAGTATGGATACATACCACCTAAGAACATCCTGAAAAAACTCCTTCATTTCCTCTTATTTTAGCTTAAAACGACCATTTTAGGTTAATATCAAGGAAATTACATGTCAAAAGGTCATTCCAAAGAAAATAATACATCAAGGAGAGCAAAAAGGTAGTTTTTTTCACACATGGGAGCTCTTTTGATGGAAAAATAACCTTTTAGGCTCATAGAAGAGGCATTTTCAAATTATGAACCATTTGATTAAGAAATATAATGATCATGGGGGTGATTTAAATATTTTATTGATGCTTGAAATCCTTATGAGGTTAAAATTCATCTTTTCTATACTAAAACCTTCTTTTAGACAAATACACATAGCTTCATAAGAAGAAATGCTAATGAATATCATAAAAGAATACCATATAGCTTTCTTAAATGCTTGAATTAAACCTCTATGTATTTCATCCCCCTTTTAAGGTTTATATTCCACATACCTTGCATGTACTGAATACATCAAAGAATCTCACAGTGAGTCATCAATTTCTAGCTTTAACCATCTTAGCTTAAGGCACTGTAGATAAATAAAACCACTTCAATCCATTATCAAACATACTCAGACACCATTAGGAAACTTATCATGAGTTGAAATTGATAAATGACCATGATAAGACACTAAGCTCATAACCACTTCACTTGACAACCAACATTCCTTTGAGTTTTTCTGATTCCTCAAAATACATGACAACTATGAGTTTTTCCTAATAGACCAAAGATACCAATACTAAATTTTCCACCTTTTTAGGCCTAAGTACAAAAATTGGTCAACATTTTTAGTGACTCAACTAGTTTGACTAGCCTACTAGTCAAATGAATCCAGAATCTCCTTGGTTATCACTCAAAGTTACATAAAACATGACTTCACTTTGAAACTATCCAACATTGTAAACTTGAACATAAATAAAAAAACAATACATAAATTAGAATACAATAATAAATAACTAAAACAAAAAGACAACTAATAAACATGTGTATCAATACTTAGAGGACAAAAACTACTACTATGTATAAGAGGATTGGTTCTTGTAATAGAAATACATGAGGAATATCCCATTGATAGTAATAAGAAGTTCCTCACCACTTAGAATAGACAATTAGAAAATAATTATTCTCCTTACAACTAGTAATGACATATGGACCACTTCAAAGACTATCAAATTTGGAATGTTTACCTGGTTTGGCATGGTTTTCATCCCACTTGAGTACAATATCACCTTGATGAAAGGTCTTGGTTGAATATCTCTTGTCAAAATATATTTTGTCTTATTATTGTTTGGACCACATAGTCTTCATACCATTGTCCCTTGTTTCTTCGAACTCTCTCAACTCATTCATTCATGTCTCCATTGCATCATTCTCCATAATCTCCAGCTAATGTGCAACTTCCAAGGTTGATAGTTATAATGAAATGGGAAACTTTGATTCTCTACCATAAACTTGGAGGTAAGGAGAGTGACCAATAACCTTCTTTGTAATAATTATATCTACCCAAAAGGTAGTCTTTAACTTGGTATGCCTCCTATTTGACTATCTTCCATTATTTTTTTAATGATTCTAATCAAATTATTATTAGTAGACTCTACTAGTCCATTACCCTGAGGATAGTAATTGGATGAGGATTTGAGATAAATACCATGATCAAGGGCCCACTCAAAAAAAATTTCACTTCTAAAATCCAAAGAATTGTCTAATATAATAATTGAGGGGACCCCAAAATGAGCCACTAAACTATCATAGAACACTAAAAATAAGTTATAATTTTCTTCCTTGAGTGAAACTACCTCCACCCACCTAGTAAAGTAATCATTGTCTATCAAAACCAACATATTATTAGCACTTTATTGGGGGATGAATCATGTCTATGAAGTCTAAGACCCATTATATGAAGTGTTTCTCAACTAGAATAGGTTGCAAAGGCATGGCAGTTAGTCTCTGCTTATTCATAAACATTTCACATTTGGAACATATTCTAACCCAAGCATGTGAGTATTTGAAAAAAAAAGGCAAAAATAGTTATATTTTATGATCTTTGATGTTGTAGTCTTGTCTACAAAGTGGCCTCCTATAGGCCCATCATGGAATTGTCTTAACAACTTATCCACTTGGATAGTTTTACACATCTTATAAATATACCTCCAATGTCATTATTGAAGATTAATCCATCAAAAAATATGTAAGGGATATATTTCATCTTGAAAATTCTCCTCTTTTCCCCACATAAGCCTATAATATGCTCTCCCATTTGGAGGAATCTTGATATGTCTTGTGTCTAGTTGGAAGGAGAGATAGCTGCAGCTGCATGTTGACTATCTTGGACTATCAAAACCACTTATTTATCTTCTTTAACATATGTTTCAAGGTGCTCACATATCCCCCTACCTATGATAAAAATTTTAATCTTTACTTATATATCATATTCTATGCACTTGGTCACCTAACCAGCCCTCTTTTCACTGAGATCTCTATTAAGAATAAAATATTTTATGCTAGGGTGAACCACCATCACAAAGATATTATTATTATAAACCATATGTATTAACTTATTTAGGCCCCTTATGATATAAAGGACATTTTTTTCAACAAATGTATATTTCTCCTCATAGCCTTCCGATGCTTGAATGAAAAAGGCAATAGGCTTCTCTAGTCCCTCATTATTATGTTGCATGAGCATGGCATAAATTATATCACATGTGGAGAAGGCATACATAAATAAGTATTTTATACAATAAAGGTTGATTAATGTGGGGTCTTGACTAATGGCCTCAAAACTTCTTTTACATTCTTTGCTCCATGAGAACTCCTGATATTTCTTGAGCATGTGAGTTAGTGGCCTCACCAATTCTACAAATCTAGGTATGAACCTCCTAATAAAATTGATTTTACCCAATAAACTTTGTAATCCCTTCTTGTTCTTTGGAAAATACAAAGCAAGTATTTCCTCTATTCTTTTAGGATCAATATAAAGTCCACCTTTGGATACAACATGTCCTAGAATCCTTTCCACATGCACTACAAAGATACACTTTTTAGGGTTTAAGGAGACCCCAAACTATCTACACCTATCACACCAACATCAAGTGTGTCAAATGATCCTTAGGATATTTATAAAACACAATAATATCATCAAGATAAATGAGTGCCATTTAACTTATAATCCCTTAAAAATCCACATCCATTACCCTTTAGAAAGTAGGCCTAGCATTGGATAGTACAAAAGGCATTTTCTTGTATGCATAGGTACCCCACTTATTTGGGAAGGAAATTTGTATTGATATTTATCCTTAACCAATATATAATCATACCATGAGTATTCATCAAGTATGTAAAACCTTTGTGAACCTGAAAATTTTTGTAAAATATGATTTATAGATGGAAGAGGGTAGTGATCTCTCAACAACGCCCTATTGAGATCTCTAAAATCTATACACAACTTTATCTCCCAATTATTTTTTATCATAGGTACAAGATTTTCCACCCATGTATAATGTTTTATGGGAAATATTATGTTTTATTCAATAATCTTTGTTAGTTCTTTCCTCGTAAAGATCTTAACTTTGGGGTTGATTGGTCTTTATTTTTATCTCACAGGTTTGGAAGTTTATTCTATCTCTATGGTATGTTGTGCTAACATAGGATCAAACCTATTTAATTCATGATATTCCCATACAAAAACATCCATAAAATATTTTCACAATGCTATGAAAGTTTTTCTCTCATCCTTAGTATTCACTTTTCCTAACTTGAGTAGTTTATCTTTAAATATGGCAATTTGTTCATTATGTTATTTTTTAGTGGAGATTATTACCTTATCTTTTCTCAAATTATCATCCTCATTAAATATTATCTCCAAATTTACCAAGCCCTTAGGTAACTTATTTGACTTTGATTAGACAATCTGGTCCTTATATTGACGTTGCAACTTATCTTGGTTCTTTGAGTAGAATTCTACCTCATGTTGTAGGAAACAGGCAATTTGTTTATCACTATCAAATACCTACCAAATTACCTCATTATTACCTTATCTTTTCTCAAATTATCATCCTCATTAAATATTATCTCCAAATTTACCAAGCCCTTAGGTAACTTATTTGACTTTGATTAGACAATCTGGTCCTTATATTGACGTTGCAACTTATCTTGGTTCTTTGAGTAGAATTCTACCTCATGTTGTAGGAAACAGGCAATTTGTTTATCACTATCAAATACCTACCAAATTACCTCATTATTACCTTATCTTTTCTCAAATTATCATCCTCATTAAATATTATCTCCAAATTTACCAAGCCCTTAGGTAACTTATTTGACTTTGATTAGATAATTTGGTCTTTATATTGACGTTACAACTTATCTTGGTTCTTTGAGCAGAATTCTACCTCATGTTGTAGGAAACAGGAATTTTTTTATCACTATCAAATACCTACCAACTTACCTCATTATTAGGTAATGAGGGCCTACATACTAATTTAATTTGGGACTGGTCCTTGGTGTCTTTGAGCCCATTAACTATGTCATATTGTGCTCTAATAGAAGCTAACTAGTCTACATGTTAATTGGCTCCTCTAAGAATGGAATGAATGTCAAAATAATAGAAGTCCTCTATAAGGTCCCAAACCTTTTATTTTTATGCTTCAAAGAGTGGATTATTAGCTGAACTTATACCTCTTACCTACTTCACTACTAGTTCATTATCTCCCTTAACTTGTATAAGCTTAAAACCCCTCTTCTTTGCCCATTATAGACCATGAATGAGGGCCTCATATTCTAAAATATTAGAGGTTAAACTAAATTATAATATTTTAGCATAATAATAACTTTGATTGAGTGGAGAAATAAGCATGACACTTTCCCCCCTCCCATTATTTTATCCAGGCCCATCAAAGAACAAATTCCAAACTCCTTCATGATCTTGTGTTATGCTAGTGAGACTTGGCATTATGTCACCTTATTCATGCATGAAATAAACACCAAAAATTGATTCTTCAATTATTTTATAAGGATCATAACCATGATTATCATTTACCCATTCATAAAGGATTAAGTTTGATATACCTTGAAGTGGTTCAAAAGATTCTTGATCATTAAAGTGTTCATCCTCCTCTGAGATAGTGAAATTGACATTTGATAAGTTGGGCATATAAGGTTATAAATGAAATATAGATATAGGTTTAGAACTTATGGTAACCTTTGTCCTGTGCCTAGTTCTAAAAACCATGTAAGACCAATGAGAAGAAAGATGCCCTTATTTTGGTAGTGAAATCCATAGATAAGCATAAAGCAAAATAGGGGGAAGATCAACTACTACCACATCTCGAAATATATTAAAATTAAGACAAGAAAATAAAATAACCTTAAGGTCCCTAAGAACACAAATGGTAATTGTAGGAGACCCATCCAAGTATAAAACTCCCTTCTCATGAGGCTCATATTGAAGTCCTAAATTGTCAAGTATGGATTTAGGCATGATAGAGTTATTAGCCCCATTATCAATTAGGTAATTATGTACAAGGAAATCACCTATGATAGTTGAAAGATATAAGGGTGGGGATTCACTAACTTTGGTGCTCAAGGCTTAAGAGGTTGACTAGAATTTGGAAGGACATCATTTATCTTTTTTACGTGTTTATCTAAAACATTAATCTTAGAGAGATCTTCTTGTAGGAGTTCTTTTTGTCCTAGAATAATAATTGTGTCCCATGTATAAATAGAGACATGGGCCTTCTTCATATGGTCAATAATTTTAAGAAGATAATTGGATATCTTGGGCTGAAATTTAGGAGCAGAAGTGTTGCTTGAAGGTTGTGTAAACTATGGTATGAAAATACCTTTCTAATTTTGACCCTTACCATTTTGTACTTGCTAAGTTGATGGTGACTTTTGAGTTTCATCTTGAGTGGTAGTCCTTTTAGGTGGTTAAGAAGGTAGAGTGGATACCTTTTCAAAACCCAAACCATCATCAATTACACTTCTTTTGACACTTGTGTGAGCTGAAATTGAGCTATCCACATTTACTAAATTTTGACCCTAATTAATTTCCACCTAATCAAAGCATCTTTAATCTTATTGGAAATTGGAAAAGGAAGTTTATAAGGTGTTGTAATTCTACCTATTCCTTTCTAACTTGGTACCATAGCTTGAGTGAAATAAGGAATGTCTCCATGTGATAAAGGAGATTCTTTATGTTGTGAAGGTAGTAGATTATCATTTGGTGGTAAATCAGAACCTTGTTGCATGAAATATTATTAACTCACCTCACCACTTAGATCTATTTCCAAACTATTTGATTGCTCCCATTTATTAGACCATTGACCTTCTTTGGCATAATTGTTTTGAATTTGAACTAAAGATTGAGAACTATTAGTAGTAATGGGATTATAAGCATTATATGGTCTTGCTTTTGTAAACTTCCTTTGAGCCTACTAATTGGGCTGATAAGGAGGCTTTTTATATTGATATTATTTGTTAGGATATTCATAAGGTTTTTGATAAGTCCTATGAGGTGTAACTTGTTGCCTTTCTAAAGTCACTAACTTGTTATTTTAAGCCTTAATCACACTCTCTATTTTACCCAATCTGTCCACTTGGTTAGCATTTGTTTGATCAAGATTATTTGGGGCTAGTAATAGATAAATAGTAGGTACAAGGGGGTGAATCTTTGGAAACAAAGGCATGGGTGGTCTAGGGGTGAGTTTGCCTAATTAGATTAGGGAATTCTCAACCCTTATGGCTTCTTCATAGGCTTATGTCAAGGTGCTTACCCCATTGATTATATCATAACTACCACATCTAAATTAAAATCTTTCAATTAATAAAAGAATGCATATTTAGGGTCAGGTTTGATAATTGTAGGGATCCTATCCCAAGTTTTATAAAACTATAGTTGAAGTCTACCATGAACTCCTGGGGGTTTCTTATGATTGTAGTAAATTTTTTAACTAAAGAGAGATGGTCACTCTTGTATTCAATATGTTTACACAATATTTCTCTAAACTCATCCCATGTGTTAATCTATGTAGGTGTTAAACACCTATACCATTGGAGTGCCTTACCTTTAAAGGAAGTTACCAATAATGTCATAGCCACATTATCCTAGTTACATTATGCACTAAACATAGATTGGCTACATCTACAATATGCTCAATAGGGGTTGTTAAATTCTCTCCTATGAATAAATAAGGATATTTAAGGTATAAGTAGGTATATCATAAAACTAATTAATTTTTAAGGGGATACCACCATTAAAAGGCACAAAATCTTGTCTCCTAGGAATAGCCATTTGAAGTATGGGATTTATAGAGATATTTGTTTGAATAATATTTTCTTAAACAAAAGTAGTTTTGGGGGAAAAAGTTAGAGAATTAGGAGGTGTAATATTTTTATTATATTTATAATATTTCTTTTTTTTAACTATACCCAAAGACAACTAAAAATATTTAGTCTCCTTACCTTTTGAGGAAGATCTTGTAACCACTTTTAGCATGAAATGTTTGGAAATATACCTCTCAAACATTTAAATCTTGTTTTTTTAATCAAATATATAAATTCATGCTCCAAATCCCTTCAATTAGTCATCCCACCAAGTGTTCCATAACTTTTAGCAACCCAAGTTACACCCTATGAATTAGATTGTTCACTTCTCCTTCAAACTTGGACTAACATTAGATTCATATATAGGTTGTGGGTTTCCTATAACTAGACAAAACCTTTAGATTATGAGGATAGATAATCTAATGTATCAATTTTGAATCATTTTCCCAAAATCTATTTTTCTTTAGGGGTGAAAAGAGTTAGAAAGACAACTTAACATGAAAACCTATACTAGTGATGGTGATGCAACAATTATTTAATAATCCACTCTTAAACTTATCTTTAAGCACATTTGTGAATCAAAAGGGAATATATTATCAAATATAGTTTATTAATAAAATCATAAACATGAGTATTTCATATGAATGTTACATAAAATTTTTGCAACATGAAGGTATAGGAATGGAGGTCTACATAAAACACTATAAACTAACTCACTCTTTAACACAATTTCTATCTCTTAACACTTAATATGACCCATAGATGATGATAAAATAGCATTGGGTAAAGGATAGGACTTAAAAAATAATATGAATCTCAAACTTTTCTGCAATTCAACAATCAAAATACACACTAACAACAATGAAGAAGTTTGCAATAAACTTTTATCATTAACTCAAGGTGCAAGTTATAATTTTAGTAGAGTTTTATTATACCAGCCTAAGGGATTCAAAAATTATTCCTTTACAAGTTAATAAATATAATTAAATCAAGAGATAAAGAGATAAATTAGCATATAAGTCCTTAAAGAAGTCAAGAGATCATAACTACCATACATGATAATTACAATATTTCTTTATGCATTGAAGTACTTTCAAAGGGTGCCAAAGATGGTCAAAGCCTATTTTTAGTAACCTTTGATCCATGAAAGGTATATACATGTCATATTTATTAATTCCTTATATTTTATCTATTAGAAACATTTAATATTCATAAACAACCATATTTCATAAAGCATCAACTAACTACCCCTCTTTGTGGGTTGACCATATCCATATAACCACCAAGAAACCTTAATGAATGATCATAACTATGGAAATTTATTGATTAAAATGGTAATAATGGAGGTTTATATATTTTTCATTAACTACATATATTCTTGATACACCCAATATTTCCTCCACATACAACTTAGTCTTATTTGATCAATTAGGCTATTTTGACTAGGTTTCACAAAGTGGCTAATCACAAGAGAATTATAGAGATATTTCCATGCATTTTTTTGAGATTATAATGAATTTAAGAAGTGAAACAAGCCCCATATTTCCTCCTCTAATGATTATCATCTTCTTAAACTATCTTATACATCTCTTTCTACTCTTTTTTCCTTAAAATCCTTATTTTTTGACAGGTTCATATACCATCTGTACAAAAAATTACCATGGTCATGAGCCTCTCTTAGCTTAATAAATTATCCAATTGATAATTATGTGATTTAAGTATATTTGGATACCTTTTCCCTCAATTTTTCTTAATTAGGGTTTTAGAGAGGTTTAAGAGTGTTCAAGATTCTTAACAATTATTCCTAAAGTTTAGGTGTTGAATCTCTAAACTAATTAAAAAACCACTAGTATACTAAGCTTTCCACATATCCCAAAGTTCCCATCCTCCCATGCAAAATTTCTATACAATGGTGAGCATGTAAAGTCACCTCTCAGGAAAGGCACAAGCTTTCACAATAATGTTTGGTGTCTTAAGGCCTAAACTACCAGTCATATCATCTTTACTATAGCTCAAATATGACAAAAATCTCTAAAAACCTAATTATTTTATTAATGAATATTAAAATTTCCCTCATGACCTCATTTTGCCTTCTGCTACACATTTTAGATGATATCATTTAATGATGCTAATAGACAATCATATGTATATGCAAGGTTCTAAGAATTTTTACCTAATTATGAATTAAAAAGCTCTTATCCATTGTATATAACATGAATAACCTCTACGAAGTCCTTTGGAGTAATGGTATTGGCTTTAATGAGCCATTCAACCTCTATTTATATATATAGTCCCTTATTAGAACACTTAGACGTATTTACCTATGGAAACTATCATCAAGAACCCTATATATGGTTTTTGTAAGGTATTAGGGATTTTATGACCCATTATTCCTTTTGTATTTCATTATATATGAAACCCCATTTCATTTCCTTGCTCATAGGCTCAAATTAGCCTTCTAAGTCCTAGTTTATATAGCATGACTTTTTCATGTGCTAACCAATAGGTTGTTATGATGATTAGAAGAGTTCATAATACTAAAAACATCATTTCATGGCTAAACACTTCATTTGGATGCACATTGAGGAATATTTCCTTCATCAGGTATCCTTTAAGGTTTTGTAAGGGTTTTATAGGTCTAAAATTCTTAGCAATGATTCATAGTTTATGGACCTTTAATTTAAAACCTCTTACCATGGATTTCAATTAAACTATCCCCTTTAACTTCTATAACTATCTCAAGTTCCCATACACAAGATACATCATGATATGTACATAGCAAAAAAGTGCTTTGACTGGGTATCTAGACTGTGTAAGCAAAAAGAAGGTTTAAGAGTCCAATTTATAACTTTATTCCATACCTCTCACTCCAAAACTTCACTAAAGACTTTAAATGACTCTCCATATAATTAATATGACCATGAATATGAAAATAACACCTAGATCAGTTTCAATATGGTGGTAGGATCTCTTATAGTTTTAAGGTTTAACTACATTTGATAGACCTCAAGGACATATTTGACTTGAAAACTAAAGTTTGATCAATCTCATAGTGTGTATGAATACTTTTCATCACATTTTATCATCTCAAAACCTCTTCATGAAGTTTAAACTACCCATCTTATCCACAAAACTTCCAAATAGTTTATTTGGTATCTTTAATGACTATTCATGAGGCCAAGATATGCCCAATAAATGTATAATAAATGACCTCATCTTACTCTCTCTTTCTATTAAGTTTGATTGCATTTTGTAACTTTTATTTTGATCTGAGATGAGTTAGGATGTGATTATCCATATTTTGTTGATTATGATTCTAACATTTTAAAAGACCTGTAATTCCTAATAAGTGTGTTAGAAAATTATAGTTTTGTAATAAAATAGGTAATCATTAGGATAAAGAAAAAATATGAAGTGGATTAAATGTTTTTGGAAGCATTGGACTCAATTTAGATTAGTTCTACAACCTACAAAATCTATTCTTGAATCATCACAATTAGTTCTGAAACCTACAAAATCTATTTCAGAACCATCATAGTTAGTTCCAGAACTCCACCATACTATTTCAAGTTGTCACATTTTTGGACTTAGCTTTGGAACTCTATATTTAGCTCTGGTACTCTTATAGATAAGTTCTAAAACTTTTGCGACTAGATATGGAACTGATGAGGATCTATTCCAAATGGCCAGTGATCTGTCAGATTAATGTTCCCATTAAATCAGGAATAGATTCTTAATTTTCCAAACTTGTAGAATTAATACATTTATCACAAAGCTAGACATCTAGCCACATCTTGATTCAGCATCTATTCTAGGCATGATTCAATTCTATCATATCTATGAAATAGTTACAGCCATCAAAGCATCTATATATACAAACTTGGGAATTTTGTAATAGAGAGAGATATAGAATATAGAAGATAGAGAAAATCATTAAAAAATAGAGAGATAAAGGATATATTAGTAAATTTTTAATATAGAAGATTTTATCAATGAAATATCCATTTCTATTTTGAAAGCAAATTAAATTGTTCAAATCCTGTTCTAGGTGGAGCAAGGGCCCACTCCTCCAAAGAACCAAGATCTTCATTTTTATCAGTATTTATATTTATATTTGCAAAAATAAATAGGTAATATGTTAAATTTATAAATGCTTCCAATTCTTTAAAGTTAAGATTTGTTGTAAATTTGTTCCTGTAGGTGTTTTAGATTAAATTTTCATTTCTACAGCGTGTGTTTATTTCCAGCAATCTATTTCATTTCTGCAACGTGTGTTTTTTTCCTGCAATGTGTGTTTGTTTCCAAAAATCAATTTCATTTCTACATTGTGTGTTTATTTCCAGTAATCTATTTCATTTCTGCAACATGTGTTTGTTTCCAGCAATCAATTTCATTTTTGCAATGTGTGTTTATTTCCAGCAATCTATTTCATTTCTGCAATGTGTGTTTACTTCCAGTAGATTTGCATAGTTTGATTCCAATAAGGTTTTAACCAAGAACTCCTTAAGACATTAAAAACCCCCCAAAACAAAAAAAAATACAAATACCTCCATTCAATTACTAAATCCCTACGATTCCTCTTATTGCATATAGCTTTAGACATAGTCCTAGTTAAATATGACATCAACAAAAAGTTGATTAAATGAAGGGGATGATGACACCCATCATTTTTGGCACTGTTGCTAGGGAAAATAAAATATTAGGGGAAGAGGAGATACCAAAAAGAAGAAAATCTAGAAGAAAAGTTAAAATTGCAAACCCTATTGTACCTTCTCAAGCCATTTCTTCTTCTACTAAAGCAATAGAAGAACTGATACCTGTCTCTGACAATGATAGTTCACCTAAGCCTAAGAAAAAGGTGAAAAATAGAAGAAGTTCTAATATTAGACCTATGTCTACACATTTTGAGGCTCCTCAAGAAAGAAAATGTCATAAAAAGTCTAAAGAAAGTTTAGAGGAGCTAGAAGAACAAGAAAGGCTAGAAACTAAAGCTGTTGATATTTTGGGCAGCATGGCCATGACTCCTCTTGAACCAAGTCAAGAAGAAAAGGAAAAATAAGATGAAATATTTTAGGAGCCACTTTTCCAAGAAATAAGTGAGAATGTAGCACCATCACATGTAGAAGATGAACAGGTATCTTGGAGAAGGAAAGGGAAATCCCCTATGGTGGAAGAGGAATGCTTAACTCCCCAAGAACTTTCAGAAAAAGAACAAAACCAGCAGATTAAATAGGATCTAGTTTTTTCTAGAGTAAAATTCATTATCAAGGAAAAGGATGAGGAATTGAACTTCCTCAAACTCAAGTTAGAACAGAAGGAAATGTTCCTTATAGAATTAACAAACCAGTTCACAGCCAGGAATGAGGAATTAGCAAAAATTAAAAGGCAACTAATAGAGAATGAGGAAAAATGTACAATATAGACCTTTGTGTCAATAGTCTTTGCACAAAATGAATTGACTTATCTTCCACTCAAATAGTTATGGGATGAAACATGCAGAGAACTCAGTGAAATCAAAGCATCTAATATAGACTTGAAAGGCAAACTGGTGGAAGAAGAGAAAGCAAGGAAGGAATGGGAAGATAAATTTTACAAGGAGGAAAATGATAAGTATAAATGTCTTGTGAAAATACAAATAGTTTGTATGATGATTGAGAAGTTTCTTGCGTGCAGAAGGCCTTCTCCTGTTTATAGCATGTTTTTAGAGGAATAATTCATTCACTGGCAGTTGGCAAGGATAGCATGTGGCCTTCCACATGAAATAAAATATGAAGTTGATTTCTTGGCTGCCTACTCCTTAGCTAATATAGAATAGAAAAACCTTCTTTGTGAATTTTACCTCTACAATTTTATGCTAGAAAGAAATATAGGGTTTATGATCAATTTGTATGTAGGAGAAAGCCAGCTTCACACATTTATCTCTGTTCTTCAAAATCAGTTTGCATGGAAAGAAAAGGAGTTAGAGCATTGGTCAAAGGCTAGTTCATTCAATCTCTATATGAGAATTCATTATGGTAATCCACTTACCTTTGCTACATATTTCTAATCCCATGCATTCAATGATAAATTCAAGGGACCTTATCTTTTCAGTTTACAGCAAAGCATGGATGTCTTCACCTCTTATGAAAAGGAAAATTTTGATAATATCTATGATGCATGTTTAAAAAGATGGGAATTTCTCCTAGTGGCATTAAAAATAAGGGAAGTAATATCCCCTTCAAATTTGATCTAGAGTTTAGAAAGGGCAAAAGCTTTATGCACAATAATTCCCCAGATCAATGAAACTCCCCTGAGCATATGGATAGGAATGCGGACAAGGCCACCACTACTTCTCACCCCCATATCTCCTTGGAAAAATAGAAAACCTCAACATCCCACTCAATTTGAGGAATGGAAAAAAAAAGTAAAAGTAGGAGTAGGGTATAGTACTTTTGAGTCAAAGCATTGGGATATTCAGTTTTAGCCATTTGATCTGAGCAATTAAATGGAATACAAGATATACAATCTTGAATTTGAAGAGTGAAGTTTGTAAATGGACTTAAAAGCAAGTAAGTATGGTGGAAGTGATGAGGCTAGGATATGCCCAATAAATGTATAATAAATGACCTCATCTTACTCTCTCTTTCTATTAAGTTTGATTGCATTTTGTAACTTTTATTTTGATCTGAGATGAGTTAGGATGTGATTATCCATCTTTTGTTGATTGTGATTCTAATGTTTTAAAAGACCTATAATTCCTAAAAAGTGTGTTAGAAAATTCTAGTTTTATAATAAAATAGGTCATCATCAGGCTAAAGAACAAATATGAAATGGATTGCATGTTTTTGGAAGCATTGGACTCAATTCAGATTAGTTTTGGAACCTACAAAATCTATTCCAAAATCATCACAGTTTTGAAACTTGCAAAATCTATTTCAGAACCATCACAGTTAGTTCCAAAACTCCACCATACTATTTCAAGTTGTCACATTTTTGGACTTAGCTCTAGAACTCTATATTTAGCTCTGGTACTGTTATAGATAAGCTCTAGAACTTTTGTGTTTAGATATGGAACTGATGAGGATCTATTCCAAACAGTCAGTGATCTGTCAGATCAATGATCCCATTAAATCAAGAATCAATGATCATAACTACAACATGTGTTTAGTTCTAGCAGTCTATTTCATTTCTGTAATATGTGTTTGTTTCTAAAAATCAATTTCATTTTTGCAATGTGTGTTTATTTCCAACAATCTATTTCATTTCTGTAATGTGTGTTTATTTCTAGCAGATTTGCATAGTTTGATTCCAATAAGGTTTTAACCAAGAAATCCTTAAGACATTAAAAACCCCCCAAAACAAAAAAAATAAAAATACCTCCATTCAATTACTAAATCGCTACGATTCCTCTTGTTGCATATAGCTTTAGACACAGTCCTGGTTAAATATGACATCAATAGAAAGTTGATTAAATGAAGGGGATAATGACACCCATCATTTTTGGCACCATTTCCAGAGAAAAGAAAAGATTAGGGGAAGAGGAGATACCAAAAAGAAGAAAATCTAGAAGAAAGGTCAAAATTGTAGACCCTACTTTACCTTCTCAAGCCATTTCTTCTTCTACTGAAGCTATAGAAGAACGTATACCTATCTCTAACAATGACAGTTCACCTAAGGCTGAGCAAAAGGTGAAAACTAGAAGAAGTTCTAAGAGGAGACCTATGTCTACACATTTTGAGGCTCCTCAAGAAAGAAAATGTCATAAAAAGTCTAAAGAAAGTTTAGAGGAGCTGGAAGAACAAGAAAGGCTAGACACTGAAGCTACTGATATTTTGGGCAGCATGGCCATGACTCCTCTTGAACCAAGTCAAGCAGAAAAGGAAAAAGAAGATGAAATATTTGAGGAGATAATTTTCTAAGAAATGAGTGAGAATGCAGCACCATCACATGCATAAGATGAATAGGTATCTTAGAGAAGAAAAGGGAAATCCCCTATGGTGGAAGAGGAATGCTTAACTCCCCAAGAACTTTTAGAAAAAGAACAAAACCATCAGATTAAACAGGCTCTATTTTTGTCTAGAGTAGAACTTATTATAAAGGAAAAGGATGAGGAATTAAACTTCCTCAAACTCAAGCTATAACAGAAGGAAATGCTCCTTGCAAAATTAACAAACCAGTTCACAGCCAAGAATGAGGAAATGGCAGAAATTAAAATGCAACTAATAGAGAATGAGGAAAAAGGTACAATATAGACCTCTATGTCAACAGTCTCTACACAAATTAAATTGACTTATCTACCACTCAAATAGTTATGGGATAACACATGCAGAGAACTCAGTGAAATCAAAGCATCTAATACAGACTTGAAAGGCAAACTGGTGGAAGAAGAGAAAGCAAGGAAGGAATGGGAAGATAAATTTTACAAGGAGGAAAATGATAAGTATAAATGTCTTGTGAAAATACAAATAGTTTGTATGATGATTGAGAAGTTGCTTGCATGCATAAGACTTTCTCCTATTTATAACATGTTTTTAGAGGAACAATTCATTCACTGGCAGCTGGCAAGGATAGCATGTGGCCTTCCACATGAAATAAAAGATGAAGCTAATTTCTTGGCTACCTACTCCTTAGCTAATATAGAATAGAAAAACCTTCTTTGTGAATTTTACCTCTACTACATGTTTTATGATCAGTTTATATGTAGGAGAAAGCTAGCTTAATGCATTTGTCTTTGTTCTTCAAAATTAGATTGCATGGAAAGAAAGGGAGTCGGAGCATTGCTCAAAGGCTAGTTCATCTGGTCTTTGTATGAGAATTCATTATGGTAATCCACTTGCCTTTGCTACATATTTCCAATCCCATGCATTCAATGATAAATTCAAGGGACCTTATCTTTTTAGTTTACAGCAAAGCATAGATGTCTTCACCTCTTATGAAAGGGAAAATTTTGATAATATCTATGATGCATGTTTAAAAAGATGGGAATTTCTCCCTGTGGCATTGAAAAGAAGGGAAGTAATATCCCCTTCAAATTTGATCTGTAGTTTAGAAAGGGCAAAAGATTTATGCACAATAATTCCATAGATCAATGAAACTCCCCTAAGCATATGGATAGGAATGCAGACAAGGCCACCACTACTTCTCACCCCCATATCTCCTTGGCAAAATAGAGAACCTCAACATCCCACTCAATTTGCAGAATGGAAAATAAAAGTCAAAGCAAGAACAGGGTATAGTACTTTTGGGTCAAAACATTGGGATATTCAGTTTCAGCCATTTGATCTGAGAAATCAAATGGAATGTAGGATATACAATCCTAAATTTGAAGAGTGAAGTTTGTAAAGGGACTTACAAATAAGTATGGAGGAAGTGATGAGGCTAGGATATGCCCAATAAATGTATAATAAATGACCTCATCTTACTCTCTCTTTCTATTAAGTTTGATTGCATTTTGTAACTTTTATTTTGATCTGAGATGAGTTAGGATGTGATTATCCATCTTTTGTTGATTGTGATTCTAACATTTTAAAAGACCTGTAATTCCTAACAAGTGTGTTGGAAAATTCTAGTTTTGTAATAAAACAGGTCATCATCAAGCTAAAAAAAAATATGAAGTGTATTTCATGTTTTTGGAAGCATTGGACTCAATTTAGACTAGTTTAAGAACCTGCAAAATCTATTATGTAATCATCACAGTTAGTTTTGAGACCTATAGAATCTATTCTAGAACCATCACAATTAGTTCTAGAACTCCACCATACTATTTCAAGTTGTCACATTTTTATATTTAGCTTCAAAACTCTATATATAGATCTGGTACTCTTATAGATAAGCTCCAAAACTTTTGTAGTTAGATATGGAACTGATGAGGATCTATTCCAAACGACCAGTGATCTATCAGATCAATGATCTCATTAAATTAGGAATAGAATCCTAATTTTCCAAACTTGTAGAATCAAGACATTTATCACACTGCTGGAAATCTAGCCACATCTTGATTTAGCATGTATTTTGGGCATGATTCAGTTCTATTGTATCTATGAAATAGTTACAGCCATCAAAGCATCTATATATATAGACCTATGAATTTAGTAATAGAGAGAAATATAGAATATAGAAGATAGAGAAAATCATTGAAGAATAGAGAGATAAAGGATAGATTAGTACATTTGTGATATAGGACATTTTATCAATGAAATAGCCATTTCTATTTTGAAATCAAATTAAATTGTTCAAATCATGTTCTAGGCGGAGCAAGGGCCCACTCCTCCAAAGAACCAGGATCTTCATTTTTATCGGTATTTATATTTCTATTTGCAAAAGTAAATAGGTAATTCTATTAAATTTATCAATGCTTACAACTCTTTAAAGTTAATATTTGTTGTAAATTTGTTCTTGCATGTGTTTTAGATTAGATTTTCATTTCTGCAATGTGTGTTTGTTTCCAGCAATCTATTTCATTTCTGCAACATGTGTTTGTTTCCAACAATCTATTCCATTCTTGCAATGTGTGTTTGTTTCCAAAAATCAATTTCATTTCTACAACATGTGTTTAGTTCCATAAATCTATTTCATTTCTTCAATGTGTGTTTATTTCCAGAAATCAATTTCATTTCTGCAATGTGTGTTTATTTCCAGCAATCTATTTCATTTCTGTAACATGTGTTTATTACCCGCAGATTTGCATAGTTTGATTCCAATAGGGTTTTAACTAAGAAATCCTTAAGACATTAAAAACCCCTCAAAATAAAAAAAAATACAAATACCTCCATTCAATTACTAAATTGCTATGATTCCTCTTGTTGCATATAGCGTTAGACAGAGCCCTGGTTAAATATGACATTAACAGAAAGTTGATTAAATGAAGGGGATGACGACACCCATCAACTATCAACAAACTAAGGTCTATCTAAGACAAAATAGTGGATGTTTGCACACATTTGTGACCTTGAGGGTAATATTAATGTATGAATACATCCATGGAGACCACTTTTACCAATTTTGATAACCTAAGTCCACCTATGGAGGCTTTAAACCCTTAATCTTCTCAAGACAGACTACACGTTGATTGTGACTATAATTTCTCTTAGGTTTCAACAAGTTTAGGCCATTTATGATCAGTTCATATTCAGATAATGGTGTATTAATTCTATATATTTGTTAAAACATTTTATTCATCATCTAAAAATTTATCTCATTCCCTTAAAATGCCACAATCTACTTCTTTCAATCTAAACAAGGGCTCTTTAGAGAACAAGCATACAATAGTTCTCTTTTGATTGTAATCTATATTTAATTCATGTGTTTTATTTTTAAAGAAACTTAAATAGTATTTGAATATGATTTAAAACCTATATATGCTTCAATCATACATAATTTTCTTTCCAACACCTCAAAAACTTGACTCTACTCATTACACATAGTTATGCACCTACAAGTGTCCTTAGAAATGGTGACTATTGTATCTTGGTTCATAACCAACTCAACCTCCTTAGTAGTATTGGATATTTCGTAGATTTTTTATAAGATTAAAACATCCCTTTATTATTAATAACTCATAACTTTAACCTCCACTCCTTTGTCAAGACTGAGTTTGCTCCTCTTAGCTACACAATGCCACTAAGCTAGTCATAACTTCACATTGGTTGTCTCAATTGGTATAAGACCTTATCACCACATACTTGATATTTTTTTAATACTTAAATTTAATTATAAACCTTTCCTCATAGAAAATCTATATTTTATTTGAAACAAACTTGTTGATATCACCAAAAGGCTTATAGGTGGAAGTGGTGTATTAATTGTAAGTCCTTATTCATAATTGACTATAAATAATGTCTCCTTGGATCACCATATGGAACTTTTATACTTTTATCACAACACCAAAACCATGTTTTATATCCTTTCCAAACCCCATACATAGAACCTTCTTGGAATAGGTAGCCTGACTGTGTCCTAGTATAACTATAGATGATAATCCACTGTAACATGTATGGACTAGGATGGAATGAGACCTTGGAAAGGTCAAAACATTGTTTATGAACCTATTAAATTCATTTAAAACAACTAATGGAGATATTTAAAACTCCTTTCATTGAGATATCTCTTAGCCTCCTCCATCTACAACTTTCCATGAAGTATATTCTTGACTATATTTTGCCTTAGTTGTAAGTGATGATCCATAGTGTTTAGCAGTGTTTAAGGTTGCATAACTTACTTCATGACCATAATGGATCCTAACACCCTTTATTCCTATAAAATAATGGATTCATGGTGTGAATATGGATAAGTAGTAGTGACGGTATGTGAATAGGCTATATGGGATGATTAAGATGGAATGATAAGCTTACAATAGTGGTGAATGCCAATGATAAAGCTATGAAATGGGATGAAACATGAGGGAGGTGGAAATAAAGATGAATCCATTATTAATATGGTATTTAAGGATCATAATCACCTCTTATACATATTCCTATTTATATAGACCATTTTGGAGGTTCTTTATGAAGCATAAACAATGAAAAATGAAACCTATGATTCCTTAGACTACCTTAACATATGTGAATAGTGAATAAAACCTGTAAGTTCTTAGACTTTATTAATAAATTTGATAATAATAAACCAATAAAAAACACCCATAAATGGAAGTTCATAAAGTCTAGTTTCTCTGGTCAACAACTTAGATCTCCTTTCTCTCTCTACTGTATAGACTAAGCACAAATCTGAGGTGCTCTTGTTATCTACTAATGAGAAAGCCATGGAAAACACATCAATTTTTCTCTTCTCAAGCCTTAAAACATTCTAATATCTTCATCATGTGTATATAACAAAACTACCTTGCATATCCAAGACTCCTCCTAAGTAAATTCATATAGTACAGATCTGTACCACCTGAGAACACTATTAAAACCTATAAAAACTCCTTCATTTTCTCTTATTTAAACTTCAAAATACCATTTTAGGTTAATATGAAGGAAAATATATGTCAAAATGGCATCTCAAATCAATTAATACAACAAAGAGAGAAAAAAGGTAGTTGTTTTCACATGTGGGAGATCTTTTGATGGCAAATCAACCTTTTAGGCTCATAGAGGAGACATTTTCAAAGCATGAACCATTTTACTAAATAATATAATGACCATGGGGGGTGATTCAAATATGTTAGTGATGTTTGAAATGCTTATGAGGTCAAAATTTGTCTTTTCAAGACCAAAACCTTCTTTTAAAAAAATACACATAGCCTCATAAGAAGAAATGCTAATGAATATCACCAAACAATACCATATAGCTTTCTTAAAGTTTTGAATTAAGCCTATATGTAACTCATCAGCCATTTGAGTTTTATAGTCCATATACCTTGCATATATTGAATACATAAAATAATCTTATAGTGAGTCATTAACTGCCATCTTTAACAATCTTAGATTAAGGCACTCTAGTTTAATAAAACCACTTCAATCCATTGTCAAAGACATAAATATACTCACACACAATCAGGCCACTTATCACAAGTTGAAACTGAGACATGACCATGAAAAGATAATAAGATCATACCCCATTCAATTGATAACCAATGAACATTCCTTTGAGTTTCTCTGATTCCTCAAAATACATGAAGCTATGAGGTTTTCATAATAGACTAAAGATCCCAATACTCAAGTTGCCACCTTTCTAGGTGTAAGGACAAAAAGTGGTCAACATTTATCCCATACTATTTGTATGAGCTAAATTTATAGGTGTAGATAAATTAAAATAATTCTTATCTAAGATAAATTCAAACTATGGTAGAGCAATAAACAAAGAAAACAACAATCACAAACTTTACACTTTGAATGCACAAGCTTTCTCCATTACGATATACATTTAATGTGAGCTTTAACATATGTGGTGCTCACTCCTCTAATGAAAAAGAGAATGGAAAGTGTTTTTGTGTAAAATGTAATTCTTTGATTTTCTTTGACTCATCTTTGATTCGCTTTGACTCACTTGTGTGTAGAGCTCTGATTTCTTGATTGTGTGATGTGATCTCTATATTTTTACACCCTTAAAAATGATGGTTTACAGGTTTATTTATATATTTTTGGAGAAGGATATAATAGTGGAGGATCCTTTGGACTTTTTTAATGATCCAAATTATCAATGGTTGCTAATGAGTCCTCACCCATGAGGATGAATATCATTTTAAAATGGTTGAGAAAATAATGGGTTTGGTTAGTTAAATCAACAAGACCAAGTCAATTTACTTGAAAACTCAAGGTATGAGTCATAAGAGGTTGAAAATTTTGTGTATTTGGTTGGGTTGAGGGAGAAAAATGTGGGATATTTTTTAATGAGGTGTAAAATATATATTTTTATTATTTAAAATAAGGTTTTAAGTGTGTATAATTAACTAATTTGACATATTCAATTATTTGAATTTGGAATAAATGTGATGAATTAATTTAATAATAATTATTACTATGTTTTAGGTGAATTTAGACACTAAATGAAATTTAGGTGTCTACATTTTCCCTTCTTTAAAATAGTGTTGTGAAGCAATACTATTTTAAAGAATAGTAGAAGAAGAAGAGTGTTGATGATGAAAAAGGAAAAAATTGCCCCAAATGAATGAAAATGAGTGTGATGATGAACCATCAAAGGTTTGTTTGATAAAATGAACAAACACTCAAAATTAATGAAAATACTAAGTGAACTAAGAGATTTGGAGAAATGATAAATCAAGTTATGTCAGAATTTATGTCAAATTTGCAATGTTTTTATTGTGTAAAAGGGTTGGATCTAGTTAATCAAAACTCAGAGTATGGATTTGAAAAACAATAGTTTAACCATTTGGATATTTCATGCTTACTATTGTTTCTAATGGTGTAGGGGTTAATTGAGAGGGTGTGTGAATGATATATCCTAGCAATAATAAACTGTGAATCTATAAATAAAAGATATTAAATTTGAAATTATTTTTCTAGATTTCATGCTGAGAGATTGTTACAAGATTTTGAAAATAACTTCAAAATAAATTGATTTAATGTATCCCAAAAATTTGAAAAATAAATGAAGAATGAGTATTATAGAGGCATGGAAATGAAAAAACTATCATCAATAATACAAATACTTGTCTCAATATTAATGTTTGAAAAATTATAGAGGGTATGTGTAAAACTATTTACCCTTAGCTATTAAATGCTAGAGAAGATATTGGAAAAAGTACATTTCCCACTTTATAGACTTCATGTTTGGAGTTTTATTGAACTCATGGGTCTCATGAGTGGATGTGGGATTGATATATCCTAATGATGGTAAGCCATAGGCCAAAAAATGAAAAATATAAATTATCTAATTTTTTATAAAGATTTACAAAATTTATATTTATAAGCATTGATATGGAGATATAGCAGTTTGATTAAATGATAGTAGAAAATGTGGATGAAATGGTTTGGATGGATGATGGTGGATGAATTGATCTTAGAAACCCCATGTCTCTAACCATTTTCTAAATAATCTACCATGGATAAAGTCTGAGTGGGGATATCAAGCCAAATGTAGTTCTCCTAATGCAGGAAAAGACATGAAGTGATGATGGAATGTAAAATTGGCCCATGGATACTATTAACATACTTAAGTTAATACCTACACATTGTGACTAGATGTAATGATGGATTTATTTGTCACCAAGTAATTATATATGCAAGGAGTGGATTGAGAATTGATATATCTAGAGAGAAGTTGCATGCTTTGAGGTAACCCATGAATTAGGGTTCATAAGAAAGGATATGGGAATGATATATCCTATTATAAATCTATGAGATTAGTTTGGTTTATTAATTGATTGATGTATTGATAGAGCAAGTGATGGGTTAATGGAAAAAGGATGGATATTTTTATTTTGTTAGTCCTAATCAACAAGTATGGGAGATTGAATAGAAAGATTAGGAAATGGTTGTGGATGATTGATATGTAAGCATAAATAAGGAAGGGTAGCAATTACATGGATTAAAGATGATGAATCAAATGATTTGATAACATGGATGAGATAAGGATGGATGGAAGAGAGAGATCAATATGGGATAATAAATTTGGTTTTGTGTAGTTAAAAAAGGAGAATAAAATGATTTTACAATTATCGAAATGATGAAATTGGTATGAAAAATGATGGATTCATTGAACAAAGTACAAAATTTATTGAGAAATGATGTCATAACTATAAAAACTTTGTTCAAGATAACACATAGATGCTTCATCTAAGAATGTGAGATGGTTTGATATCTACTTTGTGTTTATTTTATTCTTGCATTGGATTTTCAACAATAATTCTAACCGAGTAAGATTTGATCAACTTGAGTTTTAATATTGTGCATGATAATATGAACCAATGGTATAGAAAAACCATGATGATTATCATTTGATATGCGTAAAGACTAATAAATTCACAAGGACAAACCATAGTGCATCATGATATGGAAGATCATAATAACACCATTATTAATTCACATATTTATCTAGACACAAGAAATAATAATAAAGATAATATAAAAAGAGATATTTGAAATAATGAAATGATGTAAGTAAAGCAAACACAAAAGTAAACAAATACTGTAGAAGCAACTAAACACCCATGATGTAAAAAAAAAAGTAAATGACTATATAAACAGGAAAGCAAATGATTTTTTTGGATGCCCTTGGATAGAGTAGAACCCTTTAGCATATGCAATTTTTGACAATGTTGAACTATCCAATGAGTAATTCATATAAGGAATGACTAGGGTACGTAAGTAAGGAAAAGGGATTTTTTCAGTGTTTTTTGTATATATTTTTTGTACTTTGTTAGATTTTCTAATGTTTTGTATTTTATTAGAGTTTTTAATTTTTTAGATTTTGTTGGATTTTTTAATGTTTTGGTTTTTATTGGAGTTTGTAATATTTTTGGTTTTGTTTGGATTTATATGTGTATATACAAGGAATACCAACAGAGGGAAAACCATATTCAAGCATCAAAGACTGAGTGGT
The DNA here is from genome assembly GCA_037957365.1 of Torreya grandis. Taxonomy (NCBI): domain Eukaryota; kingdom Viridiplantae; phylum Streptophyta; class Pinopsida; order Cupressales; family Taxaceae; genus Torreya; species Torreya grandis. Next base: position 646,452 of record JARHVA010005335.1, read on the forward strand.
AGGGGATGGAATAAATACATTATATATGGAGTATGGATGAATAGGAACGGATTGGAATTAAGATGACAACTTTAGGAAACACATGATGTAAGAACCAAGTGTCTAGTCATCAAAATAGTATTTCAAGGAGACACCAAGATGTTTCTAAGAACATGTCTTAAGATGTTTCCACTTCCCTATCAAGGTCAAAATGGGAAGAAGGATGGTTTTATTATTGTAGGTATTGGATGGGTTTCAATGTTTTTAGGGTTAAATGGATATGGATGGGTTTGGATAGATAAGAGTAGTCAATAATGGTGTATGATGGTTTAGGATGAGTTTAGGATGGATTAGATATGTATATAATGGGTAATTTTACTTTATGATAACTTAAGATAAGTAAGGATGGTTTAGGTTAAGCTTATGATCTTAAGGGATAGGATTAAAAAATTTATATATTGGGTAAGGATGGAGGGATGATTTATAATGCATAATATTGAAACATAATAATTTTTCCCCAAGTATAGGGTACTTGTAGATAATTGACTATTTTATGCATGATGCCAAAAATAAATTTTCATCATGGTACTTGCCCAAGGTGCCACACAAATGGTTTTCACCTATGGATGAATTTATTTCTCTTTCTCTTTTTGATTTTTTGATTTTTTTAATTTAAAATTTTTTATTTTCTATTTTTTCATTTGATTTTTTTTTGACATCTCAATTATAAAAGGGTTTGAGATTTATGATGCTTACTACTATTGATCTTTTAGGTATGCACTTCAAAGATGTCTTCAGTAACTTCATTGATTTCTAAGTTAGCTTCTTCCAAATTTACCATGATATAGTCATATCCCCTATGATAGAGGGTGTTGCCAAATAGGGTGAAGCACAAATTATGTTGGATTAAGGATGCATGTTGAGTTCATGAAGGATTTGGAGGGATAGAATTATATCAGGGATAATTATATGTGTTATAATGTAAATAGTGAATGGGACCAACAATCTTACATTCAACAAGACTGGGAATAACTGCAAGTTGGATGATTTGAGAATTTAATATTTCATCAATTATATCTTCAATTTTTTATGTGGATCCATCCTAAAACTATGATAATGTAGAGGATATATTAAATTTCTCATCCACTTGTGCCATAGAAATATTTTCACCAATGTATTCTTGTTGATTATTTTGATTGGGATTTAGATTTGGATTTTCTAATAGCGGCTCAGAGAGGTTTTCATAAGGGACTCATATTTTTGATTTTATATATTTTGATTTGTATTTTGATTACAATTTGGATTTTTGATCATCTGATAGTTCCTCAAAAATATTTTCACTATGAGATGTCAGTTTTATATTTATAATGTAAGATTCATTTTGATTGAGGTAGACTTGTTGTTCCTTAGAATATGTAGATGTTTCTTGATGCTCTTTTAGTAGGATACCATCTAAGAAGTCTAAAATTATTTTATTATGATGGAATGAAATTAATTTTAAGTAATATCATTGGTCCAAATCAAAAGGTGTAGGATATTGGCTTACAAGATGGAAGGTAGGATTGATAATGTTGATGAAAGGAGTGATGGTAGCACAGTCCTCATAGAGACTATGAATAGATCATGTTTTTATTATGGATGAAGTTCCCTTATAAACCACATAATTATCACTAACATATTTACATTAAATTTCAAATGGTTTATAGCTGATGTTACGGGGTCTAGAATTTACTTCAAAATAGACTGGTTCAATAATTCCTTGCTCATGGATTATTTTATCTATAAGTACCTCTATCACTTGAAGTTAATGTTATGGGATGATGGGAGATTCAATAGGTGATAAATTTTTGGGTTTTGGCTTATGGGTGATAGGCTATGTTGGTTGAAGGATGTTTTTTCCAAGATAGGATCTTGGTTAGAAATGGGATCTTTGTCAAAAATGGAATATTGATTAAAAAAATGGGATCTTGATAAAAATTGGGATCTTGATCAAAGATATGTTTTTGGTCAAAGATAGGCTCTTCAATAAATATGGGATCTTCATCAAAAATGGATGGTAAACCATGGTTTTCAAAGGTAGGTTTATCAATTATGGATTGGTTGAAAATGGATGTGTCAAAAATGGGATCTTGAGAAATGGATGGAAGGTTATGACCTTGAATTGGAATTGGTTTGGCTTGATTATACTTAGGAAAGAAATCTTGGAATATCCCCAAGCTATGATTTTCAAATGTGGATACACTTGGCTCTACCTTAATGTACCATTTGTTAATCAAATCTTAGATATAATGTTTTGATCTCATACAATGATTTATAGAATGACCTTGAATTTTGTGATAATAACAATATTCATTAGGCCTATACCACTTAGGTTTTGGTACATTTGGATCAAAGTATTTGGTTTTTAGAAATATGACTAAGTTTACATTACCAATTTTTGAAAGAATACATCATAAGGTTCCCCTAAAGGAGAGAATTTTTTCTTAATAAGCATGGTAATATTGTTGATAGGTTAGGAATTTTGTAACTTTAGGGGTGGAGTGATAGATGGTAGACTAATTAAGGATGTTATAATTAAGACTATAATTAGTAGATGGGAGACTTGATTGATTTTGGAAAATAGTGTCACTAGTGATAGGATGATGTTGATGTAGAATGTTTTGGGATTCCCTAGAAATGAATTTGTATGTAGAGGTAGCTTGATCTTGGAAGTATGAATTTGTTGGATTTGTTTTGAAGGTGAAATCATTTGTATTTTTTGGATTTTAGAAGGTTTATGGACTTGAACCTATTGGTTTTGATAACAAACATGAATTTGATGTATTTTGGTTCAAATTTGGGAATGGGTTGGATGTAGAAGCAAATGGTTGATTTTGATGAATGTGGAAAGGTTAGTTTTAAAGGATGTAGGAATTGAAAGTTTGATTTTTATGGAATATATTTGGGTTTGCCTAAATTTGGGTTTTATTTTTGAGTGGTTTTTGGTTTAAATATAAACTTGAAAGTGGTGTGGAAGGTGAATCAAAAGTTTGATTTAGATTGATGCTAAGGTTAGAACTAGATAGATTGGTGATTGTATTTTGAATTGTGATTGGTGACTTTTTATTTATGGATGGGGTGGAAATTGTAAAATAATTTAAATAATTTTTAATATCAAAGCTGAAAAACTGATTTGATGTTTTCTCTAAATTAAAATTTTGATGTTGATTTATAGGTAAACATTAATAAGCATTCAAGTTTTAAATTGATTGGTTGTGATTTGGGTTGAATTGGTTAGTTGGGAAACTTGAATGACTATTCAAATTTGGATTTGATTGATTGATGTATGAGGATGAATACATATTCAAAATCAGATTTGGATTTATTAGATGATTGATTGGTGAGTTTGTAATGACATTGAAACTATGATTTAGATTTGTTGAATGATTGATTTGATGTTGATTTAAATATGTGTTTGAATCAAAATTGGTTGGATAGAATCCTAAGTGAATACAATAACTATTTAGATTTGGATTGGTGATTGAATTGATCAAGGGATTGTTAAACATATCCATGTATCTTATAATGAGTGATGTTTATTAAGGAAAATTTTTGACTTAATTAACAAAAAAGACTTGAAACTAAAGAAAAATACCAAAGTAACTAAGAGTTTGATTGTCAATTAAATGCTTTGGAATTTTTAGATAAATTTGGATTTAAGATGTTTAGTACCTTTAAGATTCAAAAGGACTTTTTTTCAATCAATTATAATGCAACACATGGTAAACATAAGGAAATGAAAAACAAATTTATATTCTTGATAGTCAAGAAATTACACAAAAAAGGTGAAAAACTAGGATGAGGGTCATGAATAATTATTTGGTCTTCTAATATCATTGACTCATATGTGCTTTCAACTTCAACCTAATATTTAAAGGCACTAACAATGGAGTATCCTACCATTCCCATGGCCCACTGAGTCCAATTTCAAGGGTGTCTAGATGGTAGATTCTCAACCCTAATTGCTAATTAATACACCAAATTTGAATGGTAAAAGAGGTTATCCTAGGCTTAAGGTTTAAATAAGATTATCTAAGGGGAAAAAATTATGGAAAATATAGATAAATTAGATGCACACTATTGGATCTTATCCTAAAGTGCCCAACATAACTCTAGGGGTTTTAGTGTGTTGAAAATTGATGATATCATATTTTGAGTCAGCTATTGAAACCCTGAGTATTGGAGCATGAAATCTCCTCACATCATGGTATGCTTAAAAAACATATAGATAAATCTCAATTTATATACCCCATCAATAAATAGGGTTTAGCTTACTGCATGGTGGTGAAATCTAAGGTCAATAAAGCCTTTAAAAAGAAAAATTAAATTAAATATCCATTTTTTATTTTTGAGTATCATCCCCAATGCAATGCCAAGGAAAGATCATACCTAGGTTGTGTTTGGGTAACACAAATAATTATGGAAATGTTTCTAATTTCTAGGTATTGTCACTAATTTGACACCAAGGAAATAACATACGTGATTTCCATAATCACAAAAAATACTAAAATGAAAAGTGATGTAATTAATAATAACAAAACTTTAAAAACAAAATTTAAATCATTCGTAAAAGAAAATTGACTTTTGTATTCAAAATTATCAAACAACATTCTTCTTATCCAACCTAGAATTTATAATTAGTTTTCTACTTTTTTCAATAATTTATTCTAATTAAAAATTAAATATGTCTTTATATTTTCATTATTTGTCTCAATACCTTCATTTTGGCAAAAATAAGAGCTCAAATAGAGTTTAGAGTTAAAATTTATGCCCTCTCGAAAACGGTCACTTCTAGTGTAAACAAATTCACTGCTAAGTTTAACAAATGTGTTCCTAACTTAAAAATATTAGCTTCTAAGGATGATGAATTCTTTATTTCAAAAGGAATTCATTTTTGAACTTAAAGATAGAATAGAAAACATAGAAATATAATAATTTCTCTATACAATTAAACAAAATCATTGTTAAGGTCTATAATTTTGCTGTTGAAGCTTCCTAATTTTCCATTATGCAGAGGAGCACACACAGTCAAATAGAAAATGCTTGACAATAACATGTATATCAAATAAACACTCAAAAAGGCAATATTAAACACAAATACAAACATATAAAATAAAAATCAAATGAGAAATGTTATCTAGATTCAAAAATAATGATTAAAAGATGAAAAAGATGAGGGAAGGTCCCACTGGGCATGCCAAAAATGTATGAACTAAATTTAGATGTGTAAAGAAAGTAAACTAATTATAATCTAAGATAAATTCAAACTATGGTCTATGATTTGAATGCACAATCTTTCTCCATTATAATATATATTTGATTTTCTCTTTAAAATATGTGGTACTCACTCTTCCAATATAAAATAGAATTGGTAGTGTTTTGATGTAAAAGGGAAGTTTTTTATTTATCTTGATTCACTTTGAATCACGTGTGTGTAGAGATCTGATTTCCTAATTGTGTGATGTGATCTATAGATTTAATTTACCCTTGAAATGATGGTTTATAGGCTTATTTATAGATGTTTGGAGAAGGATCTAACAGTGGAGGATCATTTGGAATTTTTCAATGATCTAAATTATCAATGGTGGATAATGAGCCCTCACCCATGAGGATGAAGACCTTTTCAAAATGGTTTAGAAAATCATGGGGTTGGTTGGTTGACTCATCAACACTAAGTCAATTTGCATGACAACTCAAGGAATGAGTCATAAGAGGTTGAGAATTTGGTGGATTTGGTTGGGATGAGGGAGAAAAATATGAGAGATGTTTTAATGAGGTGTAAAATCTAGATTTTTATTATTTAAAATAAGGATTTAAGTGTCCATCATTGACTAATTTAATGTATTCAATTATTTGAATTTGGAATAAATGTGATAAATTAATTTAAGAATAATTATTAATATGATTTAGGTGCATTTCAACACTAAATGAAATTTAAGTGTCTACACTATAGTGGTGTGTGAAATATTGGTATAATGCTAGAATTCAATGCAATCCTGGTGTAATTATATCCTTTAATAATGACTTGTAATCTTTTAGATGTATGCAAACTTAGCTCAAGGATGCTAGGGCTCTATGTATTCAGAATTGGGAAGAATAGATACTTTATCTTTAATGTGTTATTAGATGTTCTAGTTTTTTTCCTTGATATGAGCCTCTAGTGATAGAATGGTTACATAATGTGGCTTTATAGTGATATTTTTATAAATTCATTGAATGAGCTTGATAAACATGTTGAAAAACCCATTGGTGAATTTTAATTTGAGAAAATAGTTTTTATTTGGTGAGAGGATGTGATTGGAATATTTAATCATTACCAGTGGGTGGGATAGTCCTAAAGGAGGGGCCTTGTCTAAAGAGCAGAGAAAACTAAACTAGAATATTGGATTAGTTTGAAAGTGAGTTTAAGCTACTTATAATGGTGAATAGGGATATTCAAAATCATAATTTTCTTGGAGGTAAGGGTCTTCCACATATAAATATAGGAATAGTGGCCTAAAGCCATAAAATTGGGCATGGTCTGTATGCATAAAAGGATTATTTACCAGTGAATTATTTTAGCAATAAATGTTAATTTTAGTGACTACATTAGACTGAGTATGATTTTGATATTTTTTTAAAATAATGTTTATGATTTCTAAGATGAAAGTGCATTGTTAGGGATAATATTGTCCTATGCCATTGTCCATAAGGTGAGGCAATGTATGAATATACTTGATAATTAAAATTAGGTATGTAATATGATTAACTAAGTAAATAATATTATTTTATATATGTAGTAGATTATTAAAACTTAATCTCTAAGATAAGCCACTGTGTATGCCCCTATTATGAGGTGAGTTGTGAAACCTATGTAATAACTAAGCTCAAAATAATAAGTTATGTAAATGATTTTTATTTAACACTTTTTAGAAATAAGGATTAATATTTAAAAAGTATCCTAATCAAATAGGGAATAAGATACTTTAAAAATTAGTCCAATTAATAAATTCAGATTCTACTAATATTCTGATAAGATATACTAAATCTATGCATATGTCAAATATACAAAGTATAACATTCAATATTCTAAAAATAGAAATACAAAGGAGAAATTGTACTTATCTTATAAACTGATGTACATGGAGATATGATTAATTTAGGTGTAAAAAAATATTTTATGATGATTTTGATCCAGTCATAATATTTTAAAAATTTGTTGTTATGTCAGCATGGACATGTGTGTCACCTTGTGGACACTTGTGTTAAATCTAATGTTTGTGATTCAATGCATCTATCATGTATGAATTATTTAATATTTAATATAACTTAAATTGGTTATTTTTTTGTTTTATATCACCTTTTATATTATGTTTTCATATTGCATGCACAGGGTTTTGATGTTAAAATATAACTCAAACCTAGATCCTCCTCTTAGGTCTTGTCACCTTGACAAAACTGAATTAGTGGGCTCCAAAAATTGACCTTAATCACCCTTCTATTAATGAGTGTTTCTTACATATCCAATAATCCTAAGAGGGCCTTAGACATATTTAGTTATCCCCTATGTGTTATCATGTGTGTGAATAATTGTTTATAATGTTATATGCAAGTACATGTAGTGATCTAGCTTATAACTTGAAAAATATTTCTCATGGGTTTTTCTTTGAATTATTTAAAACTATAATATGAATGTTCCTATGAATAATATATAAATAGAAAATAATAGGTAGTAGAACTCAGTTGTGAAAATGATTGAATGATCTTAATTGGTGATTATTTGGAATTTTATAGATGAATAATGAGTTTGATTTAACTTATATTTATACCACCTATTTTTAAAAGTTCCTCACATAAGATCTAATGAAACATGATAGGATAATCCTTAATATCAAAATATTTTAAAATTTTAGTGTTTATAATGCATGGAAACTTGCATTGGGGAATGTACAGTAGCCTTGATGCTACTATCCAAGTCTGAAGGCAATCCAAGAACATAGAAGGTTATTAGAATTTTGTAACTGATATTAAAGTATATATATTATATTTTGAGTGTATTTTGGTTTATATGTGATCTATATAATCATAATAACATGATTGGACTACAAGATAAGAATTTTGGCCCAATGAGATGTTGAATGTGAACCTATCGACTGTAATTAAGGTTAAGGACTAAAGGGTAAAGACCTAAGTGATATTTATCAAGTGTACAAGACTAGTTTAACATATAAATATAGATTTAAGCATCTAAATTTCCCTCCATTTAATATAATAATGTGTAAGGTTGAAATTACTAGTTTAAAATAAATAAATATGTATCATAGTGTGTAAAACACAACTTGATTTGTTTGAGTCTTATTTGAATCTTTTTGTATGACCTAAAATTAAGAGCATGTTATAGGTGTAATTATGTGTATAGTCAAAAAATGAATAATTAAAATTTGATATAAATAAAATAGAGTAAGGAAGGAGTACACATATGTGTCGATGAAACTATGTTTACTCTTTATAGTTTACTTCAGTATTGATTCTTTCTAGTTGAATAATTAGAGAGAAGTTCACAATTAAACTTGTAAATGTGAATAAGAAAATTGTAGGGTCATTATGCCCCCAATACGGTATAATGTTGAGTTGATTCAAGTCCATCAAGAGCTCATATTCTCAATTTCATAACTTTAGTGTATCATAATCTAGCAAATATCACCTAATTCAAATGGTATTTCCATATCAGCTCAAAATAATATAAAATAGTGTCATGTCCATTGAGGGTACTAAATTTTAATTGCAATAATCAAATAATCCAATTATTTTATTAGATAAATCTCAAATGTTACATCTTGGTAGGGTTAGTGCATGAATATTGGTATAATGTGAATAATGTATCTATAATTTGATGCATTTTCATAACATATGCACCTCAAATGTGTCTCAATATTAAGTATCTATCAAAATTTAAACTCTACTCTATAAAATATGTATAATATGTATCATAAATATAAAAAAATCTAACCCAAATTTGTGCCAAATGTATATGATTTTATCCCATGTGTATATTTGAATCATGTAAACTAAATCAAATTATGCTAATTATGTCAATTGTATGTATGTGGAATCATGTTTATAAGACACTCCCCCACTAATATGCCCCCATTTTGATGTGATGGGAATGAAAAATTGGTAGTCACCTCATCTCAAAAGGATAACATAACTATGTTGTATCTATGTGAATCGTGTAGTAAAGAAGCACATAATATTATCATGTCAAAGTAGATATGTTGATGAAGCTCATAGTATGCATACATAAGATTTCATAATATGTATTATGTGTATCATAGCAACATTTAGAAGATAAAAAGATTATAAAATAATCCAATGCATACATAAGAGTATCAATTGTAACACAAAGAGTGGTCTAAGGAGACTACAAATAAGGGGCATGTTCAAATACTACACACTTAAGGTGAGGACATATGAAAATGTCCACACACAAAAAAAATAAGAAATATTTAAGGAAATGTGGCTAATAAGCAAGGAACATGTTCAAATATTCCAAATATAAGACAAATAAGTAAACATTTAAGTACACTCAAGTAAGCCATAAAAATAGACGAAGTAAATAAAATAGAAGCAACTATCATAAACATGTCATACTAGTCCTTGCATACATATGTTAGAAAGAATTCATGTAGAATAGTATATCAAGTACATTATGTAAGATAGAAACATGAGTATAAGAATGTGTAAATATTAGTTTATAATCTTAATGTGACAATTTAAATCATCATAAAACAATATAACATATGTCAATCATGATCATATAGAAATGATATTCCCCCAACGTAGTGTGTCACGTGGAAAAAGGAAAGGTAAAACATTTGCATTCTCATGTATCATGGATATCATGTATGCCTATATCAGTGAAACATATATGTGTATATAAATAATATTTTATCTATTAACGTAAATTAAATAACATATAAAAAAGTTATTAAACATGTGAAATTCTAAATGTTTTTGTATTTTCTTTTAAATATTTAATTTTTCTGAATTGTTTCTAATATATAAGCCATTTTCTTAACATTGGTATTTATACTGAGCTATTGTTACCTCTTCAATTTTTACTTGCATTTATTCACCAAAAATAATTGGTATTGGTTTATTACCATAGCTGTCATGTTAGATGTGAACTTATTTATCCTCAAAATGAAAAGGCACATATTGGTAATATCCATTGGTAATAAAAAGAAACATCCATTATTTCATTAATATTGGCTAACCAATGCTGCCCAAAATGAAATGTCAAATATATTTTGTATTCTAATACACATATACTTTTAGGGGACACTTTTGGTCCAAATTCAATAGGTAATTGAATATATCTTTGATATTCTATAAAAGTGGATAGTGCTATAAATTTTTATAAAATGTACGAACTATTGTAAATGAGAAATGCTACAAACTATGTCCTAATTATTGATATCAACATCAAGATGCACATAATATGTCTCATTAATACTTAAAATAATTATTAGACAATGTTTTCATGGGAAATTTTTAGTATACCCCTTTGTATTTTTCACTTTTAAATTATTTGAAATCAATGATCTTTGTCATTTTTTTGGCATAATTTGTTTACACCCCTAATTTTTGTACTTTTGAATTTGATTTTATAATTTCTCATAATGATCTATATCATAGTATGTGATTACATGATAATTTTAATATTTTGATCCTTTTGTATGGATAATCCTAGCCCATTACCTATGTCTATTACGTGGTAAATATATCATGTTAGGTTCACATAGCATATAGAAAATTATGCATAGATCCTCTTATGCTATGGTGATATGTAATATCTATTGTGGTGATCTATGAGAGGATTCCACATCATTCACATGATGTATTTTCATTTATCCCATCTAAGGTTGTCTTAAATCTTTTATCCAAGATGGATGAATGGAATAACAAGCATTCACATGTTCCTTATGTTGGGTTCACCAAATGTTTAACCCTTTTTGGAAATAAGGACTAATAATGAAATAATAGCCTAATCAAATAAAAATTAAGATACTCTTAAATAATAGGCCAATTAATCAATTTAATTTCTGTTGATATTCTAATAATAAATAATCAAATTAAGCATATGTCAAAAATATAAAGTATAACATTCAATATTATAATAATATAAATACAAAGGAGAAATTGTAATTATCTTATATAGTGATGTTTAGGAATATATGAGTAATACAGGTATAAAATAAAATGTATGATGATTCTGATCCAGTTGTTAGATTTTAAAAATTAGATTTTTAGTCAACATAGCCACTTATGTCACCTTTTGGACACTTTTTTCAAAGTTACTATTTGTGCTTCAACACATCTATCTTGTATGAAGTATTGATTATTGATTGAAACTTCCACCTGGGTATTATTGGGTTTTCTATCACCTTTAAGATTATGTGTTCAAATTATGTTTACAGGCTTTCAATATCATAATATAGCTCAAACCCTATACCCTCCTCTTAGGTCTTATCACCTTACAAAAAATGGTTAATGGGCCCATAAATTTGAGCTAACTTTAAGGACCTATTTTCAAAATAACATTGTCTACATAGCCAATACTCTAAAGAGGGCCTTAGACATATGTAGTTCTCCCCTATGTGTTGTATTGTGTCTGAAAAATGGTGTAGAATTATATATTCAAGTGAATGCAATGATCTAGCTTGTAACTTGAAAAATAATTCTCATGTTTGTTTTTTGAATGCTCCTATAACTATTATAGAAATAGGGAAGAATTGGGTAGTAGAAATTAGTTGTGAAATTTATTGATTGAGCTTGAATAAGTATTTTTTTGGTATTTGATAGATGAATAATGAATTATCTTTGGCTTGTATTTATACCACCTCTTTTTAAAATTTCCTCACAGAAGGTTTAGTGAAACATAATAGGCTGAAGGGTTAGTGAAATATAATAAGTTGACTCCTACATTTTAAAATATTTATAAATTTGAGTGTTTAGAAGGAATGGACACTTGTGTTAGAGAGTTGATAGTAGAATCAATTATATTATCCAAGTTTGAATTTAATGATCCAAGAACATAGAAGGTTATTAGAGACTTGTAACAAATAGTGGAGGATATGTATCAAATTTTAAGTGTATTATGGGTTACATGTGATCTAGATAATCATAATAATAGGGTTGGACTAAAAAATAAGCATTTTGTGCCAAGGATATAGAAAATGGGAGTTTATCAACTACTAAGAGGGTCAAAAATTAAAGGGTGGATCCTTTAGGGATATTTGTCAAGTGTACAAGATTAGTTCAACATATAAATCCAAATTTACACATCTATAATGTCATTAAAAGATTGAAATTTGGAGTAATAATGATAACATTGAGAATCATGACATCATATTCATGATCTAATAAATATAGTAATGTGGGGTACATGTAAATCCAATCATAAATAATATCATGTGTAAATAGATGTTAGCAATTAAAATCACATAGCAAATAATGATCATATATATATTACTTGAAACTGTTATAAAGTTACTCGAAGAAGATGTATGATATTTATCATGGCATCAGTAAACTAGAGAGATACATAATATATATCATGGAATTGAAATACTAAGCAAAAAGTAGCACACAAGAGTCATGGCCATGATGTACACATAAATAGTACATGTAATATCACATATAACATGTAATAATTCCAAGGGGGCACACAATAGAATGTTCAAAAGTTAGTTACATGCATAGAAACACATAATAATCCTTAGATCCGTAATCAAAGACATGTTCAAATTTCCACAATATAAACAAATCAAATACACACAAAACATGATAAAAATTCATGAATAATTAGAATTGATCTACATAAGGAAATTCTAACATCACCATATACATCAACTCAAGTATCCAATGAGATAGAAATGTTAAAGTAAGTGAATATATAATGAAATATTTTTGCAATATATTGTGCTATAGTAGGAATAAAAGGAATAGTCATAGAGTGATAAAAAACAATGTAAAATATGTCCCCATTAAATAATTTTGTGATGAAAATAAGTTATAGGTCTGTAGCTAATTTTCATTTGATAACATAGAGTTTGTGTTCACTAGGACAAGTCTATTATAATGAGATAAGAGTGAAATGTGTTGGGTGAATACTTTGTTAACAACAAAATGATAACAAAATTGTGATTTCAGTCATAGTATGATGAGATAAATCTCTCCTCTAAGCAAGGGGAGGCTCCCTTTTATTGTTAACTAAAATAGCACTTAATTGTTTACACTTATTTACAATAATTTTATCATAGTGGGTGTTGCCATATCATCCAATTCTCTTTTTTTTAAATTGGTGTTTAATCACAAACTTTCTTCTATTATTTGTGATATACTTTGAAAATCTAAGATCACTTGATGAACCAAATATAACTGATATTCAGATTTGTTAGTCAAAGGAGTAACAAGAATAATACCAATAGAGTAAACTTAAAAGATAGAATAAATTGCAGTCCAAAGTCTTCACCTTATTTCTAACAAAGATTAACATTATCAATGAAGAATAACTAGCAGCCCAAAGTCTTCTCAGTAATTCACTTTCAATGATGAACATAAACTCAGTAACAACATTGTAGCTTAAAGACTTCAAAATCAGCTTCCTGGCACCTTTCAATTTATAGAAATTCAAACCAGGTTTCATTTAATTACACAAGAAAATGTAATGGAAAAAACATAAGACCATCTCTAATACAACACAAATTTATTTCAACTCAAAGATTGAAATTTCACTTGCTTTCTCATATATTGATTGACAAAAGATTTATAATTTGAATTCAAAGTTTCAATATTGCTATCAATTTTGGTATCACTTTGCTTCTATAGCCATTGATGATGATTTTTACAATAAAATCCTCCTATTTATAAAGAGGATCTATGAACAAAAATAAGAAAAACATAAATACATTGACTTATTCTTTGATAGAGTACAATTTGACTTAGGACTGTGCACTTTTCATGCGTGCAAAATGCACCAAACAAAATTAAACATGAAAATTTACAAAAATAAACTAAGTGTCCTTAGACATAGGAATTTCTTACTTTTAATTCTTCTATAAAAACTCCTCATATTTCTTCAAGATAGCTTGGACTTCATTGTTATCTAGGACGGATGTACTTTTGGAGATGGTAAGTACCATTGTGATAGAATCTTCTAAGTTAACTGGCAAATCCTTGATCTTGTCCATGATTCTTTGTAGTTTATTCAAGATGACATGAAATTTCAATTAATTTGTTGATGGAGTCAAACATGAAAGTACTTGTTTCAGTCTTTGTTTGGAGAAAAGATGTAAATTCTTAAATAATAATCTCCACAAGAAGATTTCTTGAGAATTATTTTTAACTTGATAGGAGAGTTTTCCAATTCTCTCAGCAAGATCTAACATCTTATTATCACACATATCTTTAGCTTCTTTGAGATATTTAACTATAATCTCAAGAACTTATCTTTTATTCTTCATAGCTTCCCTGTGCTCAAATGAATATTTTTCTATTTGGAATGACCTTCTACTTAACCAAAATCTCTAGTTTGAATTTGTGAAGTTGAGTCCATGTATCAATATCTTTTTTAGTCAACTCCAAATCTTGAGCGAGTGTTTTAATTGTTTTCTAATTTTTTTTTTCATTTCACTCAAGTTCTTTAAAAATCCAAAGGTAGAATGCAACATTTGAGTACCTTGTGTTATTAATCTCTCAATCCAAGCATTAACTACATGACCCTGAGACCCAATTTTATTTTTAAGTTGAATAGCTCTTTCAGTATTTTCATGCACAATAGGATCAATGGACTCAAAAGGTTGAATGATTTTGAGTAAACTAAAAGACAACTATTCCACTTGTATTTTGAGTTGATCTTTGACTTTCTTGCCTTTATCATTTCCCTCAATCAAGGAAGCCATTGCTACTTATAAATCTTCCTTTACACCTTCATGATTTTTCTTCTTGAGATCTATCCATCCTACAACATATTTAGATTCTTAAATAACTTCAATGTTTTTATCTTCATGAGGCACTACAACTTCAACATACTTATGCCCAAATTCAAAAATTACCCTTGACATAGTTTTTCCCTTCTTTGTCATTTTGGGCTTTATAGGGACAAGTTGACTAAGATCAAAATCATTAGGTGAAACAAAATATTTCTTCCTCTTAAGTTTTTTATAAATTAGCCATGGAGGAAGAGGAGAGGAGTCTTCTTGAGTAGAAGAAACCAAGGATTATGATGTTTTAGAAGGAATAATGATTTTTGAAGTAAGTGGAATGGAAAGTGGAATGGTAGAGGTATCTGATAATAGATTTGACACTAATGGAATAGTGGTTATTATTGGTGGGGTTTGGGTTGGCATGAATGTTACTTTTAGGTTTGATGATATTTTTGATACTAGGGTGACAAGAGTTTGAGTTATCATTTTAGCAAAAGATGTAGACATTAATTTGTCTATTTCTTGTTGAGTGAAGTATAGATTGGTCAGGGGTCCCAATGATTTTTTAGGACTAGGTAAATTAGACAAAAAATCAAAAACTTGATCCAAAATACCTTAGGAAGGGACTTGAAAGAGTGTGGCACTAGGAGGAGAAGGTGGAACCAAAAGAGTAGTGTGAGAGGGAATAGAAATAATTGGTATATATCTACTAATGGAAGCAACTATAGAGAATATCACTTGAGATATTGTTGATTGAAGGGATTCAACCATAGGAACTTATGATTGTGTGGATTTAACTTGTAGAGACTGTTGAACCATAGGTTGCAAAATTGTTGATTGAGATGGTCCCTCACTCAAATCTAGTTTCTCTTGTGTCTCTATTTGAACACTCTTCTCAACACTAACTTCTTTATCTTTCTTCTTTCCTTTACTTATAAATACAAATCCTAGTTTCTGAGTGGATGTGGAGGCCTCTTCTTTATATTTCATCCTCAATTCCTCATGTTTCCTTGTAATGTCTTCATCATATTCTTCTTCTAACCCTGTCTTAAAATGTTTTAATTTAATACCTTTAGATTACAACCAAGCATTAGTTCTTGTAAGGATGGGTTGAAATCTCTCTCTTATAAATGTTCATTCTTTTATAGACCATTGGATTCAAGGAATAGGAGTAGAAGTAACTTGATTTCCTTCATATGAAGGATCTAATATATTCTCATCATCAAAGAGGTTATATAGAATGTTGGCTAATTGTAACTCTTGAATTTGATCAGTAGTAAGATGATTGTAATCAAGTCTCCTTACATCTTCTTTAGTTCTACATCATACCCAAATATCCTCAATCTTGTGCACATGAACATAATTACCTTTCAGCTTTTCCTTCATCATTCTATAATAAAAATATTTTTTACTTTTATACCTTTTAAGGGAGATCCATTAGATCTCAATTTCCATTGTCTTAGCCTTAGGGGTAGTTGAAATGGTGTACCATCCAATGATTATAGGAAACTTGAATCTTCTTTTATGTGAATCTAATTACTTATTGTGTACGGTCATCATTTTTCTGCACATCTCCATTAAAATCAATTTTTCATGTACGTATTTAGGTAGCATGTAAGGTTGTTCATTAAATCCACATACCTTGATGTAGGTGAAATTTGGGAATTGAAGGAAAATGCAACCAATCCTATTCACTATTTCCCATGTCTGATCTAAAACCCTTTTATTCTCCAATTCTTGTTCAAAAATACAAATGAAATAGTAGAAGAATGCATTTTTAACTCTTCTAAAATGTTTGATACCTTCTTTGAGGGTCAACTATGTATAATACTCATAATCAAGAACTTTCTTCCTTTCATCAACACTGGTCAATCCTAGAAAATTCATCATGTAGGCTACGGCATATACCAAATAAGAAGTCATATAGAACTTGAGAAAAGAACTTACTTCAAAAAGTTGGTGGCATATGGCATCACTAATCTGACTTCCCCAATAAATTATCTACTTATTTTTCTTAATGATAAAAATGTAGTGATACATCCATTCTTGAAATATATTTGATGTGGGAAGACCTTTGACTCTACTTAGGAGAGTGATTAAATCTCCTATTTCCTCCATAAATTCACTTCGGTAAAAAAAATTTGGCCATCTTACAATTGTATGCCTTGGTGTCCTCAACCAATTTGCATTAATGTGCCTCTTTCATTTCTTGATAATCCTATCATAATATTCTTGGGTTGTTTCCACGCTTACATCTAAGAATTCCTCAAAGTCCAAAAGATGAAAAACTTTATCAAAGTATTCTACATCTAGTCTAATTACCACTTTTCCACTGGCATCTTTGACTGGCCTAGTTTCTTTGTCAAAGTGAGAAGCAGTTGTTAAGATGAACTCCAGATCTTGAGCTAACATAGGAAATGTAGCTACTAGATGTATCTCACTATTAATAATAGGTTACATATGGGTATCAATGGGATCTTTGCCTAACCTTTTCAATAATTTGGCCATGTCAACATGCCCTATCTTTATATCTCTATATTGATCTACATTGGAATCTACTACAGATGCTAGAAATACACCTTGAAATTTATATTTCATTATTATCTTGGCTAGGGAATCTTCCAACATTGATTAAGTATCTGCAAAAGATAATTTTAATTTTATAGAGTTATCATTTTTTCTCTTTTTTGGAAAAGGAGTAGTTCAAAGAAAATTCTCTAAACTACATCAGATGAAGGTTTTGGTGTAGTTCAGAGAAAATTATCTGAACTGCACCAAAAAATGGATATAACATGCACTTCAAAGAAGTTTTTTAGAATTTCACCAAATTGCATGCACTTCATAGAAAATTCTTTGTAGTGCACCAGAAGGTATGCAATGTGCATTTTAGAGAATTTTCTCTAAAGTGCACTAGACTACGTGTACTTCAAATAAAATTCTCCAAAGTGCACTGAGAAGGTGATAAATGTGTACTTAGGATAAAATTCTTTGAATTACACCAAAATTATGGTGTGTGCACTTCAAATAAATTTCTCCAAAGTGCATCAAAATTAGTTTTGGTGACTGAGACCCCTTGGTGCATCTTGGAGAAAAAATCTGAATTTGCATTGAGAGAAAAATAAACCTATGACTGAGTGAAAAACTAAAATCAAAAATAAAAACCCTAAGAATAATAATAAATGAAGGAAAAATAAATATCAAAAATAAATAAGAAAATTCAAATATTTACCTAAGATACAATGAACATGAATGATGATGAAGAACCCTAGGGCATGAAAAATTGATGAAAACAACAAATTGAGGATGAAAAATAAGGGTGCAATAAAGCTCAAAAATAGAAATAGAGGGCATACTTAATATTTAAAATTGTAAATAAAAATGTTAAAAAACAATTTAGATGGGTTAAAATATATATAAGATGGTAATTAATGCAAAATTAATTATCGATGTAGTGGTGGGCCTGGGTGCAGGAGTAAAGAAAACTCTAAAATTGCACATGCAAATTCAGATAAAAATAGCACTCCTACATGTGGAAAATTATACTAAGTGAAACATCAAATAATTTATCTACTAGTGCACATAATGGTGCAATTCAGAAAAAATTCTCCGATTTGCACCAAACTGGAAAAGGTGTAGTTCAGAGAAAATTCTCTAAACTACACCAAAAGAGAAACTTCCCTCAAAAACTTTCTTTTTAAATAAAAATAAATGAAATAAGGAAATAATTGGCCTCATTTTTCATGCTTATATTGTATGGGCTATGAAATGGACAAGTTTCATAGGGGTTATCCCATGAATTAAGCATATTAAATTCAAGGATAACAGTTGGCTTCGACTGGGGAATTTCCTTCAAGCATTCTTTGAAACACTTAAAGGAAAGAAAATCCTAGAATTCTAAGTTCCTTTTTCAATTGGGCCATGGATTCAAGCAAAATATGAGACTAACACAAAAATAAATAAGAATATATAGATATTTAAAAAATGTACAAACTTATCTAGAACTTTACTGAGTGAAAAGCTTTAGATATTGCCTACTATAGGGCAGTGGTAATGGTGTCCCATCCATATATGATAATAATAAACTATATTCTCCACTGAGTTTTTGAATGAGAAAAGGACCTTTCCACAGAGAAACAAATTTTCCATGCATTCCTTTTGGCTCTCTTATTTTATCCCACAAAAGGACTAGATCCCCAAATTGGAATACTCATGATTTAGCTTTCTTGTCAAAAAGTTCCTTGATGTGACTTTGATGTTCTACAATATGATCCACTCCCTTTTTTCATTGTTCCTCTATCTTGACAAGGTACATAATACGCTTATCTAAGGAGTTTTCAAATGTTTCATCTTCAATTGCCTTAACCAATTTTAGAGCTAGTATTTCTAATGTCATTGGTATTTTTGCATTTAATCCATACAAAATTTGAAAAAGAGACATACCAATCACTCATTTGGGATTAATATGATCATCCCACAATGCATCATATAATTCTTTATGCCAAGTACTCTGATTATCTTCTACCAGATTCTTGATGATAGTTACCAAATTCTTATTACTCAACTCAGCTTGACCATTCCCTTGAGGAAAATAGTCAAAAGTATGAGACAAAATAATCCCATATTCAAATAAAAACTAAGTCATCTCATGGGATAAGAAACAAGTATCATTATTAGTTATAACTTTATTTGGCACACCAAACCTTATAATGATATTCCATTTGAGAAAATTTCAAACAACCTCTGAAGTGGCATGTTTGGTTGGAATTGCTTCCACCCACTTGGTGAAGTAATCCATAGCCATGAGAACATAACTATAACCAGTAATTGAAAATGGATTTACTACACCAATGAAATCAATACCCAATTTTTGGAAAGGTTCTTCAATGACTATTGGCTTGAGAGGCAAGGCTACTAACTTAGGTTTCCCCACAAACTATTGGCACTTATCACATTTATGCACCCATGTGTATGCATCTTGAAAAAGTTTTGGCCAATAATATCTAGCCTACAAGATCTTATGATCTATGATATGGGATAAAAAATGTCTTCTACATACGAAACAATGGAAAGATTCCAATAACTTTCCTTGTTGTGCCTTGTCTACACATCTTAGAAAGATTCCATCAATGTTTTGCTTATACAAACCATTATCTCAAAGGATGAAATTTTTAGCCTTGAGCTTGATTGTCCTCTTCTCTTTGTGGGACAAACGTTTTGGAAACTCTTCATATGTGAGGAAGTAATCAATATCAAAATACCATTCATCCATAGTATTTACAAGCAAGATTGTGGGTAATTTTTCTATATCTCTTTTATTGATGGGTGTTTCTTCTAAATTGGTCTTTGTCATGAGTTGACATTAACCTTTTCCACACAAAATTTTGGTAGGCTTAATCTCCATATCATATTCTTGTATTTTATTAATCTAATTACCTCTTTTACCTCCACACTCTTGTTGAGTTAAAATAGATTTAATAGTAGAATCTGGTACTAATGTAATGGTATGAGAATTGAGGATGTAATACCTGAAATACATGACTACTCTCACCACCACATATGCATGTTTTTCCATGGATGAGTACTTAAGCTCATGAGCCTTCAAAGGGAAGCTCATTAATTTTATAGGAGATTCAATCCCCTCTTCATTTGGTTGTACCAATATTATGGATAAGGTATGTTCATAAGCATAACTATATATAATGAAGTTCTTGGTATAATTAGGGAAAACTAGGATAGGAGAAAGTACAATGGCTTCCATTATCTCATGAAAATAATTTATTCCTTCCACATTCCAATAAAAAATTTATTTTCCTTTCATCATATCAACAATGTGGTGAGTCTTTTCAACAAAACTAGAAACAAATCTTTGCAAAAAATTAACCTTCCCAAAGAAAAAATGTACTCCTTCTTAACTAATGGCAAAGTAAGATTTTGAATTGACTTAACTTGATCTAGATAAATTTTGATTCCTTCATTGGATACAATATGTCCCAGGTGCTTTCCTTCTGTAACCCCAAATATGGAATTCTTGGGATTAAGAGATATCCCATGTTCATGACTTCTTTAAAGTACTCACTACAAATGATCACAATGATCTTGATGCTTTTTCAATAAAATGGCTAGATTTTCAAGGTATATTGTAATAAACTTACTAATTATATCTCAAAAATCCAAATCCATAGCCCTCTGGAAAGTAACACCAACATTGATTAATCTAAAAGGCATTCTATGATACCCAAAAGTACCCCATGGAGTAGTGAAGGTTGTCTTATGTTGATCTTCATCATGAACCTCCACTTGATTATATCTTGAGAAACTATCTATCATAGACAACATCTCTAAACCAGGCATAGTTTGCAATACTTGATCCATTGTTGGGAGTGGGTAATTATCCTTAAGTGATAATCGATTCAAATTCTAGAAGTTAACACAAATGTGGATCTCTCCATTCTTTTTCCTTATAGGAACAATATTTTTTGTCCATGTGGAGTCATGTATGGGAGAGATAATGTGATCATTCAACATTTTTTGAAATTTAGTGAGAATAGTACCTGATATTTTGGGATTATATTGTCATTTTTTTTCTTGTGAGGCTAAGTTCCTAGCTTGAGAGGAATATCATGTTGCACTTCCTTAGGTTGAAAATATTTTAGATCAGCATATGAATATGATAATACATCAATGTACTGATGTAGAAGAGTCACCAACTTTTCTCTTTCCTCTGATGAGAAACATTTCCCAATATTTATCATTTTGGGTTCACTTTCTATTCTTATATTAACTTACTCAATTTTTGTAGATGAATAAGATTTTGAACGTTGATGTTCAATGAATCAATCATACTTATAAAAAAGTCTTTCCAAAGATTCCTACCCTTTAGGGATCATATTCCATTTTATCAACAAGATTTCTTTGCTAGTTTCCTCATTAACTTTACAAATTGATTCTTGAGAAGTGGAATCACTTCCTTTGAAATACAACTCACTAAAATTTTACACCTTCTCCAAGAATGAGATGACTTACTCATCATTATTAAAAACCTACCAATGATTAACATTGTCGGGAACACTAGGTCAAAAAACCATCTCAATGGTATACTTGTTTCCTTAAAAATCTTTGTGAGGAATCAGGGGAGTGGCTGAAATAGCCAATGAATTAGTGATATCATTGTATTCTCTTAGAACTATTGATATATTTAATGCATCAAAACTTTCCATGTAATCCCAAACTCAATTGTGTTAATGGCTTAGTCTTTCATTCTGTATTTAATATAAGTTCCTGACTTGACAAATGTTTAGCTCAACATCACCTTAGGCATGAAAATTTTTTATTCCTTTCCTTTTTATAACTTCCATTCCTAATAGCAAGGCCTTATATTCAATAGTATTATTAGTATTATCAAATTGAAATTTGAAAGAGAAAGGAATTTTTTTTACTTTTGGGGATATGATAACTATTCTAGATCTAGATCCAGTTGATGAATAACTATCATCAAATTCCAAAGTCCAAACATCATTTGAACTCTCAACTTTAATAGTGTCGAAATTCAAAATCTCCTCATTTGAAGAGGTAAACTCTTCTACTTTATAATATTTTTCTAAAATATCATTTGAAGATATTGGATCTTCATCTATAGTTAAGAAATATGTGTCCATTCTAGATGTTTCAAAGAGGATCTGAGCTTTTCGGTCTTCTATCTTTGTTATATTGTACTTCACTTTGCTTTTTTAGGTGAAGTTTCTACATAACACACTTAACAAGTAGCCTAGCCTCAAACCAATCCATATTGATTTCTCCTCCAACATCTTTACAAAATTTACATCCCAAAAAAACTCCATATGAGGCTAGAACATCAACCATTAGAATTGTCATTTTGATCTTTTTCTCTAGAAATGCAACAAATGCAAATTATGTATCCTTGATTTGGCCTATAAAAGGTACTTTTTTAGTTTCCATTTAGAAGCATTGACCAAAATTCTTTGTCAAGGTTAACCCCAAGGTAGTGGCCCCCTTGGTAGGCATCACATTATCAGAAGCACCTGAATCAATAACATAATTGCTAAGCTTATAACCATTGACAAATAAGGAAATATAAAAAGGTTCTATTTTTTTAGAATTAGGTGCAAGAGTTATAACCAAGTTATTTTGCTTTGATTTTGACTTAGGGTTAATTAGCACACTCTTAGCTAAATTTTGATCAAAATTGATCCCTTTGCTTTTTACAAATTTTACCAATCTTTCAAATTGATTAGGGTTTGATTGGAGGTACTCTACCTCTAAAATTTAGATTTTAGTCTTCTTGGCATGATGAATGATATCAAAAGCTGCATATGGGGTAGTCAAAGAAGACAAAACATTTTCATTTTTAGGTTTTAGGTTTTGGGCACTAGATCTAGACATTGAAGGAGAAGAGGTAAAATTATTAGGAGTACTTACTTGTTTATTTACCACCCTATCTTTTGGTTAAACTGGCAAAGGAGTTCCTCTTTTGGCAATTTTAACCTCCTTTCATGGTTCATCCTTGGATTTTATTTTATCAACATTTTGTTTTTGATTCAGTTGACTTTGAGAAGGGGTGAAAATGGCATAAGACTCACCATGTGTAGCTTCCTCTTTTTCAACTTCTTTCTTAAAGTTTAAAAACCTGATATTGGAGTTGCCAGCTTCTCATTCTTTATTTTTGGTGAAAGGAGTAGCATCTTCTTCTGGAACATATTCCAATTCTAAAACATCATCATTTTCAAGTTCCAACCAATTAACTACTACATTATTTGGAGGTGCCTTTAACACAAGCCTTGTTTGTGTTAGAGGAAGCTTATTTGGATTTTGATTCCTAGCAGCATTATTAGAATAGTTCAAATATGTTCTCCTAGGAACATCTTTGTATGAAGTAAAAGGCATGCTTTGAGACATTTATTTTTTAAGTTCAAGCAATTCATTTTCTAACTTTTGAATCATGGGATCCATGGTGTTAATAGAAGATAAAGTGGGGGAAGGCTTCCCTCTTGGCTTGATGAATTATTTCTCACATTTACTACTAGGATTAAATCATCTTCTACTTTAGTGGCTAAACTTTGAGTAGCATCAATATTAGTTGGATTTTCTCTTCATAAAATAAAACTCACTTTTGGTAGTTAATAATTGATGAAGAATCACTTTAAATTCTTGGGTGTAGGTTGATCAACCACTAGAATCCTATTCCTTAACTTATTAAACTTTTCCACAAACTTACGCATAGACTCATGTGATTCCTTCTTCATTTGTGTAAGCTAAGCCAACAAGGCATGAGCATCTTTTATAGGCTTGAATCTTGCTTCAAATTTTATCTTGAGCATAGTCCAATTTGTGATAGTACTAGTTGTAAGATGATAAAACCAATCAGTAACAATGCTTTGGAGTGTTTCTACAAATAATATTATAGAAACATCTTCATGTTCCACTTCAATAACTCCACGTGCAATGTATAATGTAGTAATATGTTCATCTACATGTTGCTTTCGATCACCATAAAACTTAGGAAAAAATTTCCATGAGCCACGAGGTAGTTCATGTGATGGTGGTACCAAATTCAATGGACCAAATGCATTACCCCATAGACCTTGACCTTCCATCCTTTGTGGATTATATGGAGGTCTTACAAACCTTTGCAAAGGTAAAATAGGCAAAACTCTATGAATGTTGGAATATTCTCCTGATGTAGGAGATCTTGTATTTTTAGGTGAAAAACTTCTTGTACACTGAAGAGGTGACCTTGCACGTGTTGGCAAAAGATTCAAATTACTTTCTTATAATAACTCAAATTTTGGATCAATGATTCTCATTTCCCTTCTACCATGAGTGTAGATTTGTTCAACCAAAATGCAAAAGTACTCAAAAATAAAAGAGATTAACAAAATAAAAATAGTAGAAAATAATAAGGTGTTGGTCTTATATGAACTAAGTGAGAGTAGAACTCGATCAAATGTTTGTTTTCCCAGTAGAGTCACCAAGAACTATTAGGTGAATATTTTATTAACAACATAATAATAATAAAATGGTGATTTCAGCCATATTATGATGAGATAAATCTCTCCTCTAAGCAAGGGGAGGCTCCCTTTTATTATTAACTAGCATAACACTTAATTATTTACACTTATTTACAATAATTTTATCATAGTGGGTGTTTTCATATCATCCAATTCTCTTTTTTCAAAATTGGTGTTTAATCACAAACTATCTTCCATTCTTTGTGATATACTTTGAAAATCTAAGATCACTTGATGAACCAAATATAACCGATATTCAGATTTGTTAGCGAAAGGAGTAACAAGAATAATACTAGTAGAGTAAACCTAAAAGTTAGAATAAAGTGTAGCCCAAAGTCTTCACCTTATTTCTAAAAAATATTAAAATTTTCAATCAGGAATAAATGGCAGCCAAAAATCTTCTTAGTAATTCACTTTCAATGATGAACACAAACTCAATAACGATATTGTAGCTCAAAGACTTCAAAATCAGCTTCTTGGCACCTTTTGATTTATAGAAATTCAAATTGCATTTCAATTAATTACACAAGGAAATGTAATGGAAAATACATAAGAACATCTCCAATACAACCCAAATTTATTTTAACTCAAAGATTGAAAGTTTACTTTCTTTCTCATATATTGATTGACAAAATATTTACAATTTGAATTAAAAGTTTTAATATTGCTTATCAATTTTGGCAACACTTCACTTATATAGCCATTGGTGATGTTTTTTACAAAGAGAATCCTCCTATTTATAGAGAGGATCTATGAACAAAAATAGGAAAAACATAAATACATTGACTAATTCTTTGATAGAGTCCAATTTGACTTAGGACTGTGCACTTTTCCTACATGTAAAATGCACCAAACAAAATTAGATATAAAAATTTACAAAAAAAAACTAAATGTCCTTATACATAATAATTTATTCCTTTTTATTATTCTCTAAAAACTCCTTATATTTCTTCAAGATAGCTTGGACTTCATTGTTATCTAGGATGGATGTACTTTTGGAGATGACAAGTACCCTTGTGATAGAATCTTCTAAGTTAACTAGAAAATCCCTTATCTTATCCATGATTCTTTGTATTTTATTTAAGATGACTTGAAATATAATTATTTTTTCTATGGATTCTAGCATGAAAGTACCTATTTTAGTCTTTGTTTGGAGCAAAGATGTAAATGCTTGAATAATAATCTCCATAAGAAGAATTTCTTGATAATCATTTTTAACTTGACAGGGGAGTTTTCCAATTCTCTCTGAAAGATCTAACATCTTATTATCACACATATCTTTAGATTCTTTGAGAGATTTAAATAGATTCCTTGGAACTTCTCTTTTATTCTTCATAGCTTCCCTATATTCAATGAACATTTTTATATTTAGAATGACCTTCTGCTCAACCAAAATCTCCAGTTTGAATTTTTGAAGTTGAGTCCATGTATCAATATCTTTTTTAGTCAACTCCAAATCTTGAGTGAGTGTTTTAATTATTTTCTAAATTTTTATTTTCATTTCACTCCAGTTTTTCAAAACTCGAATGGTAGAATGCAACATTTGAGTACTTTGTGTTATTAATCTCTCAATCCAAGAATTACTGCATGACCCTAAGATCCAAATTTTTTTCAATTTGAAAAACTCTTTCAGTATTTTTATGCACAACAAGATTAATGGACTCAGAAGGCTGAGTGATTTTCAATAAAATAGAAGTCAACTATTCTACTTGTATTTTGAGTTGATCTTTGACTCTCTTGTCTTTATCATATCTCTCGATTAAGGAAGCCATTGTTGCTTTTAAATCTTCCTTTGCACCTTCATGAGTTTGTTTCTTGAGATCTATCCATCCTACTTCATATTTAGATGCTTGAATATCTTCAATGTTTCTATCTTTAGGAGGCACTAAAACATTAGCATACTTATGCCCAAATTCAAAAATTGCCCTTGACGTAGTTTTGGCCTTCTTTGTCATTTTAAGATTTACTGGGACAAGTTGACTAAGATCAAAATCATTAGGAAAAATAGCCTATTTCTTCCTCTTAGGAGTTTGGTAAATTATCCATAAAGGAAGAGGAGATAAGTCTTCTTGAGAAGAAGAAACCAATGATTGTGATGTTTTAGGAGGAATAATGGTTTGTGAAGTAATTACAATAGAAAGTGGAATGGTAGAGGTATTTGAGAGTGGAGTTGACACTGATGGAATAGTGGTTATTATTGGTGGGGTTTGGGTTGGCATGAATGTTAATTTTGGGTCTGATGATATTTTTGACACTGGGGTGATAGGCACTTAAGTTGTCATTTTAAAAAAAGACGTAGATAGGAATTTGTCTATATCTTATTGATTGAAGTACAAATTGGTTAGGGATCTTAATGATTTAATAGGACTAGGTAACTTAGACAAAGAATTAAAAACTTAATCTAGAGTACCTTGGGAAGGGACTTGAAAGAGTGTGGCACTAGGAGGAGAAGGTGAAATCAAAAGAATAGTGTGAGAGGGAATAGAAAAAATTGGTACATATGTACTAATGGAAGGAACTATAGAGAATATCACTTTAGAAACTATTAATTGAGGGGCTTCAACCATAGGATCTTTTGATTGTGTGGATTAAACTTGTAGAGACTATTGAACCAAATGTTACAAAATTTTTGATTGAGATGGTGCCTCACTCACATATAGTTTCTCTTGTGTCTCTATTTGAACACTCTTCTCAACACTAGCTTCTTTATCTTTCTTCTTTCCTTTACTTATAAATACAAATCTTGGTTTCTAAGTGGATGTGGAGGCCTCTTCATTATTATTCATCCTCAATTCCTCACATTTCCTTATAATGTATTCATCATATTCTTCTTCTGGCCCTATCTTGAAATATTTCAATTTAATACCTTTAGATTCCAACTAGGCATTAGTTCTTTCAAGGATGGGTTGAAATCTCTCTCTGATAGGTGTGCATTATTTTATAGACCATTAGATTGAAGGAATAGGAGTATAAGCAACTTGATTTCCTTCATATGAAGGATCCAATATATTCTCATCATCAGAGAGGTTAGCTAGAATGTTGTCTAATTGTAGCTCTTGAATTTGATTAGTAGTAAGATGACTATAATCAAGTTTCCTTACATCTTCTTCAATTTTGCATTCTACCCAAATAGCCTCAATTTTGTGCACATGAACATAGTTTCCTTTTAGATTTTCCTTCATCATTCTATAATCAAAATATTTTCTACTTTTATACCTTTTGAGGTGATCCATTGCATCTCAATTTCTATTATCATAGCCTTGAGAGTAGTTGAAATGGTGTACCATCCAATGCTTATAGGAAACTTGATTCCTCTTTTATGTGCATCTAATTTATTCTTGTGTACATTCATCATTTGTCTACATATCTCTATTAAAATCAATTTATCACTTGGGTATTTATGTATCATGTAAGGTTGTTCATTAAATACACCTACCCTAATGTAGGTGAAAGTTGGGAACTGAAGGAAAATGCAACCAATCCTATTCACTATTAGTCATGCCTGATCTGAAACCCTTTTCTTCTCCAATTCTTGTT